>CAMZMU010000044.1:70170893-70603234 GCA_947311845.1 Poa pratensis | reverse complement strand
ATATGTATATCGGCCATACGTGCAACTCATGCAGTTTGCCACACGCTCGGCTGGAATTTCTTCAAGTATTTCCCATTGATATCTCGAGGCAACATGCTGCCTTCCAATGTTTCCAACAAATTTCCGGCTTCTGGAGCCAACTGGCAATATAACTTTCCAGACCAAGTCGCCAATTTGAAAGTCTTTCAGCCGGACCTTCTTATTGTAAGTTTTTGCCACCCGCAACTTTTCCTTCTCGATTTCTCACAAGGCAATAACACGCTTGTCGGCTACTTCATCAATATTGTCCATCATCAAGCTGCAGTAGTCTTCAGCCGACAAGTCATTTGCTTGGCAAACCTCAAGGCAGCCAGATTCACTTCTACTGGCAAAACGGCTTCTTGCCCATACACCAACTCAAAAGGAGTTGCCTTAGTTGCTCCATGCCTTGAGATTCTGTGCGCCCACAATGCTTCGGACAGTACTTCATGCCACCTCCTTGGATGGTCATGTACCTTCTTCTTGATCAGCTTGATCAAGATTTTATTGCTTGACTCGGCTTGTCCGTTGGCTTGTGCATAGTAGGGAGATGAACTGAGCATCTTGATTCCAAGTGATTCGGCAAATTGCTTCACCTCCTTAGCCATGAAGGAAGTACCTTGATCTGTGGTAAGAGTCTGCGGAATGCCGAATCGATGGATATATGTTCTGTAATAAACTGATCACCTCCTTGTGGGTCATGTTTCTGAGAGGTACTGCTTCAGACCACTTGGTGAAATAATCAGTAGCCACCAATACGAACCGATGCCCCTTGGATGAAGGCGGATGGATCATGCCGACAAAGTCAAGCGCCCAACCCCGGAAAGGCCACGGTTTTATAATTGGATTAAGAGGTGAGCTGGCACCAACTGAATATCTCCAAACTTCTGGCAGGCTTCGCATCCCTTGTAGTATCTGAAGCAGTCATTGATCATTGTCGGCCAATAAAAACCTGCTCGCCTGAGCATCCACTTCATCTTGTGGGCCGACTGATGTGTTCCACATAAACCATCATGTACCTCTCCCATGGCAACTCTAGCTTCGTCTTCACTCAAGCACTTTAGAAGAAGACCATCAGCTGTTCGGCGATATAAGGCGGCATCCACCAATGTATACTTGAGAGATAAGCGCCGAACTGCTCTGTCGTTTTTCGACTTGGATCTTGTAAATATCAATATAAGGTTGTCTCCAGTCGTCCGCCAAGTTGTCATTTGCCTCCTTCTTAGCCGGATCCAACAAGCCGGCCTCTTGTTTGGCTTCCTCCAAGTTGGCAACATTTGACTCTTCTGTAGCCGGCTCTAACAAGCCGGCTTTTTGTTTGGCTTCCTTCAAGTTGGCAACATTAATTGTCGGCTGTTCCCTGATGAAGAACATTACGTGATAGCCGGATGCTTGTTGCGCCAACTCATTGGCAAGCCAATTGTCTTGCCTAGGAACATGGGATATGTGGAAATAATCCAACGTTGAAATCATATCCAGGCATCTGTCAAGGTACATGTTGAGGGATCCGCTGTTGCACTGACAAATCTTGGCCACTTGCTGGACAATAAGCAACGAATCTCCATATGCCTCGACATGAGTTACCCCTGCGTCAACTAAGATTTCTAGCCCGAATAAAAGTGCTTCGTATTCGGCTTCATTGTTAGTACATAAATAGTCAAGACGACAAGAGGCTTCGAAAACAGTACCGTGTGGTGAAATGTACACAATGCCAACTCCTTGTCCGCTGCTGCAGACTGAGCCGTCAAAATAAAGCTTCCACGGTACAGCCGACACAATATTTAAGCCGGCTTCTTGCTCCAGGTCAATCCGATGTTCAACAATAAAGTCAGCTACAATTTGGCCTTTCATAGATTTTAGTGGTTCATAAGCCAAATCATATTCAATCAACCCGTACGCCCACTTGCCGATTCGTCCACTGAGAATCGGCCTTTGTATCATGTGTTTGAGAACATCGGTCTGACCAAAGACTTTGCATTCACTGGACAGCAGATAATGGCGCAATTTGGTGCAGGCAAAGTAAAGAGACAAACACAACCTTTCTACAAAGCTGTACCTTGACTCGGCATCCAGCAAACGTCTACTCAGATATGTGATGACGTACTCTTGTCCTTCGGCTTCCTGAGTTAAGGCAGCTCCGATCACTTTGTCCTCAGCAGCAATATAAAGCCGGAAAGGTTGACCATGAGCCGGCTTCCTGAGAACTGGAGGAGTAGACAGGCAAGTTTTTATCTTGTCAAACGCCTCTTGCTGCTTTGCCCCCCAGGTGAATTCATCATCGTTCTTGAGCCGAAGGATCTGTGTAAATGCATCAACTTTTCCAGACAAGTTAGCAATGAATCTTCTCAAATAGTTTACCTTGCCCAGAAACTTCTGCATGTCTTTTTGCAACCCGGCGCCTGTATTTCTGGATGGCTTCAATCTTTGCCGGATCAACTTCTATGCCATGTTCATGTATGATGAAACCAAGGAATCTCCCAGCCGACACGCCAAAGGCACACTTCAAAGGATTCATCTTGAGCCCGTACTTCCTCATTCTTTCAAACGCCAGCCGCAAGTCGGCCAAGTGATTTGACTCGCCGTCCGACTTAACCACCACGTCGTCAATATATACCTCCAGTACGACTCCCAGAAGATCATGGAATATCAGGTTCATCGCTCTTTGATAGGTGGCTCCGGCATTCTTCAATCCAAAAGTCATCACGGTCCATTCGAACAAGCCAACAAAGCCTGGGCAGCGAAACGCCGTCTTAGCCGAATCTTCTTCGGCCATAAATATTTGGTTGTAACCTGCGTTGCCATCCAAGAAGCTGATAACTTTGTGACCTGAGGCTTCGTTGATAAGCATGTCGGCTATTGGCATAGGGTACTCATCCTTTGGCGTGGCTCGATTCAAATCCCTGAAATCAATACACGCCCTGATCTTGTCGGATCCTTTCTTTTCGACCGGCACAATGTTGGATAACCATTCGGCATACTTACAGGGCCGAATAAAGTTGGCTTTCAAAAGCCGGCCAATTTCCGCCTTTATCCGATCATAGATCAGTGGATTAAATTTGCGAGCCGGCTGCTTGTATGGTCTGAAGCCGGCTTTGATAGGCAACCGATGTTCGACCAACTCTCGGCTTAACCCAGGCATCTCGTGGTATTCCCATGCAAAGCAATCCACGTACTCTTGACTAGCGCGATTAATTCAGACTTATAATCGGCCGCCAACTTTTGCTTTACAAATGTCGGTCTAGGGACAGTGCCATCCCCAATGTCAACTTCTTCCAGCAAGTCAGCCGATGTAAAGCCTTGTCCCAACTTATCCATGTCGTCTGGTTCTTCAATTGCTTCGTACATATCGTTCCTTTCGGCCCGATACTTGTCCAGACGCTTCTGCAGCCACTCATCGTTTTGATCCATCTACTTGAGCGGCAGCCGATTGCACCAATCGGCTTTAGAGATACTGGCACGAATCCGTCCCTGGTAGCACTCAGGAAGTCGAACCCGGATAGATCACGCCCAGAAAGGCATGTGACATTAGAATGTTGCCAGTCAACAATCGACTCGGCTAATGCAATGCACGCCGATTCGTCAGCATGGATGACTTCAACTTCGTCGTCAACCCATTGCACGAGTTGCTGGTGCATAGTAGACGGAACACACTGGTTAGCATGAAGCCAATCTCGTCCAGCAGCACATTGTAGTTTCCCTGCACCTCAGCAACAAAGAAGGCGGTAGCCAAAGTCTTGCTTCCTACTGTGAGCTCCAAGCTGATAACGCCTTTGGCTTCTACTCCTTCTCCTCCTTCGAACCCATTTAACACCATGTTGTCTTCATCAGGTCGCCATCATCTAGTTGTAGCTTCTTGAAGACAGAATATGGCATCAAGTTTACCACAGCGCCGCCATCCACCATCATCCTGGTGACCGGCTTGCCATCAATGTGTCCTCTGACGTACAGAGGCTTGAGGTGTTTCACCGGCTTGTCAGGTTTTTCGAAGACAACATTTTTGGGTCCAAAGTTGATTTGCGCAACCTCGCCTTCTTTGACAGCACGGAACTCAGCCGGCAAGTAATACACCATGTTGATGTCCATGCCGTCGAGTCGGCGATTCTTCATAATCTAGCAGATCTTCATCTGTCAAATTGCCTGACTCATCCATTGCCGACTCTGACATTGCTGGTTCTTCTTCTGCCTTTTCTTCCATTGCGAGGTCTTCACTTGCCGGCTTCTCTGTGCCGGATCTTGATTGCCAGCTCCTTTGCCAAACTTGCCATCGCCAAGTCTGCTGCTTCGACTTCGTCAGCCCATGAAGAATAGGTGATAGCCGGCGTAGCTGCCGGCTCTATTTCACTATCGACAGCAGGACTCATGGTAGTTGGTGCGGAAGCCGCCATAAGGACTGGCCTAGGAATCCACTTTTGCGCCGGCAACATTGGTCGCTCAGCATTGAATTTGACGTCCCTAGATCGCTCAGCTCCTTCTTCTGCCTTCTCCCGGTTCCTTGCCTTTGCAGTTTCCGCTTTTGTGTTTTGTTATACCTGGCGGGCACCACTTTGGCTGAGTATATTTTGGATCCCGGGGTTGAGCTGCGGCTTGACTGGAGCTAGCTTCATGATCATTGGTTGCTGGCTTTGGCGCGATAGCAAGTATCGGCTCACTGTTTGCCGGCTCTGTAACCGGGTCCTTCAACTTTAGCACATGAGTTCCAACAACCAATAAGTTGTCTGAGACTAATCCGCCTTCTGGCTCCGCCTTTTTAGCCCTTGCGCCTTGATCCGCCAATATGACGTCTCCGGGATACACAAGCCGGCTTTGCATAGATGGCCGGATTGCCCTGCGTTTGACCTCGTCAGCCGGCCTCTGGTGCCGGCTATTTTCCTCCGTGGATGGTGACCTTGGTCGTTTCCCATACTGCCACTGGTGCGACCTTGACCCGGCCTGGCGCACGTACTTGTTCAGCAGCATGTCAAAAGTTGGCTTTGTCTTCCTTGGTCTATATTCAACCTGGTTTGTCTTCCATCTGCCAACTTCTGGGCTCTTGGGCTTGATAAATCTAGGCGGCGACTTGTCTGGCCGTGGTCTTGCCCCCCGAGTGCAGGGTTGTTGATGTAATCTTGATGACTCGTCCATCGGGTTGCCGGCTCACTGTAACTTGTCTTCCTGCCGCCTTGCTGCTGGCTCTTCCTGGGTTCACCAACAACAACATTAGATTTATTAGCGGCTTCGGCTGCCTCTGGCCGAAGTAGAACTTCTTTCCCTCCAGATCTAGCACGTTTACTGGAAACGGCTGTGTGTCAATTGCCATGCCGGCAAAGCTCAATCGTCCGTCGTTGAGGGCCGATTGGATCTGTTTACGAAAGACATTGCAATCATTAGTAGCATGAGAGAAAGAATTGTGATACTTGCAATAAGCCCGCCGCCTTAATTCATCAGGCGATGGTATAACATGATTATCCTTATCACTTTATCCTTCAACAAGGCATCAAATATTCTATCACACTTGCCTACGTCAAAGCTGCATTTATTTCATCATCCCGATTTTACGAATCGGCTTTAGATCATCACACATGTAAGGTTTGGCCTTGCTGGGCCAAACAAACTCAGCAGAATAAACATCGGCTTCATCACCGGAGTCGGCATCGTTTCAACAATATTAAGCCGGCTCCTGCTCATCCGATGCGAGTCTTTTGACTCATTGACCCGGCTTTCTTGAGCCAAGCTCTCTCTGGACTTGGCCAACAGACAAGAATTCATGTCCTTCTAACCTCTCTTTCAGGTAGGACCTTAGCCCATTGAAAACCAAGTCAGCCATGTCTCTTTCAGTTATCACCAAGCTATAACATCGGTTTCTAGTGTTTCTAAATCTTTGACGTAATCGGATACCGATTCATCCTGCTTTTGCCTAACCGATGTAAGGTGGGACAACTTTAGCTCTATTTCGCCGGCAAAGAAGTGTTCATGGAACTTTTGCTCTAATGAAACCAGTATGTATAGAATTAGGAGCTAAAGCCGAAAACCAAGAAAACGCAATGCCGGTTAAAGACAATGAGAACAGGCGAACTTTAATGTGATCATGATTAGCTTCGCCTAATTGAGCCAAGTACTGAATATGTTCCCATGTTGACTTACTATCCACCCCATTAAATTTGGCAAATTCAGGGACTCTATAACCAGGTGGATAAGGTTGCAGATCAAAATAATCGGGGTAAGGCTTAGTGTAAGTTCTATGTTTTGGCATCACCCCGAGTTTGTCAAAAGCTATCTGGTCCAATCTTCTCCTGAATTCGGCTAAGGAATCGTCCATAATGGCCGATTGAGCCGGCACGAGAGAAGAATTGGCGGCAGGGCCAGCTTGCACCCAAGTAGCCGAATTTTGATTCGGCATTGACTCATGACCCAAATCCGCCTTGTTTGCCGGCTGGCTTGCCGGATTAGGCATGGCAGCGTAGGCACAAGTTGGTTTTCCCTGCTTTGACCGATCGGCTGTTTGTCCGATGGGATCATGGGCGTGTTTTTCTTAGCCTTTTCATGTTCTAGCATAAGATCGTAAACATTGGCAGTGCCTTGCGAAACATGAAATTGAATTTCGGCTATCTGTTCAGAGGAAAAAAGGCTACTACTTACAGCGGGTTTGTCAATGTTGACGTCCAGGGTACAAATTCCGGCTCCTTGATCGGCGAGATTACACCTTGCCGATCTACCTTGAAGCTGGATAAGTACAGGTCTTGATCTTCTTGATCCCGCTTGGCTCGCAGCGCCTCGAACTCCTCTCTCTTTCTTCTTCCACGCCTCCAGACCTTGGCGTTGTTCTTCGACAACTTCTCGAGAGTTGGCTTGATGATGTTGTCGGTTGATGCCGGCAGCGTCGGTCTTGGAATTGGTCATTGCTGTCCAATTTTCAGATCGAATCGTCCCCAGCGGAGTCGCCAAAAAGTGTGTTGCGCTCGAAACGCGTCACACGAACACGTCCTCGTGTACCCGCGGTGCCGGGGGAGATACTCCGCAACTCGCCCCGCGGGAGGCCTGCTTCCAGCGCGATACGCAAGACAGCAAGCAGGCGCTTTTTAGACCAGACGCCCCAGCCCCTCGGGAAGCCCCGTCTGAGGAAGCCGGCGACGATTGGCTGAACTAAGCCGGACTTGGCCGCTCTAGCTCGGTTTTCGATACCCGGCGAAATCTAGATGAAGTCGCCGAACAACGGAAGCATAAACAAGGGTTTGAGGAGATAAAAGTAGGTTGTATTGATAGGTTGTCGATTGTTTGCTTAATTTCAATCGGCCGTCACCTCTCACATATATATGAGGCGGCTGGACTTCCCGTACAAGTATTGGACTTCTACAAGGCTTACAAATCATAGTCTAAGTCGAATCCATCTCTAAAATAGGCAACTTTTGGCCGGCAACGTTGGCTTCAAACTTGCTGGCTACTTCGGAAAGTTGCCTTTTGCCTTCCGTATTGGCTTCCAACTTGCTGGCTTTGGAAAGTTGCCTTTTTCCTTCCGTATTGGCTTCAAACTTGCCTTCTTCTTAGAGACGAGATATCTTGATCGGCTTCGTATTAGACCCGGATTTCAGTCTGTCCGGCTTCTTTTAGAAAGTTGCCTCCCATTTTCCAGCCTTGATCTTGGAAAGTTGTCTTCTCTTTTTCCGCCTTGATCTTGACCTTGAAAGTTGTCTTCTATTTTTCTGCCTTGATCGGTGGAAAGTTGACTTGCCGGCTTGTATTGACAAAGTTGGCTTTTTATGCCGCCTTGTCTTGACAATGTTGACTTCTTTTCTGCCGCCTTGTCTTGACAACGTTGACTTCCTTTTTGCCACCTTGTTTTGACAAAGTTGGCTTTGCCACCTTGTTTTGACAAAGTTGGCTTCTTTTCAGCCACCTTTATTGCTTTCCTTTGACTTAGCTCGCTACGTCTTGGGCAACTTTGCACTCCCGAATCTAGCTTCCGCCTTGTTCCGTTGCCGGATTATTGGCGGCCTTCTTCCGGCCGTCTTTTCCTGGAAAGTTTCCCAGATCACCATTTTAGCCTTCTTTGCTGCCTTCTTTAAGCCGCCAAGTCTTCCTTGAACCTGAAACTGGCAATCTGCCAAAAACGGGTGCTAACAGTGCCCAAAGAGAATCACAACAAACTACGTCTGCTTGCCTGTACACACTGCTTCCTACAAAGTTCTTTCTGATAGAAACCGCTTTCTCCTGCCGGAGATCTGCAACTACCATATTATCCTTCTTTATTGTAACTGCTTGGAAAAAACTAGATGTTGAAGCTCAATATTATCTCAAGGGATATTAATTGGTGTTACACTTTCCTTGAACCAAATGCTGCCGCGTTGCTCCATGCAAATTTCAAAACTTGGATCAATGCTTGCAGGAATTATAAACGAGAATACATGTAATAATCCCCTTAAGTACAAATTAGCATTGTTATAAATAAGTCTTAGAGACAATCATATTGATGATTCAGTATTTACCACGAAAAAATTGTTATTCCATCCGTCAATAAACTATCATGATATTGGTTAATGAATACATGTTTCGTTTTTCAAATCCAGCATCCATATGATGTTATTCTAAAGAGCCCGCTAGTCATAAGTTGATCATGGATGATCATGTTTCACGGGTCACTGGCATGGAGATGTCTATAAATAACGTGGATTCATGTTGGAGAACATGGATTGAACTGACCCATCATAAGACATTGTGAGAACAATATGTTTTTCAACTGATCTCATACAAATTTTATGGAGATTCCTTAGACATGAGATCTTCGCATGTGCTTGGGATATCTAAGGGCTTACTTTGGGGCTATCAAGTGCTATACCGTAACAGGGTAGTCATAAAGGTAGCTTTCGGATTTGTCACAAAACATGCTGAGAGTCAAATTGATCAGGATGGAATTTTCACTCCTTATAACGGAGAGATATATCTTGGCCACTCGAATGATCAGATCGAAAAAATGTATAATGTTCTCACGGCTAAGTGTTAAGCGTCCTTCAGGTATTCGATGTCATAAAAATAGAGAAAGATGATTGAAGTACTAACAAGAATGACAACTTCTCACCTTGAGTTTAGTCAATATCGTAAGCAAAAGGAACAAGAATACAATATTGTGGAAAAGTTTTTCTGATATGAGCTTTACATGTATATGGGAGTTGACACTTATTGATAGAGGCCGATACTGATTATTGGTTGAGTTGTGAACTCGCAACAACTCCAATTAAGCCTGATCAAAATTTGGATGCAATCAATCTTTTATACGTGTTATTATAGTGCTAGTGGGCATCTAAGACAAAACCCCATTAAGTGGACTATATGTAAGTGAGTGGTCGGAAACAATAGACGTCATGCGAGAGCAAACCCTAGCTGCCACACTCTCTCGACGAGCCACATCGACATTGTTTTACGGCACTGCACGTCGATTGGTGATCAGGAGGAGATGATGTGTGTGCACTGTTCTCTTCCTGGAGGCATCGTTTATTGGAGAACCATGTTTGCAGTCGGGTATGGCATTTGTAGTACTAGTTCTCGTTGTTTCTCTGATCGAATAGTTCGGTGGAAAATCATTTGTTTCTTTTTTGGTGGTCTCTACTAACTTATATAATATTTTTATAGAGACCGGATATAATTAGTATCTTCTTGTTATATTATTCACTTTATCAAAAAAACTAATGAATATTTTAAACATTCACAATCTAATAAGTACTCTGTAATCTAAACCACCTAAATTTGTTTCTGTCTCTGTATAAGAACTCATTATAATACCATGTCATACTAACTGGGCGAATTTATTATGCATTGAGTCGTCTTCACCCAACTTGTCGTCCTACTTCTAATGGATGGTTGATAGATGGAGACTACTGATATATATACCATACTCCGTTTTTCACATGTAATGCTAATGAACCAACTGATCTACTTGCATGTGTACACCTGCTCATGCATATGTTTTCTTCCGAATTTCATGCCCTCAGAGCAATGAGAAATTTCTTGCTTTCATAGAAATAGGAGGCATCAGGCATGGTGCACCAACATTGTTCGCACCCCATACTACGTTCTTGTTCACCTTTGCATGGAGAAGACTACGTGATCTCATCAAGTTTGTTTGCTTGGCTAGTCTTTCAACGTATTCTTCAACAATGTTTCCTCTTGAGAAGCTACGCGATTGTGTTTAGTATCTGTGCGGAAGAATATTTGATGGACGATCTGCAATAGTGGCAGAGCCATGTGCGAACTGTGTAGTCAGTTGAATACACAGTGTGTTTTGACTGCTACAGGCAAAAATGATACAAAAACTAATAAAACAAGAGACAAAAATGTGTATTTTGACTAGATAACATTGCATTGACAACACAAACACTAGTAGAAAAAGGACTTTTCGTCTGGAGTACTGTTTGCCATTAGCCCCGGTTCAGGCAAAAACCGGGACCAGTGCCTGGCACTGGTCCCGGTTCGAGCTGCCAGGGCCCCGTGGGGCATTGGTCCCGGTTCGGTTGGGGGCATTGGTCCCGGTTCTTGGCATGAACCGGGACCAAAGCTCCAGAGCCGGACCACGTGGCATGCCGCGGAGCTTTGGTCCCGGTTCGTGCCAAGAACCGGGACCAATACCCCTCCCCTGCCTATATATTGTTGCCCCCACCCCCCCTCTCTCCTCTGTTTTTTTTTCCTGGATTGGTGAAGTGGAGGTGCTAGTTTTTTTTCTCTTTGCCACGCACAAGATGTGTTCGATGAAATGCCCGACCCGCACCGAGGTTAGCAATTATATCCTTTTCATCTGTAATTGATACAGAAATATTGCAGGCCTGCATAAATTTCTCTATTCCCGACCCGCACCGTGGTTAGCAACTATGCCCGACCCGCACCGTGGTCATTTCACTATTCAAGATGTTATTGTAATGGTATTTGATAAACTTAATGATATATATGATGCAGATGGATGCACGGATGCGATGGATGTACGGCGAACGACGCAGTTCCGAGTTTATTGCAGGCCTGCATAAATTTCTCGATGTGGCTGAGGCAAACAAAGTGAATAATTTTATGCCTTGTCCATGTGAGAAGTGTCGGAACGTCAGGGAGTACCCTGACCCGAGAACCATTCAAGACCACGTGATTCGGAAAGGTTTCATGCCCAGCTATAATTGTTGGACCAAGCACGGAGAAAGAGGGGTTACGATGGAAGACAATGAAGAAGAGGAGGATGATGACAACTATCCTATGTTCCCTGAGGAATGCGGTGATACTGTTATGGAAGACGTTGAAGAAGAAAGAGGTGAACATCGGGCATCAGATGAGCCCGCTGATGGTCTTGGTGGGGTCATTTCTGATGCAAAGCGAGAATGCGATACAGAAAAGGAGAAGCTAAAGTTGGAGGCCATGCTTGAGGATCACAAAAAGTTGCTGTACCCAAACTGCGAAGATGGCAGCACAAAGCTCGGTACCACACTGGAACTGCTGAAATGGAAGGCAGAGACTGGTTGTTCTGACAAGGGATTTGAGAAGTTACTGAAAATAATGAAGCCGAAGCTTCCAAAGGATAACGAATTGCCCGAGACTACATACGAAGCAAAGAAGACTATCTGCCCTCTAGGATTAGATGTGCAGAAGATACATGCATGCATTAATGACTGCATCCTGTACCGCGGTGAGTACGAGAACATGGATAAATGCCCGGTATGCAATGCACTGCGGTACAAGATAAGACAAGATGACCATGGTGATGTTGAGGGCGATGACGAGCCCCCCCGGAAGAGGGTTCCTGCTAAGGTGATGTGGTATGCTCCTATAATACCACGGTTGAAACGTCTGTTCAGAAACAAAGAGCATGCCAGGTTGTTGCGATGGCACAAAGAAGAGCGTAAGAAAGACGGGAAGTTGAGACACCCCGCCGATGGGTCCCAGTGGAGAAAAATCGACAGAGAGTTCCCGACATTTTCAGATGACGCAAGGAACTTAAGATTTGGTCTAAGTACAGATGGCTTTAATCCTTTTGGGGAGCAGAGCTCCAGTCATAGCACTTGGCCCGTGACTCTATGTATCTACAACCTTCCTCCTTGGTTGTGCATGAAGCGGAAGTTCATTATGATGCCAGTGCTCATCCAAGGCCCGAAGCAACCCGGCAACGACATTGATGTGTACCTACGGCCATTAGTTGATGAACTTTTGCAGTTGTGGTCCGAACCAGGTGTACGTGTGTGGGATGAGCACAAACAACAGGAATTTGACCTACGAGCGTTGCTGTTCGTAACCATCAATGATTGGCCTGCTCTTAGTAACATTTCAGGACAGTCAAACAAGGGATACAATGCATGCACGCACTGTTTAGATAAGACTGAAAGTATACATTTGGGAAACAAGAATGTGTACCTGGGGCATCGTCGATTTCTTCCGAACGGTCATGCCGTAAGAAAGCCCGGCAAGCATTTCAACGGTGAGGCAGATCGCCGGAAGAAGCCTAACCTCCCTGATGGTGATGTTATATATGACATGGTCAAGGATTTAGAAGTAATCTTTGGAAAGGGTCCTGGCAGTCTATCTGTTCCGAATGACGCTGACAACCACGTACCCATATGGAAGAAGTGCTCTATATTCTGGGAGCTACCCTATTGGAAAGTCCTAGAGGTCCGGTCTTCAATCGACGTGATGCACGTGACGAAGAATCTTTGCGTGAACCTGCTAGGCTTCCTGGGCGTGTATGGGAAGACAAAAGATACACCGGAAGCACGGGCAGACCAGCAACGTATGAAAGACCCATACAACAAGCAGACGGATAAAGGGCGTCAATACTTAAGCAGATACGCTCTTACCAAAGCAGAGAAGGAAATATTTTTTGAATGCCTGAGCAGTATCAAGGTCCCGGCTGGCTTCTCGTCAAATATAAAGGGAATAATAAATATGGCAAAGAAAAAATTCCAGAACCTGAAGTCTCATGATTGCCACGTGATTATGACGCAGTTGCTTCCGGTTGCATTGAGGGGGCTTCTTCCGGAAAATGTTCGAGTACCCATTGTGAAGCTATGTGCATTCCTCAATGCAATATCTCAGAAGGTCATCGATCCAGTAACTCTACCAAGTTTACAGAAGGCTGTGGTCCAATGTCTTGTCAGCTTCGAGTTGGTGTTCCCCCCATCATTCTTCAATATTATGACGCATCTCCTGGTTCACCTACGCGACGAGATTGCCATTCTCGGTCCTGTATTTCTACACAATATGTTCCCCTTCGAGAGGTTCATGGGAGTCTTGAAGAAATATGTTCATAACCGTGCTAGGCCAGAAGGAAGCATCTCAAGGGGCTATGGAACAGAAGAGGTCATTGAGTTCTGTGTTGACTTTATTCCTGACCTTAAGCCGATTGGTGTTCCTGAATCGCGGCATGAGGGGAGACTGAGTGGAAAAGGCACGCTAGGAAAGAAAGCACTGATATGTAGGGACGGGCATTCTTTAACTCAAGCACACTACACAGTTCTACAAAGTTCCACCTTCGTGGCTCCGTATATCGAGGAACACAAGAATTATGTACGCTCCAAGAACCCGGGGAAGGATGACTCCTGGATTAAAGAAAAACACATGGAGACCTTCGGCAGTTGGTTGCGATTACAGCTCATGAATGACACCACTGTCGGAGAACAGCTCTACTTGTTGGCCGCGTCACCATCTTCGACTGTATTGAATTTCCAAGGGTACGAGATAAATGGGAATACATTTTACACGATCGCCCAAGATAAAAAGAGCACCAACCAGAACAGTGGTGTCCGCTTTGATGCAACAAACGACGATGGGCAAAAGGACACATACTATGGTCGCATAGAGGAGATATGGGAACTTGACTATGGACCTACTTTTAAGGTCCCTTTGTTTCGGTGCAGTTGGGTCAACATGAATGGAGAAGGGATAAAGGTAGACCAGCTGTACGGGATGACAACAGTGGATCTCAAGAATCTTGGTTGTTACAAGAACGAACCATTCGTCCTAGCCAATGATGTGGCTCAGGTTTTCTATGTGAAGGACATGTCCTCCAGACCGAAAAAAAGAAAAAACAAGCAAACGAATACATCAGACGATGAGCCAAAGCGTCACGTAGTTCTTTCAGGGAAAAGAAACATCGTGGGAGTCGAGGACAAGACAGACATGTCAGCAGATTATGATAAGTTTGATGAAATTCCGCCCTTCACAGTGAGAACTGACCCAAGCATCCCGTTAAATAATGAAGATGCTCCATGGTTACGGCTGAAGCGATCATAGGCCAGGGACATACGCGAAGAAGGGTTCATGGCTTTTATGTAAATCAATGTAATGTATTAAACCTTTATGTGATGTGTAGTAATGTATTAAACCTTTATGTGGTGAAACACGCGTGGTAGGTGGTTGTCGGCTCCCACACCTCCCGTCCAAACACAGTTCCCCCTGCATACAGCCCGACGGTGGCTCGTGAGTTTGAGCGCCACTTCGATCCAAGCAGCGGTAAGACGTCTCTGATGATCTACAACCGTCCGGCAAGACGTCTCTGATGATCTGCAACCGTTTGGAACGGTCGCAGGTCATCAGAGACGTCTTGCCGCTGGTTGCCCAAAGATGCCTCTCCGAGTGACGCTGGAATGTTTTGTGTGAGTGAGTAACTTGTCTGAGGAGGGCGGCTATATATAGGGTACGTGTGCTTCTTTAGTCCCGGTTGGTAACACCAACCGGGTCATGTGGCTCACGAAGTGGTCGTGATACTGCTGATCCAACAGCTCACAATCCCTCAAAAGAAACACACCCCTGATCCAACGTCTCACAAGCGCTTGAAAGAAACACACGATCCGTGTGCTTCTTTAGTCCCGGTTGGTAACACCAACCGGGTCATGTGGCTCACGAAGTGGTCGTGATACTGCTGATCCAACAGCTCACAATCCCTCAAAAGAAACACACCCCTGATCCAACGGCTCACAAGCGCTTGAAAGAAACACACGATCCGTGTGCTTCTTTAGTCCCGGTTGGTAACACCAACCGGGTCATGTGGCTCACGAAGTGGTCGTGATACTGCTGATCCAACAGCTCACAATCCCTCAAAAGAAACACACCCCTGATCCAACGGCTCACAAGCGATTGAAAGAAACACACGATCTGTGTGCTTCTTTAGTCCCGGTTGGTAACACCAACCGGGACTAAAGACGGGCTTTGCGGTCACGACACGTGTCCTCCCCCAGCGCTTCCCTGGGCACGTGTCCTCCCCCAGCGCTGCCCTGGAGGTCTTTATATATTGTCGCCGACGGGGTAAACCCTAATCCACCATTCCTAGCCACGAACGCATCGTCTCCACGAGATGGATCCGCCACGCCCGCCGCAGCGCCTTCTGGACGAGGTCGAGCGTGCTCGGCAGAGCGCGCTTGGGCGCAACCGCGGGAGTCTATCCCGCCGTATGCCCACGAGCCCGGCGTGGAGAGGAATGCCCAGCTACCGGCCTCCTGCTCCACCAGGTGCCGCCGCACCTCCACCTGGCGCCGCTGCACCTCCACCAGGCGCCGCCGCTCCTCCCGCGGAGGAGGAGGAGGACGACGACTTCGACTGGAGCGACGACGGGGAAGAAGGTTGTGGGTTGCAGATACAGGAGGCCATGGAAGCCTCCTTCCAGTCTGTCCGCGACTACCCTGTCCAGCGAGCCAAGACTTCCTACCAGCTCAAGGCGAAGGAGGCTTCCGATCTGGATTGGGCGCTGAAAGACTCATCCTCCATGGATCTTGCCCTCCGCCGCAAACGTGCGCGCGAGAACCGGGCGGCCGCCCACGGGGCTGGCTCCTCCCGCCGTTCCCCCTAATCCTACGGCCTTCGAGCCAGCAAGTCCGTTTATGTAGAATAATGTTGGTGATGTTGGATCAGGGGTGTGTTTCTTTCAAGCGCTTGTGAGACATTGTATCATGTGTAATAATGTATTAAACCTTTTATGTAATGCATTAAGATAAATGAATTAATAATTTTTATCAGCTTTCTTCTGCATTTTACAACACCAAACATTCATCTTACAAATATAGGTTTTCTGAAATTGTTCTGCATTTACTTCTGCTTGCCATGGGATTTTACAACACCAAAAATAGAATTAACTGAATTAATAATTATTATTACTTAATCATAAATCTTACTTAATCAATTTTTATCGATTTATACGTATTATTAGTCGAGTTTCGACTTACGGATTTAAAGATATGAATTTATCCATATTAAATTGAAAATGACAATAATAATGTAAAATTGATTTTGGATTATTTATACAAATTCAAACACTTTTCATGTGAAAGTTTTGTCAATTCAAAATATGCAATAAAGTTAATGCATTTTTAATTGAAAATGGCAAAATGGTTAATAGTTTGTATAGTTAGAATAATTATTTTAGAAAACAGAAAATGGTTTTGGATTATTTATTCAAATTTAAAAACTTTTCATGTTGAAAGTCTTTTCAGATTCAAAACCATTTGAAATTCATATCCAAACACCTAAATAAGAATAAAAAAGGCGGGAACAAAATTTCAGAACTGAAAAGTTCGAAATAATTTTGAAAAAGGACTCTTTGGTCCCGGTTTCTACCAAGAACCGGGACCAATGAGTCCGTGGATGCCGCGCTTGATCTGCCCACTCTTTGGTCCCGGTTGCTGGAAAGAACCGGGACCAAAGAGGCATTGGTCCCGGTTCTTGCGAGCAACCGGGACCAAAGACCCCCTGCTACTTAACTGCTTCCCCTTCTCCTTCCCCGATTCAGTTCGCAGAAACGCCTAAGGACCAGAGGAAGGAGGAGCCCGTGCACGCCGGTGAAGCCCTGCTCGTTTTTCCGGCGAAGCCCTGCTCGTTTTTCCGGCGGCCCTGCTCCGCCGCGGCCCCCGCCGTCGCGCCCCCTGCTCCGGCGGCCCTCCCATCGCGCCCCCCTGCCCTCCGCCGCGCCCCCCGCGCCGTCGCGCCTCTCCCGTCGCCGGCGGCCTGCTCCTGGCCTCCGCCGCGCCCGCCCCTTCCCTCTCCACTGGCATTGGCCTGCTCCTGCTCTAGGTGATCGCCGCGGCGCCCACGCCCTCCCTCTCGTGCTCAACACCGAGCCGTAGCACCATTGCTGACGTCAGCATGACATCAGCGGTTTATTATTTTAGGAGTACAAATTTGTAGCATTGTTCTTAATTTGCAGAAACTATGGAACGAGACGAAGATCAGGAAAATATCCTCCAGGATATAATCCGCGGGCCGGAAGATATTGTCGATGTCACCACGGAGTTTTTGAACAACTCCGGTGAGGGAGATGAGTCTCTCAACCGAAGAGACGGCTCCGGTGAGGTAGAACCCGACGGCCGGGGTGAGGGAGAAGTCAGCGAGGGAGAAGCCGACGAGGGAGAAGCCGAAGGCTCCGGTGGAACATTAAATGTTGCAAACTCCGGCGAGGTGCATATACATATATTAATGAAGCCGAAGATTGTATTAATTAAGTCTCTGATGTATATATACATATATTAACGCTCTTTCTTCTTTTAGCCCTCCGGATCGAGCAAATCTTCTGTAAGGACAAAACGAGGCCCAGCCAAAAAGTTGGGCGACCAAGAAAGGTACACGATCGAAAGAGTCGCTGAAGACGGCACACCGACTGCTCCCCTGGTGTTAAAAATAAAATGGTAAAGCAATGCGGAGTTCTTGTTAGGGACTTCATCCCGATCACCGTTCGAGAATGGCATCGGCCAAACGAGAAAGGACAGCTATATGTCAGCGATGAGGGCAAAGAAAGACTTTGGAGAAAGCTCATGGTTAATTTCACCCTGCCGGCGCCAGAGGTGGATTCAGATGAGGAGGATCCAGATGAGGCAGAAAAGATTGCCCGGAAAATCATGGAGCAAAAAGTCAAGGACTGGGCACTTAAGAAGATGGCCGAGCTATTCAAGAACTGGAAGAAAAGATTGAACAAACTGTTTGTCAAGAAAAATAAGACTCCAGACTTCGATAAAGGGTATGAGAAGATAAAGGACTACTGGGAAGAATTTGTGGCGTACAAGAAATCAGAGGAAGCTCTGGAAAAGTCTGCAAAAAATGCGGCAAATGCTGCTCTAAAGATGTACCACCATACTATGGGGCCTGGTGGCTACGCTGGTAGCATGCCTAAGTGGGAGAAACTTGAGGCGGACCTGCTGGCTAATGGGATCACTCCAGAGCCACTCAAGTGGATCGAACGGGCAAGAAATTGGTTTTACGGGCATGGGGGCACGTTGGACGCAGAAGGGAAGTGCATATATAACAGAAGACACAAAGATAATCCCCTACTACCCATCCAAGAAATTAGAAATGCAGTAAAGGATGTTGAAGAGGGACGGTTCATTCCCGATAGAGAGGATGACGAGCTCACACGCGCCCTTGGGAATAAGGAACACGACGGACGGTTACGAGGCGTACCTGGCTCCAAGCCCAAGACAATTGCGATTCCCGAGCACAGGAAGAAATTTCCTGATAGAAGCCATCAGAGGAGAAAGGAAAGGAGGCAATGGAAGCACGCGCTGCTGCAGACCGGCTGCGTAATATAGAAGAAGAATTAAAGCTGCAGAAGGAACAAATTGCCGTGCTTAGCCAGCAAGGTACTAGCGGCCAATCTCAACGGCACATGGTAGAAGCTGCATGCGATGGTACCGGTGTCCCATCGAATCGGAAAAGCAGCGTGGCTTCCACGGAGCTCCAGGATGGTAATGATGATGCAGTGGCTCCACTTCGTCGCTACCCAGTGGATGATATCATGGAGAGCACACCTTGTGAGATGCATGTGAAAGTTTTTAACTTAACCTTTAAGGTGGCGGTCGGCTATGTCGTACCAATTGGACCTAATCCAACTTACCATTTCTCTCCGGTTCCAAATGGCTACGCTGTTGTCGCGGTGGATGAAGTGATGAAAGATTATGAGGAGCTGAAGCTGCAACACCCTGCAGGTGAAGATGGGGAGGTGCTTGAACTTGGAGAAGCCAAGAAAGCGACCATTCTATGGCCAAAGGAATTCATCGTGCTTCCGAACTGGCAGCCAAGGCCATCGACTCCTCACCAGTCTCCAGCGCAACAGTCCTCTTCACCGCCTCACCAGTCTCCAGCGCAACCGTCTCCGCCGCCGCGTCAGCCGTCTCCGCCGCCGCGTCAGCCGTTTCCGCCCACCGCTCGTACTATGAGGGGTAAGCGATCACCGAAACGTAAAAGGTCGCCCCTCCCAACAGTACCTCATAAGAATCTTCCCATTAGACCTTATGACAGGACTGTAGCGGAAAACGCCGCGGAGGTGGCTGCCTACAATAAGGCTTTTTTTGCACCAAAAAAGCCCGAGCAGAAGCCGGTATATGATGCAAAAACCAAAAAGTGGAGAAAGTCCTTCCTTGAGCAGCCATCCCAGATATCGATGAATCTGCCATCTGACTATGGTCGTGAACTTACTAAGCTAGCACGTGCCCAGTCTGAGCAGAACAAGGGAAGAAGTGCAAAAAGCGGGAAACAAATTGCCCAGCTCGGACAGCAGAAAAATCAATCGGTCCCCCCGCTCATAGTGTGTTCCGATGCGACAAGGACTTCAGAGACGCTATGGATAAGGACCTGGAATTATTGGACCCCAGAGCCATGGCTGCTGCTAAAGAACTTGGTGTCACTGTATCGCAGGCCAAGGAACAGGCTACCGCCTTGGGTATGAGCCTTGGTCAACTTTTAGGCTATGAATCTGCGCCAATGTTAGAGATGGCACGGAAATATGTCCAAGGGGAGCCTATGGTCAGTAATGAGGAGCTCGCGCGTCTATCAACACATATGCGAAATTTGCATAACTGGTACCTGGTGCACACATCAAAGAAGGACGCGAAAGATTGGTTTCCGGTGGACGTTAGAGTGGAGCATTTCTTCAAACGTTACGTTATACAGGTTCAACTGACTGAACTGTTCCAGTTATTCCAAAAGCGCGCCCTCGACAAATCTATCCTCTCTTGCTATTGTCTGTAAGTGATTTATTTTCGTAATTAAGTCTCTAGCTCAGCTCGTTCATTGCCTGTATTATATTATCCTGACTATATATATATCCTTTTGTACGCTATTATGCAGAATGAAGATGATGGAATGCAAAAGAACTAAAGTTTTTGAGGTCGGGTTCGTTGACCCGTATATCGTGAATTCACATACGTTAGTCAATCACCCCAAAGACGTGGAGCATGACCTGACCACCTTTTTAACCATGCAACATTTCTGTACGGAAATACTATTTCCTTACAACTTCAAGTGAGTGTTTTGTCTTGTACATATTTTTATTTGGCTTTCTCGATGTTAAGTGTAATTAATGAGCTATGCATGTCTGCTTTATGTAAACGTCCGCAGGTTCCACTGGATTCTGCTAAGCATTCAACCTGACAAGTCCACAGTTGAAGTCCACGACTCATTAAGTTGGGACCAAGCATGTGGTCCGACATGAAAGAAATGCTCAACAAGTAATTTCAATCATTATCGCATTATATCGCCCTCTTTCGTTC
Source organism: Poa pratensis (assembly GCA_947311845.1). Classification (NCBI taxonomy): domain Eukaryota; kingdom Viridiplantae; phylum Streptophyta; class Magnoliopsida; order Poales; family Poaceae; genus Poa; species Poa pratensis. The sequence continues at coordinate 70,582,754 of CAMZMU010000044.1, read as the reverse complement.
GTTCCCTTATGTCAAGTAATTAATAACTCCTTTGTTCATTTTCTTTGCCAAAGCAGGTGTTGGACACATTTCAAACAGAAGGTAGAAGGTCCATTCAAAGATGAGCTAACTTATAAATCGGTGACATGTCCGCAGCAGCCACCGGGGAGTAATTTATGTGGATTCTACGTTTGCGAGTTCATTCGCGAGTTGACCACTGAGCGGAGAACAACTCATTTGAGCGATGCGGGAGACGCTCGACCCAAAACTGCGCGTAGGAGCAATTCAAGAGGAATTGGCGGGATTTCTGCTTAGGGAGGCATCGATGAAAAGGGAGAACATTATGCTTCGGACGATGAACTAAATATGCCTTGATGGCTTGATCTATCTCCATGTAATTAAATAGTTGTATTCTCGCAAGAGATCGAATATTAATTATATATGCATCAACGTGTACTGTGTATATAGTAGAGCGTATAATATGCGTACGGAAACGATGGAGAGCTCGTCGGCGATGCGAAGAAGGGGGAGACGACGGAGGCACCGGCGAGAGGGAGAGGGGGCACCGGCGATTGCGAGAGGGGCACCGGCGAGAAGGAGAGGGGGCACCGGCGAGAGGGGGCACCGGCGAGAGGGAGAGGGGGCACCGGCGAGAGGGAGAGGGGGCACCGGCGAGAGGGGGCACCGGCGAGATCGAATCCTAAACCCTAAATACCAAAAAAAAAAAGCACTCATTGGTCCCGGTTCGTATTAAGAACCGGGACCAATGAGTCTCCCCCCACGAGCAGCCAGACCAGGCCACGTGGACAACCATTGGTCCCGGTTCGTGGCCCAACCGGGACCAGCATTGGTCCCGATTGGCCAGTCCCGGTTGGGCAACCGGGACTGAAGGCCCAACCGAACCGGGACCATAGGCCCATTTTCTACTAGTGAAAGTTGATTTCTTGGCTCCACCAGTTATGTTGTTTTCCAAGGCATTCTTGAACTCTTGATTCATGTTGATGGATGTAGTTTTCTCGGGAAACAGAGAATCTGGCATGTTACATTTCTTATTAACTGTAACAATCTTAGCCACGTGGTTATTTTAAATTAAAAAACATAATCAATGGTCGGACATTTGGTTGGTGCGTCGGATGTTCTTGTTATTTATTGCAATAATTACTCGAATCATTTCCGAAATTAGATTTTTTAAGACAATATATACATTTTGTATGTTGATGTCGCGTCAAGCTATACAACCACTGAAGTTCACCCCCTCTCTCAGAATAGTAAGATGTACACAACCAATAAAATTAGACAGTACACTCCCAAACATGATATGTGAGCATAGGTGGAAATACCACAAACTAACTCCTCTATTAAATTAAAATTGCGCAGAAGGCTGCACTGCATTATATAGTCGATGCCCCGAAACAAGAAGATATTTGATTTCATATTTCAGCCAATTTTTTTGTATCGGTAAATTTGTATGCTCTGCTGGCATATTCATAGGCTCTGCACATTGCAGAATGCTATCTTTGTTGCACGTTTGAATTGCATAAAGAAAACAAGCTATTATAAAAACCAACAAAATATTGATCACGTATTGAACTACATTAATCATAGCACGAGCTAGTATCTATGTGAGCACCTAAAGGCACCTTAAGAAGTATATGTCGCTCGAGTCTACACCGGGCACGGGGAACCGAGCCAACCAGATCGCTGAAACCATCACATGTATATGAACACCCTTCGATCGACATTGGGTGACAGGTGGAGGCAGAGAGAGCGGCGATAAGTCCGAACTGCGCGGTATTGTGACGAGGATTTCGGTGCACCGACGTCTACACGCGCTAGGTTGACTTTTTTTGCTTTTGGCGCTAGGTTATAGCGGGCTACGCTCTCGAAGTTGTGGCTCTAATATAACGGGACAAAGGTGCGCAAATTCTATGGGGTTGCTCTACGTCAGGCTAGTTTACACGAGAGATGTTGGGGGAAACGCCTCGGACTAGTGGTTGATATTATATGTTTGTTTACACAGATAGAGTGGAAGTGGCCAAATCCGTCGAAAATGCAACTCCACTCCTAAGAGCGCACCCACCTATCCCCGTTGCCGTCTGATCCTTGTTGGAGATCCGTGCTGCTGTGTTGATAACTGGTGGTTATGGCGCGATGGGTAGATTAGGAATTTATTGTTTATTACTGACGCGTGGCCCCACAACCCAGCAGCCTTCCTCCTGTGTATACCCCAACAATGGCGGCCCATCTTGTCCAAAGGCAAAGGAAAGGAAGGGGCATCTACTTCTTCCTCACAGCTCACCGCCTCCCAAGCATCTCCCAAGCATCTCCCAGCAGCCTGTGTTCATCACAGGGCTCGGTCAGATCCGGTGGTTTGCCCCTTAGATCTCGATGTGATATTGAGCCTCTGCCTAAAGGATCCAGTAGATGTTGTCACTGCAGCACACATTCCACCACCTGTGCTTCTGTGCGGGTGCAGCATGACTTCCTCAACTCCGAAGAATCCAAATCGCAAATTCTTCAAGTGCAGGAAGATGAACCAGGTAGTCAACTACACCTGTTACAGGTTTCTGAAGGTAATTCTTCTGTTCGAGTACACCATTTGATGTTCGATTTTCACTACCTCTACCTCCCTGAGATGAACTTTTTCTTTCTTCGTTTTTACCTAGGGTTGCTACCTTTGGATATGGAGGATCGCCTTGAGGAATACGTGCAGAAGAAGATGGCGAGTCAACGCCAATCAGCAGAATTGGATTCCGCGCTCCAGGATGAAGAGATTCGTCGCCTCCGAAAAGAACTTAGTGCACTGGATACCACGCACAATAATATGCGATGCAAGCTGCAGATTTGAACAGCCGTGCCGTCCAGATACAGATGCGCAAGCTCAAAAGGAAGAACTTGGTCCTTGTTTTCATAGTAGTAGTGATGCTTGCTGCATATGTGATGTCTATCTTCTAGTTTCTAGCCTGCAGAACCCCGATTAGTGCGATTATTGATTACTGGATCATCCCCTAGCTGAATTAGCATGAAGAAAAGACAGACTTCTTTTGCCTTGTAATATTCTAATTCTATTTTCATGGTTGTGGTAGTCTCAATGCAAATGGAAAATCCTGAATATCAGAAAGATTGTTAATGCTCTATGTTTCTACTTTGTGGATGCAAAAAGAAGAATATATTTCATCTTTTGGTGCCTCTGTTCAGTGCACTGCATCTAGCTGGATTTGCATGAAGAAAAGACAGAATTGTTGCATTGTAATATTCTAAAATCTATGTAAATGGTTGTGGTACTCTCATTTCTAACGTGTTAATCTTGAATATCAGTAATACAGTTAGTGCTCTGTGTTTTTACTTTGTGGATGAAAGAAGAGGAAGTCATTCCATCTTTTGGTGCCATGGTTCAGTTCACTGCAGAGTGCTATCTCTGGTAGAGGTTTAATCAATTATATATATTTTTGGAATATATAGACAACTATTCTATTTCTTTTAGTTTTTTGTATGGCTGCAAACAGCATATGGATGATTACTGATATTCGGAATTATAAAATCTATTTCCATCAAAGCAAAAAAATTGCATTCATGGCTGTCCAATCTGCTTACTGATACCTGGGAAATATATCGCTTTGTCGCATGTCTCAATTTGGGAAAACATGAACGGGGTTTCCAATGTGAGGGGAAACGATTATCGGGTGCAGGTTCTCATTTTGGACAAACCACAAGCATCTTTAATCCAGTCTGAAACATGTCTCTGGTATTTTTTCCCCCTTGAGAAGCGTTTTATCCCCAAGTGCATTTTATGCAGTTCACATTGCCATAAGGGGAGCAGAGTGTATAATATACACTTCAAGGAACCTCAGCGCTTTCCTGGTAAGATGAGCGGCATGTATGAAACGCAAACAGCTCGGAGCTATAATAAATAGACCAGGCGTTCCCATAATTCCAGATCGAATGGCACAGGAAAACGTATAATCTGATGAAGTCTCATAAAAAGCCCAAGTGCATTTTTAGCAGTTCTTTGAACCCTGCTGTAGCAAAGTGCGTAGCACACATTTCGGACCAGGGGTTGTTTTCAGATGATAGGCTGGTCAGCACATGCAACTTGTCCATTTCGGTTACATACTAAAATCACTGTTTGACGAATTTTTGTACCAATAATGCATAATAAAAAAATATGAGTTAACAAAATTGTTGCACAATGCAATGAGATTAATAAAATCCAATGTTTCCGTATATTGTGTTCTTTGTCTACTGTTATTTTATTTGCTTGTTTTATTAACAAGATGGCACGCCCGCAATTTGTACTACATGTACGCATTTAGGAAATCCCCTATACCTTAGTGAAGGGTTTCCACTACTCCACGCTACACTATTTTTAGTGAAACAATCACCAAACATGACCATATTTCCAAAGTCTAATATTGGCACAGGAAAAACGTATAACAGCTGTGATGGGTGAATTTCCAAAGTCTTCATAAAAATGTAATGGGTGAATTTCCAAAGTCTTCATAAAAATGTAATGGTGAATTTCCAAACTTTCGAAAATTCTCTAGCAAAACGTACAAACGGTTCCTTTTTGTACTTAAAGATAAAACATATAAAGGCTATCATGGGCACCCCACGAGCGTGGGCCACATGATTCTATCATTCATAGTTCTGGAAATAGGAGCACATAGCGATATTTAGTCTTATCGCCTAACGGCTTCCAAAGACATAATTATAAACCACGGCTGATGCGCCCGGGGCGTAGGAGAGATGAGCGGAAACAGGCCTCATTCCTTTCCAAACTTATAATCTGGAACAGCATACCAGCTCGGATGTCTCCGAGTTCAGCCTGCCAAAACGATACATACATTATTTTTACTGCAAGTTCTTTTTTTACTTTTGTGTGGAGATGACTCAAAGCATGAAGATAAACAACCAACAGCAGTTCCGAAAGGATTTTGTTATACTTACATCAGTGAAACTCTTCATAATTCCGAGAACATTGTACCAGCGAGCATAGTGAAGGGAATACACAGCTGAGTTCGCACTGCACAGTGAGAACAAAATTAGTAGGTCCATAAAAACAAATCAAGTCCCCATTAGAAAAGAAAGATTGAAATCGAGTGAGAAGTGCTTGGTATTCTTACGGCCTGCATCTCTGCCCAATATCAGTTGAGACGGACATGAACCAGTCGCCCTCGGGCAGACGCCACCCCCGGAAAAAAGCCTTAACACATTTCACAAGAGCAGCAGTCAGGAACTTAATTGGCCAGGCATGACGTTCCTCTGCTTTCTTCTCGCTCTTGTTCATCAGAACTGGGTCTAGGACATGACAATCCATCGCAGACGTGTCCCATATGTAGCAAGAGTAGGACTGGTCGAACTCGACAGGTGCAACAATCTGTTGTTCAGACACAAAACAAACATCAGCAACTATAACAAGCAATTGTATGAATAAATTCAAATGGATTTTTGGGTTTTTGCATCTTTATGCTCCTTGAGTCATAGCAAATACCTTGCGGCAGTGCTCGAAATCATACTGTAAATGATCGCCGATGAACATGTCTCTAACTCTGTCATCGTAAAGATATTCATCCCCGGTTGCTTCAAAAATTATTTTCTACAAAATAATTGTAAACAGTTAATAAACAGGCTCATTAAGACATTGTTCATGGTTAATAAGCAAGCCTTACCGAGAACGATGCGGGCAAGTAGCCTTTCCAGTGTTTCCGGTCTGCCTCATACATTTGGGAATCAAGCTCAGCATGGGACAATATGACAGCGTCGCATGTACCAGCGCCGAGAGTACCTCCTCTCTTCATTTGATCAGCGAGAGCACTACCAGTCAAGGTACACCCCGATATTAAGCTTCTATCCAACCATACCGACGAATCATACATACGACTTTCAAGAACCCTCTGTAAAGCTCTGCTTTTTTCTTATCCACCTCAGGGTGTGCCATGCTCAGGGCAAAGGGTGAATCGGGGTAGTCTGAATTATAAGTTGCAATCTTGACCTTCATCCCCGGTGGTACCATATCCAGTGGTTCAATGTCGGTGTATACCACCATTGTAACATTATCAACATCCATATACGCCCCCGTCTCAGCTTCTTGACCTGCAAAAAATGGGTCAGTAATCAGGAAGTGAATAAATCACATTTAGATACATAACCACTTCGGATGGGGGGGTATCTCGTATTTTTTCGTAAAACCATAAATGTGCACTTCAATAGGGAAAAAGGAAAAGTATATGAGGTTTTGACAACAACTGCAAAAAGATTCTGTGATTGCCAAGAGAATAAGCCATTACTATATTTCTAATCGGACATTGAATCATTTATTGCCGTCCTATCATCTGAAAAAGAAAAATGCTATGAACTGAATGGACAAAATGGTGTATACTATATGTTAATTAAGAAGTGCTGGTGCAACTAAAGATCACTAAAATATAGTTTGTGACGCGGTTCATCAGCCAGCAGCATAAGCTGATCATTTTTACAGAAACCAATCGCTGTTACACCAACTGAAAATAGTACAGGAAGATAAGTGCGTGTTTCAGAAAATAACCTTTTCTTCTTTAGGGTTTGCTGTTCTTCCGGTTAGGCCGCAACTGGTGTCTCTAATGGTGGGTCAATCTCATCACCTTCTGAATCTGATATAGCATACTCGTAATCAAAAAGATCACCATCTTCACTTGGCAGCACTTCACTAATATCATCTGACTCATCCTCATAGAAAAAGCCATCCCTGTCGTGGACAAAACAAAATATAAATGATAAGATTCAAGATTCAAAAAATAAAAAAGTTTTGAGAACTAGGAAGCCAGTCTGCATCCAAATTCCAAATTAAATCATTTCATAATAATCAAGCGTTTCTTTTAATTCATTTGTACACAAAAATGGACTTCTTATATAGTGGGGATTGCTATTTTTGGGTTCAACCAATTAACCTATATGGCAGTTTCTTCTGGTATACATCTCTCTAAAAACTAACTACATAAATATTGGGATTTGCTCTGTTTCAGTTGACTGAAATCATTTTCGTCGTCAGTCGTTTTTCTGGCCGTAGAATTCGCGCCAAGATTCGCGCTCGGGCGTGGGTGCTGGCGTTTGCTGGCCACGCTGGCGTGTGCGTGGCTGTGTAGTTGTCATGGGTTAGCAGGCCGGGTGTAGTTTGGGTTTTCGGGTTTGAGGCCTGTATCGAATTTTGTTTTTTATCCGTTGCGGCGTCGTCGGCGTGTCTCTTTCGAAGCAGATAGAGGAAAGGGGGGCGGCGGAACAGAGGATTGGTTCCTGGCCGGCGCCTGGTGCAGCTCGCCGCCGTTTTGTGCCGCCGTTATGGCGGAGATTCGCGGTGGATTGAGGCGTTTCCGGCGATCTGACAGGTACTACGCGGTGGTATCTCTTTTTTTTCTGTGGCTCCGTCGTTCGTTGCGTCTCGTGGTTTCGAGGTTGCCGAAGTTGGTTGAAGGTGCGGCGGTGCGGGTCGATTTTAGGCGGCGTTGTTAGAGGTGGTTTGTTCTGAAGCTCGTTCAGCTAGCTCTCGTGGCGGTGGCATGTAGTTTTTTTTGCCTCTGTTGATTTTTGCGGTCGCTCGAGTGTGATTGAATTCGCCCATCGGTGGATCTAGCTACTGTCGCCATGGTTGAAATTGTTCTTACCTCGCGCAGCTAGCCTCCGCGGCAGCGACGAGCAGCCGTTGTTTGTAGCTTAGGGGGGAGCCGGGGATTTGTGATGTGTGGCAGCGCTGCCATGTTGCCGTTGTTTCTTTTGTCTGAATCTCTTGTTATGTGTGTTGTTCTAGGTTAAGGTTTTGCTATCTAGGGGTTGTGCCCTTTTGTTATTGCTGGATCTAGTGGCTGTTGTTTTTTTCAGGTGTTGATTTTTGTAGTTGTTCATTAGCTAAATCAATCCCCAAGCTGGATGTGGTGGTCACCATTCAATGTTTTTCTAGTGTAATATGATTATTCACTACATGAGCTCCTTCATTTTGTAGCTAAATTTTGTTGGTAATAATTTTGTTTCACATCATTACCTGTGTATAGTCTTCGTTTTGTTGGTTGTTGTTTCCAATCATTTGTTGAACGAAGCTTGATATTGAAGTATTCTCCTGTGCACTGTCAACCTGCATTTGCAAAATAGTTGTAAGCATATTTTTTGGGTACTTTGTGTCATGTTATCTCATTTAGTTGTACCTGTATTGAAGATAATGAATGTGGTGACGAATAGATTGTGTTAAAATCCCCATTTAGCAAACCTGTGAACGTAAATTCCTTGTCTTGCATCAGTTTATAGATTTTTGTTAGTTCAATCAGTAGCAATCATTTAAAAAAATCTGTTGCATGTAATATAATTTTTTGAGTAATTACCTGGAAAATCAGGTCATCACATCTAAAAGTGTCCATGTGTCCATGGTTTGTGTTCGTGTGACCAGCACCGTCATCCTGCGAAATAAACATGCATGATTAGTTAATCTTTTTTCTATTTACCTATCTCTATCTCTCTCTCTTTATCTCTGTCAATTTTTAATTATCTCCTTCTCTATTTCTATTAGTGGCATCTCTCTCAGTCCTCAGTCTTTCTCTCTGTCAATTAGTTTCATTATCTTTATTTCTCTATCCTTTTCCCTCTATTTATCTATCTCTATCTCTATCTCTCTCTCTTTATCTCTATTTATCTCTATCTCAGTCTTCTCTATCTCTCTTTATCTCTATTTATATCTATCTCAGTCTTCAGTCCTTCTCTATTACTATTTTCTCTGTTTTCCATCTCTCTCTCTATTTCTTATTCTCTGTCTCTATTTCTTATTTTCAGTTCTTCTCAATTTAATTTTTTCTTTAATCCGTCTCTCTCTATTTCTTATTCTCTATCTCTATTTCTTTTTTTTAGTTCTTCTCAATTTAATTTTCTCTTTAATCCATCTCTCTCTCTATTTCTTATTCTCTCTCTCTATCTTTTATTTTCAATCCTTGAAACATATTTTTCTCTATCCATCAGTGTCTTAGTTTAGTTTCATTGTTTCAATGTCTCATTCTTGTTTTCAGTTTCGTCAGTGTCTCAGTTAATTTATGTTTCAGTCAGTTATCTCAGTGTATCAGTATCTATTTCTCTATCGTTTCTTCAGTCTATACGGTCCATGCTAAAGTCTAAGTGAAGATGAAGTCAGTCAAAAGGTTGTCCTGCAGTTATGTATTAGTTTCTACTGCTATCTTTTTTTGCAAAGAACCTACTATATGGATATGTCAATTGTCCTGCAGTTATGTATGAAGTCTGCACATATATCTCTTTTGTTTTTTTGTTATAGCATCTAAAATTCTGAAGAAACTAATGAAAGAGGGCTGTTTTCTGAATTTTTCAGGTCAGTTTTTACGATGAAGATTACCTGTGTGCTCGAGGAATGTTGGGTGTCTATTGCTAGATCCTCTTTCTTCCCTGTACATCCACCTTGGAGAATCAAGCCTGGGCGCCCCTGAAGGTTTGGTGAAAGTTTTCTGAATGTGCTCGAGGAATGCTAGTGCTTCTGGACCTGCCCGTGTCTGCCTGGGGGATTTTTCTGTCGGGCCGTGCCTGGTAAGGAGTGGTGATTTTCTGGGCCTGGGCCGTGCGTGGTTCGGGTCCAGTTTTAATTTTTGAAAACCCGTTATGGAGGGAAAGCAACACCACGGGCTGCAATTCGATTGACGCCAGAGAAATACGACTGACGACTGAAGACGTGATTAGCTGGCCAATTTGTCATTTGTCACGCGACAGGGAATGATTCGCTGAGAAATTAGACTGACAACGAAAATAAATTCAGTCGACTGACGAATAGACACTCACTAAATATTGTGTTGGTCAACTAAAAACTTCTTTTCTGGAAAACAAAATGTAAGCAACAGGAAAAAAGGCTCGTTTACCTTCCGTCTGCGGCGTCATCCGTGTCAGAATGTTCAGGGGAGTGATGTGCTTCTTCTTGCCTGATTATAGTATGGTATACAATCAATTTTTGGGCATGCACAGATGAAATTTTAAGTGCAGGCGGGAGAAAAGAAACACAGGGGACGAAAATTACCTATCTTGCTGTTCAGCAAAAAGATCTCGATTGGCAAGATTAACAACTTGGTTTGTGAGAATTAATGATGTGCCCTTGGATCCTCCGAAACTGCACAAGTGTGATCGGAGCTAAGGACGACAGCTCCGATCAATTGAGGTCGTCGCCGCCGAGCTACGGACGAACAGCTCCTATCGAGATCCGGGAAAGAGCTACGGAGCTAGGGAAACAGCTTTATTACGAAACCAAGGGTAAATCACCCACCACAACTTCAGCCACGCTGGCTGGTACATCATCTTCCCAAGTTATACACTCTTGGGCATTACAACTCTTGCCTAGAATAGCAAGTTCATGAGCTGCGCTATTTGCAGAACGTTTACAGGCTACCACTTCGCTCCAAGAAAACCAAATACGAAGTTCGGTCAAACTTCTGTTGCGATTACTGAATTCGGGGGAGTCAAACAATTATCTGTGGGCCCCACACCAGCACGGATCTCCAACTGAAACAGACGGCAACGGGGGATGGGTGGGTGCGCTCCTAGGAGTGGAAATCCGTGCCTCGACATGGTCGGCCACCAACAACCAGGCAGTGGTCTAAGGTTAGAACACGTCCCACTACTCCACCCTTGCGTGGAGTAGTGACAAACGTGACTATCCGAAGTTCGGTCATGTCTGGGGGTGAAAACTCTTTCCCTAGACTCTATTGGTCGAGCTCAACAGCGATTAAATTGAGTCTTTATATACCATTTTGAAAGTGCCGTCGTCCTCCTGAGGGGTTGGCCCTCAATGGTTGATGTCGTCAAGACACGTTGATCATGTCGCGGGAGTTTGATTATCTTCTGATCACGTAGTCGCGCAAGAAGTCGACTTAGTCGTACGTGTTAAATTTACAGCTTGTTATATTGTTTCCATGGATGTCTATGTTATGTACTCTGTCTGTTGGATTTTTAGGGTCAGGGCAGGCGCTCTGCCATTGAATTTGACATAAAAAAAAAGTTCGAGGAGTCCTGAAAAGAGATAATAAAAAGGAAGGCCAAAAAGCGGAAAAAAGAAACTCGAGTCAATGCCAAGCAACGTCATGTGACTTTAATACTTAAATTTGATGATATGGGTTTTGCCTTGCATCAATTTTCATAAAAATGTATGTGTGCATCACATTATCACTTTGATGCAGCTGTCGGGGTATCAACCTCTTTTCCAAAGAAAAAAAAATCTCTGCATGAACTTAACCAAGTGATATTAAAGAAGTTCATGCTGTTAGACATGTAATCAGAGTTGGATACGATATGGTGTAGTACACCAATCGTATCCTACTCGAACTCCTGTATCACCACATTGAGGGCTTTGCCCTTATAACACGTACCCGATGCCCTGGAGGGGTTATCGTTCTGCACAACGTTTACATGGTATCAGAGCAAGGCTCGTCCATAGTCTAGCTCTCGACTTCGAATCGATCTACAAACTCGCCGATCTCCGATCGAAGCACCAGAAGAATCTCCGCCGATCTCCAAGATCGTAGCATCAGAAACAACAAAACAAAGCCCTCCGTCCCTCCCTCAACCCCGATGGCTTCCTCTTCATCCGTTCTCTCGCTGGCGGCTGCTCTCGGCCTGCCGCCCACGGACAAGCTGACTCGGGAGAATTACCTCTACTGGAAAGGCCAGATCATGCCTTCTCTCCGTGGTGCTGATGTTATGGGGCTGCTGGAAGGCCTCGACGCGGCGCCGCCAAAGAACATGGAGGTTGACGACGAGGAGAAGAAGAAAGTCATGCCGAACCCGGCGTACTCCGCCTGGCTCACACGCGATCAACAACTGCTTGGGTTCCTTGTGAAATCCATCTCGCCGGAGGTCCACGCCCAAGTCCTTGGCCTTGATCATGCTGCGGACCTATGGGCTGCTATCGTTGCCCTTTTCTCCTCTCAATCCAAGGCTCGGATTGGTATGCTGCGTGGTGCCCTAGCAAACACCAAGAAGAATGACATGAGTGCAGACAAGTTTATCGCGACAATGAAGGGCTTTGCGAGTGAACTTGCAGCAGCCGGAAAGAAGATCGATGATGACGAGCTCAAGGGTTACATCCTTAATGGACTTGACGGGGATTACAACCCGCTGGTGGCCTCAATCAATGCCGTCCCCGGCACTACACTTCTGGACATGTGCGCTCAGATCACCGCCTATGACTATCGTCAGAAGATGTTGGCTGAAACAGGACAGACCGGTGGCTCCTTCTCCTCCTCCGCTAATGCAGATTCTCTGGGAGGTGGCCAAGGAGGTGGCTCTTATCATGGAGGCAGCCAAGGCAGTGGCCGTGGCGGTGGCCATGGTGGCGCTTCTTACCGTCCCAACTACGGCAACTATGGACAAGATCAGCGTCAATCTCAGAATTACCGTGGCGGCCGTGGAGGAGGTCGCCGTTGAGGCCGTGGTGGTGGAGGTCGCGGCCGTGGACGTGGCCGTGCATCCACACCCTTCCAAGATGTAACCTGCCAGATTTGCAAGAAATATGGTCACCTGGCAAGCAACTGCTGGTGGCGCTATGCCGGAGATGATGATGATGACTCTCCCACAGTGGAGCGAGGTGCTTATGGTGTGGACACTAACTGGTAAGTGGATACCGGTGCTACTGATCACATCACGGGCGAGCTCAACAAGTTGCACACTAGGGACTACTACAAGGGACATGATCAAGTTCACACGGCCAATGGTAAAGGTATGACAATTCAACATGTTGGTCATTCGATTTTGCCCACCCCTCATAGTTCCCTTCGCCTTCGTAATATATTGCATGTTCCTAGTGCCTCCAAAAATCTTTTATCCGCTCATAAAATTGCCCTAGACAACAATGCCTTTATTGAGTTTCACCCGTTTTTCTTTTTGATAAAGGATCAGGTCACGAAGCAAATCATTTTTAGAGGTCCCTGTCACGATGGCCTTTACCCCTCGTACCTGTTCCTGCGAGGTCTCACAAGCACGCCTTCATCACCATCAAGCCCTCTTCATCCACATGGCATCGTCGTCTAGGACATCCGTCTTCGTTTATTGTTCAACAAGTGCTTAGGAAAAACAATCTTTTGTTTATCCAGAAATAAATCCTTACGTTTGTGATCCTTGTAATAAAGACCAAGTGGCAGATGACTTCACTAAATTTTACATGTAAAAGCTTTAGCTGAGTTTAGGCGTAATCTCAACCTTTGTCCAGGTTAAGATTAGGGGGGGGGGGGGGGGGGGGGTTAGACATGTAATCAGAGTTGGATACGATATGATGTAGTACACCAATCGTATCCTACTCGAACTCCTGTATCGCCACATTGAGGGCTTTGCCCGATCCTTATAACACGTACCCGATGCCCTGGAGGGGTTATCGTTCTGCACAACGTTTACACATGCCTGTGTTTCGTTAGCTGAACAATCATACCTCTCGTTAATAAGGTGTTCATTAAAGGGGCGGATCCAGTAGGGGGTCGAGGAGGGTCGGCCGACCCGGCTCGCTGTTGCGTGACGCAAGCACACAATTGGTCGCAACGGATGCAAAGCTGCCCATCCTCAACACGATCGATGAAAACGAGCAGCTACACATGCATATGAGACAAATCGTATGCATGATCAATACTGAAAGAGCCTGAGCTATCTACGTTTAGGAGGAGATCGGCAATTGAGCAACTAGATTCATTGATTGGAATATCGTTGCTATAAATAGCTTACAAACAGCACGTATCTTGCGCAGCAAGATGGCCGGAGACTTATCTCTACAGCTAGATAATGTTAGGAAATATAAACAACCTAACTAACTAACTAACTGAATATAATTCAGCTATCACCCCGCCGCAGTCGATACGTTGGCTCTGGGCAAAACACATAGACTGGACCGGAAGGACAAGGACGCCGTAGGTAGCCCCTTTGTCATGATATCGGCAAGCTGCTGAGTAGTGGGTACATGAACGACGCGGAGGTCGCCGAGAGCCACTTTCTCACGCACAAAATGTATGTCCAGCTCAATATGCTTGGTCCGTCGATGATGAATGGGATCGGTGAACATGTACACCGCCGATATGTTGTCGCAGAAAACCACCGTGGCCTTGGGAAGAGGAGAGCCGAGTTCGTCGAGAAGTTGCCGCAACCACACGCAGTCGGCAACAGCGTTGGCGACGGCGCGATACTCAGCCTCCGCACTCGAGCGCGAGACGGTGGCTTGCCGTTTGGAGGACCAGCTGACCAGTGCATCGCCGAGGTAGACACAGTATCCAGAGGTGGACCGCCATGTGTCCAGGCAACCAGCCCAGTCCGCATCGGAGTAGGCGACGATGTCGAGGGAGGACGAGGCCGGCAGGAGGAGCCCAGAGCTGGCAGTCCCACGAACGTAGCGGACAATCCGTTTGACGAGGGCGAGGTGGCCGGCGCGAGGATCATGCATGTGTAGGCAGACTTGCTGGACAGCGTAGGCGAGGTCCGGCCGTGTCATGGTCAGATACTGCAGGGCGCCGGCTAGGCTGCGATACTCGGAGGGGTCATCAACCGGGGCACCGGCGTCGGCGGGAACCTTGGGAAAGGTGTCGACGGGCGTCGCGACGGTCTTGCACTGCACCATACCGGCGCGCTGGAGAATTTCCTCGGCGTATTGCTCCTGGCTGAGGAAGAAGCCACGGGGCGTGCGGCGTACGCGTATGCCGAGGAAGTAGTGGAGGGGCCCATGTCCTTCATGGCGAACTCGAGCTTGAGCTTGTCGATGAGTGCGTGGAGCAGCGTAGAGGTGGAGGCCGTGAGGACGATGTCGTCGACGTAGAGGAGCAGGTACGCCGTCGCGGAGCCCCGCCATAGGATGAACAGCGAGGGGTCGGAGCGGGAGGCAGTGAAGCCAATGGTGACGGCGAAGCTCGCGAAGCGCTTGAACCATGCCCGTGGTGCTTGCGTCAAGCCGTAGAGAGACTTGATGAGCTTGCACACGTGATCACGCCGAAGAGGGTCGGTGAAACCGGCGGGCTGGTAGCAGTACACTTGCTCGTCGAGGACGCCGTTGAGGAAAGCGTTCTTGACGTCGAGCTGGTGGACAGGCCAGTTGCGGGAGCACGCCAGCGTTAGCACAGCATGGATCGATGCCGGCTTGACGACGGGAGAGAAGGTCTCCCCGTAGTCGATGCCGTGGCGTTGAGCGAAGCCGTGGACGACCCACCGCGCCTTGTACCGCTCGAGGGAGCCGTCCTCGCGTGTTTTGTGCCTGAAAACCCACTTGCCAGTTACAACATTAGTGCGTGGCGGCCGTGGAACCAGCAGCCATGTTTGGTTGGAGGAGAGAGCATCGAACTCGTCTTGCATCGCCGCTTTCCAGTTCGGGTCCCAGAGCGCCTCCCGTACAGAGGAAGGGATCGGTGAGATTGGAGTTGTGGCAACATGAGCATAACGAGGGTTGGGTTGGACGATGCCGTGGCGCGCGCGAGTCGACATTGAGTGTCGAGCTGGAGGCACTGGTGGCGGCGTCGGTGCAGCAGTCGAAGAGGAGCTGCGTGGAGCAGGGAGGGTGCCCGTAGCTGAAGCGGGAGATGGGCTGTGGCCCATTGGAGCACGCGAGGCTAGAGCCGGAGATGGGCCGTGGCCCATGGGAGCATGCGCGGCTGGACCTAAGGCGTCGCGCGGTGTGCCAGGTGGGCTGCGAGGCGCGATCGACGTGAGCCTGGGGCGTGGCAGCGTCGATAGGAGCTCCGAGTTGCAGTGACCTGAAAGGAAAAACCTGCTCGACAAAGGTTACATGACGAGAAAGGATTATGCGGCGGGAAACGGGATCGTAACAGCGGTAACCTTTCCTGCCATCAGGGTATCCAAGGAACACGCACGCGAGAGATCTAGGGGCGAGTTTGTGCGGTGTCGTGGATTTGAGGTTGGGGTAGCACAAACAACCAAAGACTCGGAGAGCCCGATAGTCGGGGACAGAGCTGTGAAGGAGCTCATATGGGGTGGTGCGGGACTGAGCTTTGCACGGGCGGCGATTTAGGAGGTAGGTGGAGGTGCCTAGGGCTTCCGCCCACCATTTAGGCGGCATGGAGGCATGGATGAGAAGGGTGCGGATGCCGTCGTTAATGGTGCGAAGAATGAGCTCAGCTCGGCGGTGCCCTGCGCCTGCGAGCCGTCGATGTGATCACGCAGCCCGAATTTGGAGAGGGCGGTGATGAATTGGCGGCGCCAGAGACCGTAGTTCTCCTTCTCGTAATCAAGTGTGACGAGCACGTGATCACGGATGCGGAGGGCTTGGAGCTGGGGGGAGGGAAGAGTTTGAGTCATCACGGGGATGCCGAAGGCTTCGTCGTCGCCGGAGCTGGCGTCGGACGAAGAGGAGGAAGAAGAGCTCATGGCGTGGGGGAGGTGAGGGGCAGCGGAAGGGGTGGATCGGATCTACAAGACTGATACCATGAAAGAGCCTGAGCTATCTACGTTTAGGAGGAGATCGGCAATTGAGCAACTAGATTCATTGATTGGAATAGCGTTGCTATAAATAGCTTACAAACAGCGCGTATCTTGCGCAGCAAGATGGCCGGAGACTTATCTCTACAGCTAGATAATGTTAGGAAATATAAACAACCTAACTAACTGAATATAATTCAGCTAACAAATACGAGCTGCTATACATGCATGCCAACTTCTAACAGATCCATCTCCCTTCTTTATATCGTTGCATCTAAATTCCAAAGTCGTTTTGGTGCGCCATGGGATTGATACACAGTGTGGCTCCTCAGTTTTTGGCGCTATGCTAATGCTAGCTAAATTTTTGTAGCTGAGAGCAAAAGAGCACACTCGAGAGAGGACACCTAAAATTGTGGTATGGTCTTTAAATTGGGTTTCGTATAGCCGTCACGCTGGTAGGAAGTGTAGCGCCGTACTCTAGAGCGCTACGGATGCAGAGCATAGTGTTTCAGTGCTGGGCGCTATCCAAAATGGTAAGTTTCGTGAAACAGTTTCAGCTACGTTTAGTCTATAAATTACTTTCCCCTCACGGTTATTTTTGTCCATTTTGCCACGTTTCTATTCCTACAGCAACCGTAGAGGTCATCTTCCTCGAATTTTTCTTCTTGCCAACAAGAATTCAACTTAATGGTACGATCGATACTATCTTATCAAAACATGCATACAACTATTTTGTATGTAATTTTCTTGTTCTTCGTTGTCAGTTTTTAGTTGTGCTTGCCGACATATGTAATTGAATCTGTTTGGATGTTGAATACACTTACTTTTCTGCCTAAATTTTTTTAGAGCTTATTTGTTCGACCCGGCTCAGTTCAATTCCTGGCTATGTATTTACTTTAAATCTTAACCTTCGTATGTATATTTACTTTAAACCAGAAACTGTGAAGTGTAGATTCGTACGTATTTACTTTAAATCTTAACCTTCGATACATGTCAATTCACGAAAAACATATACGCCTGCTTTCTGCAAGATCGAACGAAAATATACAACACAGATCACACGTAGAAGAAGGCTGCAGCTCCAGCCATTAGCAGAGGCACCAAGCCATTGGTCATCCTTATGCTCCTGGCCGGCGCCGAGCTGAAGAACCCGTTACCGTACCCGAGCCCGCCGTTGTACCCGAACCCGCCGCAGCATCCGCCGCCGCCGAAGCCTCCGTTGGTGCCAAACCCGTTAGGCCCGAAGCCGAGACCTTCTGCGCTGGGCAGCGTCTCCGGCACGGGCACCGGCAGCGCCGTCACGACCTCCGCCGCTGGCTCCACCACGTCGGGCGGGGCCAGCGGGAACTTCTTGGACGTCGTCGCTGTGGCCGGCGTTGTCACTTCAGTTGATGTCGGCATGGCCGTTGTGGTACCCACCGGCACCACCCCGGACACTGGGACGGGCAAGTTGTTTCCGGTCGCCGGAACAGTCGTCTCGGCGAAGCACGGCGGCAGTGTGCACGCTGCGGCCACGACGAGTGCGAGCAGTATGACGCTCGGCGAGCACATGAGCTTGCGAGCCATCGTGATGGGAAGTACAAGATGTCAAGATGCATGTTATGGCACTGTGGATTTATAGACGTACGGAAGTTGGTGAGAAAAGAAGAGAAAAGAGTACGTGTGGGGGTGGTTAGGCAACTCCATCTAACACATCACTTTGGCTGGCCCGTGTAGTCAACTATTCAGCTAGGAAACTGAAGTGTAGTGACATACTGACAGTGACAATGTAATAAAGCGGCCGCATGCATTATTGTGATGCAGAGCCTAGGATGCCCCTTTTCTAAAAAAATAAAAAATAAAAAATACTGACAGTGACAAGTGACATCCAGTCCCGTAAGAATGTTGGTGAACAAATCCGAGAGAGAAAAGACATATGCCTTATACAACCTCTCGGTCGTTCATGCTTTTTTTTCTACTGTTGGTGATGGCAGATGGGGTTTGTTTCTGTAATCTTAGGGGGTGTTTGTTTGGGCTGTGGCTGGCTGGCTGTGGCTGGCTGTGTAGCTGTGCAGAGAAAGCTGCTGTGTAGGGGAAGCTGCTTTTTCGAGTGTCACTGTTTGGCAATCTGACTGGCTGTCTAGCTGTGTGTTGAGTAATTGTCTAAAATAACCTCAACGTTTTGATAACAAATGTATTTGCTGATTGAATTATATAATCGTATCTGTCACTATATAATATCAAGAAATTACAACATTAAACAAAACATCAGAAATTTGACAACAATTTACAGCAGCACCACACAAAATATATTGCAACTTTGAGCTTATCAAATTGGAAAAAGGGACAATGGAAATACAGTGAATTAGACTAGTATTTTTATTCGCATACGACAACTTGGTTTCGTTCGTGTAGCTATTTTTTTTACTTGTGTAAGCTAGCTAGTTGCGGCTGACTAGTACTTTGATTCGCATCCAGCGACGGAGCTGCAGTTGACTGCGGGCGCGACGGAGGGTGAGCACCGCGACCGAGCTGTGGGGCAGCGGGCGACGGCCGCTGCGGGCGAGCTTCGGCGGAGGCGAGGCCGGACGGCAGGGAGGAGGTCGGGCGGCGGATGGGAGGTCGGGCTGCGAGAGGAGGTCGGGCGGCGGTGGGGAGGAGCTCGGGCGACGGGAGGAGGTCGGGCGGCGGCAGAAGGTCATGCGGCGGCGGGGAGGAGCTCGGGCGGCGGAAGATGGTTGTGCGGCGGCTGGGAGGAGCTCGGGCGGCGGGAAGGACTTTCGGTGGCGCTGGACGAGTCGCTGTGGAGAAGAAGGGATAAAAATGGAATCGGGGCTGGGTATCGCGGTGGCATATCAAGTAATTTTCGTGAACAACATGTCTCAATAGGAAAACGATTCGGTAACCTTTGCGGGAAGCTGCGGAAAGCACCTACGGAGGAGCTTTCTCTGGGCAGTGCAATTGCGAGCTCGGCTTTGGCAAAGCCAACCCGTTTGGCTCGGCTGACCAGCTTATTTCTGTGGAAAGCAGCTAAAAGCTGAAACAAACACCCCCTTAGTATCACCTCCACCCGTGTTTGCTAAAAGGGTTTTTGGATTGGAAAAATTTAAAAGAAACATTAAACTCGTAGATGAAAGATGAATAACTCCCAAGCCCAAAAGTCGTTTAATGTTGATTTTATCTACTTATAGATGGGTATAGAAAACAAAATAATAAATTGCACAAAAACAAGCCTTCATGGCATAATGTCCCAAAGACTAAAATTCATGAGTATTTTAACCCATAAACCTAGCCACGAGGTCCAATTATAAAGTCACAAAAATCATAACTACAACGTTTAGCTGAATGACAAGACTTTTTCACCAGTTTATTAAGCTAAGCCAAACCAATATGGCAGTACAAAATTCCTCTTTGAAATATGTAGAGCAGTCTCTAACTACTAAATGGTTAGGCTGTGTGATTTACCATGGTACTTACTCCCTCCGATTTTCAATATAATATGTTTTAGGTAATACACATGTTGTTAGATGAGTAATAAAATAAATGTACATATAAACTAAAACAATGTCTAGATACCTTTGCATATATGTGAATGTGGACAAACTCTAAAATATCCTATATTTAAAATCGGAGAGAGTAGATCATAGTGTTGGAGTTAATTTATTTTTAATTTTAGCTGTGAGGGTCATCACTGTTCACTTCAAATTTGGGTACGCTGTAAATTGTTTTGCATGAAAAGGCCATATATTATCCGATACCAGCCCTTTTACAGTGTAATTTAGCAGATAAGACACCATTTCCTTACCTTAGTGATTCTTGGGCTAGTTGGCAGTGAGAACATATTTTAATTTTAGCAAAGTATAAACGCGACAACATATTATTATGTAAATGAATCATAGATGTGCTAGAGAGTAGTCCTTATCGATCCAGTTGTGTATGATACATCCATCCATCCATGCATCAATGCATGCATCTAACACAAGGGCACAACCGCTAGCGGTCAGAAATACTACAAGCTCATCACAACACGGTCAACACACAACGAAGTACAAATTGTATTAGAAGGTCTTCAATCATTTCTCCCAGTTTCTGAAAATGGGAATATATGCCCTGCCATAGACCTGAACTCTAGCTAGCTTTATTACATTCGTTGCTATTTCAGTGAAAAGTTAGCTTAATATACTATTGTATTCACTTTCTCCCAGCATCTTCCTTGTTTCTGGTGGGACCTTACATAATTACTGTGCAGCTTATTTGATCCCTCCCACTAGCAACATATATTTGTCCATCTAGGTGTCGTCATCACATTTACAATATTGTATATATATATTCACAAGCTTCTCTCATATTTCCATCTATTTTTCTGCATCTACCACCTCTCTCACCTCAAGAGTAGACAACTAGTTGCGATCCTGTAGCTCTGCCACGTCTTCGTATGTTACATAGATGTTTTTACGAATGAAAGGTGTCAAGAATATTGCAACCCCTTTTTCTTTGGTCTCAAGTGTACTGGCTCCATGCCAAGGCTTGATTGGAGACTACCGTGCATCAGACGCCACACAATCGGCTTCTCTTACGTAGAGTCCCCGAACCTCCAGGCCCCTATATTTATCCACCTGTCTAGCGAAAGCGGACCGGGCTGTACTGTTAAAGATAAGCAAGTCGACAAGAGTGGCGGTGGAGACGGCAGGTGGACTCCTGGATGCGGTGCTAGGGATAACCGGACAAGGGACCTGGTTGTTTATTCATCTTTCTGTCCAGTGTCCCTGGTGTAAAATGTGAGGACTGCAATGTAGTTTGTTTTTCTATAGAGTCCTCCCTGTATTTTGAACTGTCAGCGAAAAAAGTTGTTGAAGCTTCTCGGGGTCTTTTGACCCCTTTCCCGTTAAAAAAAGTAACAAATGGATTGAACGTGCCCTTATTTTTAAAGATTTTGGTATTTCAGATCTAGTAAAAAGGATATTTTTATTTTACATAATGTTACCGTCCATTACTTATAAGTCATATCTTTCTTAGGTCATGTATGATAGAGTCCAGTAACTGTCAGACGACTTATTCCACACATCAGAGCGCAAGGCCAGGCTATGGATCAGCATTTGTTGAGCACATTTGGTGGAGGCCTCCAGCAAGCTATTGCCGAGTACTGACCGGCAACACAATTTGTAAAACTGGCTAGGTCATGGCAGTTCTGCCGAGCGTTTTGGAGCCTAACCGATCATTCAAAGTAGTAGCTGATATATCTTACTAGGCCTGAAACTGTGAAAATTACTTGGCAGTACCAAAGTTGCATCCGAATTGTTTACCTTTTGAAAACCTTAAATTATATAATAATTTTCCTGCACATGAGGATATGTCATATTTTCCTTCACATTAATTCTGGCGTTGTTTGCCTTCATGGAAAATATTTATTTGATGATTGTTTTACTGCCACCAATTTACAGTTAAACAAAGAAAATGATATGATTAATTCATATTTCTTTCGTTTGAATTTTCCAAGTAGAGGGTAAAACATGGAACGGATCAATGTAGGACTAGGAGCCAAGAGTGGGAGAAGATAGAAGAGGACGACACATTGTCATATTGCCTCATGACGCGGAGGCTCTGCTATTTTTTGTTTGTAGCTTCTTCGAAGAATAAGTCTTTTAAACTTGTGGTATGTTGAGATTAGTTGTGTAGCCGTGTGATATATTTACCTTATTAGTGATCGATGCACATGAAACACTATTTTTCGGTTCACAATTCTACAGACTATCTTTGTTTGAGAGATACAAATTTTAACTAGCATAATTTAAAAGAGATGAAATTTAGCATGTATGACTTATTTTGTAGAGAAAGTAGAGTTGATGTACTAAAACTATTTGCTAATCTGATCTTCAACTTACACTAAATTCATCATGCACCAAAGTATATTCAATAAAACTCAACCGGTGATATCCTCTTTTCACTTGGCCCCCGCGTCGCTCTCGCGAGGGTGACACGGGCGGCGACCCAAACCCTAGCCGCCTCCAAGCTCCCTCCTCTCTCCCCGCTCCCCCGTCGCCTGAGGACGCCGCCGGGGCTGCGGCTGAGGACGGAGGCGGGGAGCTCCCTCGCGTGTGTGGGTGTGGTGTTGCGTGCGTGCGTACGTGTGTCCTCGCCATGGTGTGCCATGGTTCCTCCCGCCTTTCCTCGTTTGAGCACGGCGCCGTCCCTCCTACTCCGTGCCCCATGCGTGCGTGCGTGTGTCCGCCGCGCCACGCCACCCGTGGAGCTCTCTCCGCTCGGTGCGGGGACCTCCCAGATCATTTGGATCTGACGGGCGGCTGGCCGTGCGTGTGTGCCGCCTCCCTGGCGGTTGGCTGGCCGAGACCGGGCGTTGCTCCGGTGGTCGGCCCCGTGCGCCGCCGCCCCGTCGATCGGCCCTGTGCGCCTACCCCATGGTGGCTGCAAGACTGCCAGATCCTAAGCCCATTGGGCTGGAGCTGGGTTGGGCCAGGCCGGCCGATTTTCGTGCTTCGGTGCAGGAGATGCAGATCCAGGCTGGATTTGCGTTGCGGCCATGAGCACGCGCCACCTCTCCGATGTCGGACCTGCGCGGTCGTGCCGAAGATGCCCGGTGCTCGCGGTTTGCCAGGGATGCCCCACTCTCCATGGTGTTTTCCGTGAGGTTCAAGTTTGGGCTAGGGCGGACCGGGCCGAATAGACCTGCCCGCGGGTTGGGTTTTGTTCTGTTGTGCTCTTTCTGGTGCTCTCAATTGGGACTAGGGAACCGTGTCCCCGAGGTTCGTAGGCCGGTGGCTGCGTCCTTTGATGTCCTCCTCGCGTCCTTGTGGCGGCGGCCGACGTTTGGTTTTGGAGGGTCTCGGTGAAAACCGTGAAATGGTTGCGACCATTGCTGGCGATGACAACGCCTTCAGTGTCGTTTCCCTTGTTGAAGGCATCGCTTTGAAGACTACTCCTCTTTCTAGACGGCCGGACTCCGCCTCGCAGACCCACTTTGCTTTCCTTGGCATGTCCATTCGATGAAGACTTCCCTTGGTATCATGGGGCTTGGGCGAAAGCTCTACAAGACTTGTTTCTGCCGGCAACGACGACGTTTTGAGCGCCGTCCACCTTCCTGGAGGCGTTGCTGCAAGCCCTCGCCTTTGGATTGCCCCTTCCCAATGGCATGTCGTGACGGTGGCGATGATGGTGCGGTGGAGGTTACGTTGGTGTGGACATCTCTGACGCCGTCTCTGTGCAACATAAGTCATGGTGCCGCCTTCGGATCAAGCATGTGCTTCGTTTAATTTTGCTTGGTTGTACACCATGTTTGTTTTCTCTGTTGTTGTGAGGTGTGAGTGTGCATGTGTGGTGGTGTTGTAAGTTGTAACCTTAGCCTGTTGTTAGCTTTGTTAATTCAAAGCTGGGCTCTTCTTGAGCCTTCCGTCTATAAAACTCAACCGGTAGCAACGGGCAATCACCTAGGAATTTAAAAGATGTTGTCACCCATGACCAAGCCTTTCTTCCTTAGTTCGTTGTCATTAATCTTTTCCTACTATTTGGTGAAAGCAGCATATTTTCTGAAAATGAAATCGGTCCATCCTCTGCAGATGCATCAATTGTATGGTTGGATCATAATTCAACCACCAAATTCAATTTCGTAAAGTATATCATCTAGAATACAGCCTCACACAGTCACATGGTTCGATATATCTTCCTCTACCACCCCGTCTCACGCGGATCAGTCTCCACTAATATTGCTCATTTTCTACAATCTCTTCCTTTGTTGCTTATTTTCTAAATGACGGTATGTTTCGGTAGCTACTTAATTGAGAGTATAGCTCTTGTCCACAATCACTTCCTCCCCTTTGTTGGCGAAAATCACACGTAAAATACCTAAACGAGAGGTGTCAGAAAATCCACATTCCTTTTATTGGCAGGAAAGATGAGGTCTATGCCGGAAATAATCTCATCAGATCCGCTAGCTTCCCCCTTATCTCCACTGATTGTCATTAGAAGATCGCGTGACGGTTGGGGTCGAGACGACTTCCTTCGCACGTGAGGCGCAAGACCAGTCTATTCAATAGCAGTTGTTGTGAAGTTTTGGTGGAGACATCGTCCATCGATGCTTCCGAGTACGCAACGCGATTTGTAAACCTGGCTAGGTCATGGCTGTTCTGCCCAGCGCTAGAGGCCCTGGAGGGTTTTGAATTTCGGCCCGGAAAACACAAAACCCCGCCGAAATTCAGCTCTTTCGCTAAGGCCCAGTAGATTTGTTTCCCGGCCCAAATAATTTGGCCTCATTAGAATTATTGGGTCCAATCCAGCCTCCGGCCCGGCCTGCTTGACCTTCCCTTTGCAAAATGAATCCTTTTTATACTGATTTCCAAGGGAGCTCGAAACACAAAAAAATAGTCAAATTCCCAATGTTCTTCTCACAGCGCCGCCATTTCACTTGTCCCTCCTGTTTTCCAAATGTAAACAGAGGTGACTGTATCTATGTTATATAATTAACCAGAGAGATTCCTAAGAGCAAACATGGCAAAGAAGCTACGAAGACAGCAGTTGCTGGTAGTGATAAGGAAAAGGAGAATAGAGGAAATATTTCTTGGGGAAATCAGCAGACTCCCAAGAGAATTAGACATGATACTTTCAATGTCAGGGGTAGGTCCCAGCTCTACGCAGGGAGGTTTTATGAGAGATGCTAGACGTTCTTACGAATCATCTGCTGCTGGTCAATTCTTACTGAAATCAAGAGAAGATGATGAGGATAAGGCTATGGTAAAAGAAAAGTTCCAGAACCATATATATGCTCCATCATCTGATGGTGATGACATTGCGTCTGTCAGGACCATCGTGGTGCTCCAGCAGGGCCTGCATGTTCCAGCCCCTGACGCCTCTAGCCCTCACTGTCCACATATTGAATCCATCCTTTCCGCTAAGCAATGGACAGAATGAAATCACCCACATACCCACATAAAAATAACAAGTTCATGGGCCAACTCATTCAGTTTTATAATCGAGTTTTTGAATTATAGGAGAATTTGCTAAATACACTTGTACAGACTAAGCATATCAAGATCCTGAGAAGATCTCTGCATTTGCAAATACGATGTCAAACCCCACTGGCAGTCCGGCTAGCCTGCTGTTTCAACTTGAATGTGGTGCGACCATGCTTTGCTTGGTTTGTTCCAGCGACGCCACATTACTAGGAGCTCGGTAGACTTCTGATTTGGGGATTTGAAGCTAGAGAGGATATAATACTCGCTCCCCACATTACTAGGAGCTCGGTAGACTGTACTCACGCCTTGGCGCTAAACCGCCACAGCATGGCCCAACAACAAAACAAGGGACTTCAAGTAAGTATTCTTGACACCTCACATTCCTAACTACGTGGTTGTGTTCTAGTGGCCGAGCAACCCTTTTAGAGAAAAAGTGGCCGAGCAATTAACAAACAAGTAGGAGGAAGTGACATATATAGCAAGATATTTTCTTTTGACTATGGGTTGATGGAAGTTGAAAATCCTGTGAAGGTTTATGTTGTGTGGAATCGAAAATTGATTGTGGATTTGTGGTGGATGAAATTTGATGAGACTCGGTACTACGCGGTACAGGTATGTGCCACATAGAAATAAAGACTGCCAAATGAATTCCATATTACTATATTGTCCTCAAAGTCGCTGAAATAGTAAAGCCCTGGATACATCTTATTTGTTCAGTAGGTTCTAAATGCAATGATTTGTTATATATGCCCCTCTTCCATCAGTCTCTTGCTGTCACACACCAAATCAATTTTCTATAATTCACAGGCAACGGGCATTAATTTATGTTTCATGAATATTCACATTATGCGTCAGGAAAATGATATAGTTCTACAGTCACCCACCATATGAGCAAAGATAAATGGAATGATTCCTTTTACTGTTGTTGGGATGGTAGTCATGTGAATTTTCATTGTTGTTTACCAAAATTCAGATTTTTTCTCTGGCCTACTCCGACACAGCGGACGGACTCCGCACTATCGCGATTTTTATTGAGTAAATCTCCAAATTGTCCTGCTCTTGGAAGGGCATCAAATGATGTGGCTGTAGTAAATAAGATAATGTCTGAGGACTGCCGAGGCACGGTCTAGCAGATGCGACGACATGGTTTGGTGCATCGTGGATCCTGTGGGGGCGTTAACACTGGGAGCACGACCTAAACGTGTGGCTCTACCACAGCTGCGTTCCCTGGGCACGGCCAACATCGCAAGCCTCTGAGGCATCATAGACACTGGCCAGTGGCCACTGGACGCAATTCGGTGACTTGGTGAACCTAAGTAATCGAGTTACTTAGCTCATAATCTGCCGTCATTATAGATCCAACGTATAGAATTGGATCGAATTTCAAAGTCAAAAAACAAAAAATTGTTGAATACTTGTTGTGTATTCTGATAAAATTTCAACTCATTTGGTAATTGTTTATGAATACATAGCTTTTTAAGCATAAAACATAAAAACCTATTCATTCCAAAATCACTAATCAAAAAGTGAGGAAACTTTCTCAGAATACACATCGAACCTATTTTCATCCATTGGATTCCTAATCATTTTTTCCTTAGAATTAGTTGGGACACTGAAATTACTGGCGATATTGTACGTTGCATCTATGATGAACGGCAGATGAACAAGCTAGGTCACTTGGTGAACACCGAAGCTACTTCCCTCCCGCCTGATCCTCCTCTACGCGAGCGGTGAGACACGACAGCTCGCCATGGCTGTCTGCGAGTGTGACGAGGGGCTGCGGTATCCCGTGTGTGCGGAGGAGAAATTGAAGGAGAAGAGAACTAACTAACCGACCTACTATTTACATAAATTGTTTGTGCCGGTCCCACACTATTGGTACCATTAGGTACTGTTACTCAGGTACCATCTGTCGTGTCTCGTTGCACGGACACCGGGAGTATGGGATAGCCCCTTTTAGGTTCGGCACGGGGCGCGAAGGAGGCTGAGAATCGTCTTCTTGGGCGGAGTCTAGATCAAGCTCTCCTATCCACGATCAAAGCATGCAACCAAAGGGACACAAGGAGCTACCCAGGTTCAGGTTGCCCGGAGTCTAAAAGCCCTACTCCTGCATGTCTGGATTGATGAGTTCTTCATAGTGTGGCTTACAATAGAACCTCCCAGACAGGGTACCCGGAAGGGTTTTGGCTGGAGGTAGAAGAAGGACAGATCCTGACCCGGAGGAGATCACCTTCCTCTCTACCTTCGCAACCCTAGTCTAATTTTGCTCTGGTACTAGCTTGTACTCAGCCTTGGTTCGACCTTGTTCTATCTTCCTCCCTCTCCTCTCCGTGCCTTGGTCCTCCTTTTATAGGCTAAGGGGTTGCCACAGGGTCACGTGAGGGGCATGAGGGGCCTTCGGGGTGAAGGACCCTCCTCATCTAGTTTAGGGGAGACGTGGCCTCTCCTCAGCCTAGCGTCTCCTTTGGGTTAGGTGGGAGCGTCCGCCTTGGGGTGGACAGGCGCTGACACCACCACGGGGCGTGCTTCCCGCCCGCGCTGCCTTCATTTTGCCGCCCAAGTCTTCATGATGAGGTGGAGTGCTTATCCACAGGGACGTGGGGAGGTACCCGAGAGGGAGCCTGGCCTCCTGCCGGGAACTCGGGCTCTCGGGTCCTTCCTGGCCTTCTTGCTTGGTTCGGGGACCCGGAAGGTCCCCAGGACTGGAGCCCTTAGTCGACGTAGGCCTTGCGTGTCTTGACGGTGAACCCGCCAGCTTGACTTGAGTCTTGGTCTTGTCCATCTTCATCTTGGGCCCACATGGGGTGGACCCACTTTGGCAGTACTAGGGGAACCCCATGTTCCACTGTTGCGACAGTAGCCCCCGGGCATGGTCCCGGCGGCTCTTGCTCCAGCTGCCGGGGCCGTGGCCTAAAGATAGGTCAAAGTGGGTCCCGGGCACCTGGTCTTCCTTGCTCTGCTTCATTGATGGCCTTGAAGGTCTTGGAGTTACTCCGCTTGGGGGAATAACTGCAGGAGCCCCCTCGATTCCCACTAGCGGAAGAAACGAGGAGACGCTCGGCAAAAGTGCCGTCGCGGCTATAAAAGCGAGGCGTACCCCTGGCTTTTTCGTTCATCTTCTTCCTCAGTCCAACTCCAGGCCTCCCTGCAAGCTGCCAGCGCCAGTGGCGAGAGCGAGGAGAGGAGTTGGGCGCCCTCGTACTTCTTCAGCTGCTGCGGAGAGTGGCCCCTCCACTCGTGGTCGAGCTGTTCCGCGAGGTCGTGGGATTCGCGGTCGCGGCGGCCGTGGAGGCCGCGGCACCGCTGCTCCCCTCCTAGGAGCATGGTTCATACCAGCTTCGCGCCGTTCGAGTTCGTCGTGGATCTGAACCGCAGGCCTCGCAGCCGGCTTCTCCTGCCGGATTCCTTCGCGATGGCGACGGAGGACATCGGACCCTCCGGCTTCTGGCTGCAGGTGGAAGGCTGCCCCAATGGCCCCTCCTGGGCCATGGCGGAGCGCACCACTGAAGGCGCCATGCTTCTGGGTCCGGGGTGGAAGTCGTTCTCCCGTGCCCGCCGCCTGTCCAGGGGGCAGTGCTTGGTGTTCCGGTACGACGGAGATGCTACGCTCTCCGTGAAGATCTTCGGTGTCGATGGCGGACGCGTGGAGTGCTGCATGGAGAGCAGCAGCGGCAGCTCGAGCTCCTACGACGAGGATGAAGATGAGGAAAACTCATCTGACATCAAGGTCGAGGGGAGCTCGTCTTCCTGAAGGCGAGGAGCTTCGGACGGGCGCCATGGAGATCTCGTTGACCTCCTCCTTGGCGGCCTTGACGACGTACTTCTGGAAGTAGCGTCTTCCATTGTACGGCGGTGCTCCTTGTTCGGCGGGAGCCAACCTTTTTGTTGTAAAAAAGATCGTCCCCTTGTAGTCCTTGTAAATGAAGAAGATCTTGTTTTCCTCCTTGTCTTCGTGTCGCGTCCGTGTGAATGAGAACGAGTTTTTTGCAAAACGCGCTCCCATTACTGCAGCAGCCGTAGCGTCAAGGGGTAGGTGGAGCAGGGAGGCCTATAAAAGACCATCCAGACTCCACCCTTTCGCCACATCTTCTCGCCTTGCTCCGCTCCTCTTCTTCCTTTGCCTCCCCTCGTCCCGCAGAACAATGTCCGGCGAAGCAGAGAGGGCCTTGTCCGATGTGTCGACGGCGGAGTCCGTCTTTCGAGGAGCGGCGGAGGCACCCAGCGAAGCTGGAGCCCGAGCCACTGACGGCGAGGTTGCGTCCCGTTCTTCTGCTGCCCAGAATGTTGCTCGCCTGGCGGCCGTCTCTGGTCCTGTTGCCCAAGAAGAGGCAAGGATTAGGGCAGTAAGGAGGACGCACCTGTGGTCCATCCTGAAGGAAAGGACTGCCGGTATTCCGGAGCTGTCCTTGGTTGTGGCTGAACTCGAGGCCATTGAGCAGGTTCACTGCTTGCTCTTCTCCATGATTCCGCCTTTTCTTCTTGGATGACCTTGATCTTGATCTGGACTTTTGCAGGCCGAGAGTCAGTCCGTAGGCGAACTGGCGGACGGAATCTTCCGTCTCTTTGGCCCTGGAGCGCCCTGGTCGGCAGAAGGGGTCGAGCTCTTCGACGCGCCTGACAAGATTCTGCACGCGTGTTATCTTTTCACCCAGGCGTCCCCGGAGAAAAGAGTGCACCCGGCAGGCAATAAAACAGAAAGACAGAGCTGCACAGCCAGGAGCCCTGAGCTGGCCTTAGTAGCATAGGCTAGATATGTATCCAGGAAAGCTTCGACTGAATGTAATTCAGAATTGTAAATTCAGAATGTAAGTTCAGATGAATGCAATCCTAGGGCTCAACTCCCGGGGTCATTTCCCAAACCTCCCTTGCACTAACGCGCCGTCAAGTTTTCTGAGGAGATCTCTTAGGTGACAAGTACTCTAACCGCCCGCACCGGTAGCAGCACCCCTAAGAGCACTATGCCTTCCGGGAGTCCACTCCACAGCCACGGGTACTAGGCCAGAAGGGAAATCTGACCGTTCGCCGGGGAGGACGCATTACCCCCGCAAAGGTTCTCATCAACTGTCAAGCATGCGCAGGTTGGTGGTATATTGACTCCGAGCGAGATATTATGCCTAGAATGCAGATGCACATGCAAAGACTTAGCTGGTTTTTGCCGTGCCCTTGATCTACTCTGTCCTTCCCGGGTATCCAGCTCCTGAGCCGCTCTTCAGCATCCATTCCTGTCCCGGGAGAGGCGCTACACACAACACACTTTCAGTAGGAAAAGAATGGACCCTCCCTTACATGTCGTGAAAGTGTTTCATCCGGAGCAACCCGCAAGCAAAGTTGAATGTGCATTTCTGTGTTTAGGTTCTTTAAAACACAGCACTGCCCGTTCCACTTCTTACCGCGGCAGTACGGCACGATCAGGTGGCAGCGCCTACTGATAGGCTGCTCGCGCTCGACCTGTCAGCCACCGGCACCATGTCAGCCCCCTGCTTGGGGGTTGTTACGGATAACACACTTCACGACAACAAGAGAGGCTCACGGAATTGAAAAACTTATCTTTTATTCCTTGGCGACGATTCTTACACCCTTATACAGAACACTAGCCCCTTGGGCGTGCTTAGTTGACTCGAACTATCTGCGATTCATGTTCGTATTCAGGGGTAGAATTTCCGGAGATTCTCGATGTTCCAGGCGTTGCCCTCCGGCCTGCCTTTCTCGTCCTCCAGATAAACAGCTCCGGGTCTCAGGGTATGCGTCACCCGATAAGGTCCTTCCCACTTGGAGGACAGCTTGTTCATGTTATCAAGCTTCTGCTTCTTGCGGAGAACCAGGTCTCCGGGTTCCAGTACCCGTGAACGGATATGGCGATCATGATAGCGGCGGAGCCCTTGCTGGTATCGAGCAGATCGTAAGGAAGCTCGGCACCGCACCTCTTCCAGGAAGTTGATGTCATCAATCCTCCTCTCAGCTTGTGCGTCTTCATCATAGGCAAGTACCCGGGGGATCCATGCCTGAGCTCTGTTGGCAAGACGGCTTCTGCTCCATAGACAAGGAAGAATGGTGTTTCTTGAGTGGCTCTGCTTGGTGTGGTTCTGAGGGACCACAAGACACTTGGTAGATGCTCAATCCAGTTCTTGCCCTTGTCTTCTAACTTGTCAAAGGCCTTGGTCTTTGCCTTCTTAGCTGCTGTTGTGTCTAGTCCCCCAACTCTAGGAGCACCGCTGTGTGCACGACCCCCTCCAATGGCGGGTGGGGGCACTTGAGAAGGGGTCGCATTCCCCACCGGCGTGGCACCCTTGGCAATCAACTCCGCAGCCGACGCAATCAGGCCAGCCGATGCAGGTGCAGCTTTAGGGGCTGTGATCCCCGTAGCACTCGTCACGCTCGGCTCCCGCAAAGCCGCCGTAACTTGACTCACAATCTTCGTAAGCATCTCTTCCGACAATCCCGCAGTCACTTGCCTGTCCCCTCTGTTTCCGGCATCCCCATCACGTGAATCCCGCACTACCGAGGTTCTACCTCCTGCAACTCGTTCTCCTCGGTACTGAGTATTACGATTGTACGAAAAGCTTCGCTGGTTTTGATTCCCCGGACCGAAACCCGAGCCTGCGTTGAAACCACCGAAGTTTCCGTTGAACCCTTGCTGTTGCTGCTGAAAGCTTGCCTGCCCCGCCGTGCCGCTAGGGCCTCCAACCTCGAAGTTACTCGGCCTCTGATCCCCTTGACAGAACCCTGGGGGATTCCCCTGGAATCCGCGTCCAACGCCACCGCGATACGGCGGTCCGTTTCCGCCGTCACCTTGTCCAGGAGGGAGGTTTCCTCCAAACCCACGGCCATGGTAGCCGCCACGGCCCCGACCCGCCCCACCGTACCCTCCGCCGTTGCCCGCCATCGGAGCAGCAGACGATCGCGGCGGCAGAGGACAGTGTTCGCTGTGTTTGATACGACGTAAACCTAGCCTGAACGATAGGTTAAGCCGACCGATCGATCGCGGCGTTGCTATGTGTTGGGCCGCAAACCCCACACCAGCACACCCATGAAAACGTAGGCCCGCATGGCCTTTCAAGTTCTGTTCGATTTTTTTTGAAATTTGTGATCCGCAATCATCGCCCTTCGTCTCCGATGCCGGGATCGCAACTCCGGCACGGATTTTAGGGTTTGCCGCTGCCGATCGGACGAAGCCGGTCCTCGCCTGCCGCACCAGCGACGAACAGCCTGTACCGCGAGCCCATCCCTGATGGCCGCACCTCCCTCTAGAGCCGGAAGTCGTAGCCACTGTGACTCTCCCTTTCTTCCCCGGCGACGTCGCGTTGGGTCGTCGCCGTCTTCTGCACACCGTGGTCCAGTCCCCAAGCTCGCTATTATCCACGAAGGACGACGGCGGCAGCACAGGGAGTTTGGGCACACGGACTCGAGGACTCGGCGCCGAACCTGCGTTGAAAACCACCGACGTTAGTTGATTAGACGTGTACCTTTGCAATCTCCTCTTCTCCAGCCGCCGTTCCACCCTAGACGTCGTCTGCGAGGTCGTCCTCGACGGATCCGTCGCCAGCGTCTTGCACTCCTCGCTGAAAGACAAGTATTTGTCTCCCGCCGGCTCCCTCCCGTCCTCTTCGCTCTCCGCCTCCGACTCCACCTCCGAGAGACACCAAAATCATCCTCCTACACGAGGAGAGGGGAGGAGTCTCCCGCAGCTCTCCAGTCGTCTCCGGCGAGCTCACCGGAGATCTCGCCGGTTTTCCTTGGGCCGCCTTCCCAGTAGCCTCCAACGGCTCCATCTAGCAATCAGATGGTAGTTACCTGCTTTCTATCCGCGGCGTCTGCAATGTTAGTCCCATCTAATGCGACAATCATTTGATGGCATTCTCGGAATTTCCTCCAAAAACTTTGTGTATCTAAGTAGATTGATCAACCCTAGACTTTATTATCATTCAGCAGCGACGGATTTGTGTCTAGAAAGTGTGATTGCCTTCCTGATGTGTTAGCATGCGCATTATTCTCTTCTTATTGCGTTTTTGAGGAAGAAGTCGATTTAATCGTAGGTGATAACTTTACAGGTTGTAATGGTGTGCTCATAGTTGTCTATGTTATGCACTCTATCTTTTCATGAATATGGGTATCAACCTTCTTTTTTCAAAAAAATATCTTTCTCCCTGTTGTGCGCAATTAAAGAAGTGCATGCGCATTTGGTTACCTGAACAATCACACCTCTCCTTGATAAGGTGCTCATGAATCATGATCTACTAAACCAGCAACAGTGAAGTGTATATTCTTATGTATTTATTTTATGTGTTAACCTGCATTAATACACTGCCATACATGTCAATTGATGAAAACATATAAGTCTGCTTTCTGCTAGATCGAACGAAAAAATACACCACGGATCACACGTAGAAGAAGGCTGCAGCTCCAGCCATTAGCAGAAGCACCAAGCCATTGGTCATCCTTATGTTCCTGGCCGGCGCCGAGTTGAAGAACCCGTTGCCGTACCCGAGCCCGCCGTTGTACCCGAACCCGCCGCAGCATCCGCCGCCGCCGAAGCCTCCGTTGGTGCCGAACCCGTTGGGCCCGAACCCGAGACCTTCTGCACTGGGCAGCGTCTCCGGCACTGGCACCGGCAGCGCTGTCACGACCTCCGCCGCCGGCTCTACCACGTTGGGCGGCACCAGCGGGAACTTCTTGGACGCCGTCGCTGTGGCCGGCGTTGTCGCTTCGGTTGATGTCGGCATGGCCGTCGTGGAACCCACCGGCACCACCCGGCAGCAGCTTGAACGGGCAAGGTGTTTCCGGTAGCCGGAACAGTCGTGTCGGCGTAGGACGGCGGCAGTGTGCACGCTGCGGCCACGATGAGTGCGAGCAGTATGACGCTCGGCGAGCACATGAGCTTGCGAGCCATCCTGATGGGAAGTATGGCCCTTGGCGAGGGAGAACAAGATGTCAAGATGCATGTTATGGCACTGTGGATTTATAGACGTACGGAAGTTGGTGAGAAAATAAGAGAAAAGAGTACGTGTGGTGGTGGGTAGGCAACTCCATCTAACACATCACTTTGGCTGGCCCGTGTAGTCAACGATTCAGCTAGGAAACTGAAGTGTAGCGACATACTGACAGTGACAAGTGACATCCAGTCCCGTAAGAATGTTGGTGAACAAAACCGAGAGAGAAAAGACCTGTACATTATAGAACATCTCAGATCGTACGTCCATGTTTTTTTTTCTACTGTTGGTGATGATGGCAACTCCGCCTATGTTGTCTCAACATAGCCGGTCCCAAGCCCGGATAAAGGAGGAGGGTTGTGATAGGCTTGGCAAGCCAACGGAAAAAAATCCAGCCACTCTTATGGAGATGAAACCCAAAAGAATTTCGTTGGGGCGTAAGCACCAGGGGTCAGCTTTGAGCCCTTATCTCTTTACTTTGGTGATGGATGAGGTCACAGGGGATATACAAGGAGATATCCCATGGTGTATGCTCTTTGCGGATGATGTGGTGCTAATTGATGATAGTCGGGCGGGGTTAATAGAAAGTTAGAGCTGTGGAGGCGGACTCTAGAATCGAAAGGTTTTAGGCTTAGTAGAACCAAAACTGAATACATGAGGTGCAGTTTCAGTACTACTAGGCACGAGGAGGAAGATGTTAGGCTTGATGGACAGGTGGTACCTGAGAAAGACACCTTCCGATATTTGGGGTCTATGCTCCAGAAGGATGGTGATATCGATGAAGATGTGAGTCATCGAATCAAAACTGGTTGGATGAAGTGGCGCCAAGCTTCTGGCGTCCTCTGTGATAGGAAAGTGCCACAAAAGCTAAAAGGCAAGTTCTATAGGACGGCGATTCGACCTGCGATGTTGTATGGCGCAGAATGTTGGCCGACCAAGAGACGACATATCCAACAGTTAGGTGTAGCGGAGATGCGCATGTTGAGATGGATATGTGGCCACACAAGAAAGGACCGGGTTAGGAATGATGATATACGTGAGAGAGTTGGGGTAGCACCAATTGAAGAGAAGGTTGTCCAACACCGTCTAAGATGGTTTGGTCATATAGAACGTAGGCCTCCGGAAGCGCCATTGCATACCGGACGGATAAAGCGGGATGAGAATGTTAAGAGGGGTCGTGGTAGGCCAAACTTGACATGGGAGGAGTCTGTTAAGAGAGATCTGAAGGATTGGAATATCACCAAAGAACTAGCCATGGATAGGGCTGCGTGGAAGTTAGCTATCCATGTGCCAGAACCATGACCTAGTTTCGAGATCTTATGGGTTTCAACTCTAGCCTACCCCAACTTGTTTGGGAAAAAAGGCTTTGTTGTTGTTGTTGTTGTTGTTGTTGTTGTTGGTGATGATGGCAGATGGGGTTTGTTTCTGTAATCTTAGTATCACCTCCACCCGTGTTTGCTAAAAGGGTTTTTGGATTGGAAAGATCTAAAACAAACTTTAAACTTGTAGATGAAAGATGAATAACTCCCAAGCCCGAAAATCGTTTAATTTTGATGTTGTCCACTTATAGATGGCTATAGAAAACAAAATAATAAATTGCACAAAAACAAGCCTTCATGGCATAATGTCCCACAGACTAAAATTCATGAATATTTTAACCCATAAACCTGGCCACGAGGCCCAAGTATAAAGTCACAAAAACCATAACTACAACGTTTAGGTAGCTGAATGACAAGACTTTTTCACCAGTTTATTAAGCTAAGCCAAACCAATATGGCAGTACAAAATTTCTCTTTGAATATGTAGAGCAGTCTCTAACTACTAAATGGTTAGGCTGTGTGATTTACCATAGTACTTACTCCCTCCGATTTTAAATATAAGATGTTTTAGGTAATACACATGTTGTTTAGATGAGTAATAAAATAAATGTAACATATAAACTAAAACAATGTCTAGATACCTTTGCATATATGTGAATGTGTACAAACTCTAAAATATCTTATATTTAAAATCAGAGAGAGTAGATCATAGTGTTGGATTAAATCTATTTTTAATTTTAGCTGTGAGGGTCGCCACTGTTCACTTCAAATTTGGGTACGCTGTAAATTATTTTGCATGAAAAGGCCATATATTATGGAGGGCCGTTTTGGCTCCTAGTGCATATGCTCCTGTTATCTGTTTCGAAATTTAAAAAATATGAAAACATTTCGAAAAATTCTGAAAATAAATGGGCACAAATATATACCAGTGTTCATCACCCGTGAATATTTTCGCAAGGAAATAGCATTTTACGTGGTCTGTGCAAAAAAGACAAATTCTATGCTTTGAAAAATGTATTGTAAGATCTCATTTCGGGTACAGATTTTTTCTTTTTTTCCCAGTCCACAGAATGTGTCATTTCGTTCCGAAAATATTCACGGGTGTTAAAAACTTTCATATGTTTGTTTCCAATTGTTTTCAGAATTGTTGGAAAAGTTTTCATATTTTTTAATTTTGAAAACTATAACAGGAGCATATGCACCCAGGAGCCAAAGTGAATTTCCGCATATATTATCCGATACCAGCCCTTTTACAGTGTAATTTAGCCGATAAAACACCATTTCCTTACCATGGTGATTCTTGGGCTAGTGGGCAGTGAGAAAATATTTTAATTTCAACACCGAATAATTACAACACCAGATCCGACGGATGGAAATTATTAAACGAGGAAGTACTGGAAAGTACTAGACAATCACCGTACGTAACAGTATTCCTTAATTATTTCTGGTGGGACCTTACATAATTACTGTGCAGCTTATTTGATCCCTCCCACTAGCAACATATATTTGTACATCTAGGTGTCGTCATCACATTTACAATATTGTATATATATATTCACAAGCTTCTCTCATATTTCCATCTATTTTTCTGCATCTACCACCTCTCTCACCTCAAGAGTAGACAACTAGTTGCGATCCTGTAGCTCTGCCACGTCTTCGTATGTTACATAGATGTTTTTACGAATGAAAGGTGTCAAGAATATTGCAACCCCTTTTTCTTTGGTCTCAAGTGTACTGGCTCCATGCCAAGGCTTGATTGGAGACTACCGTGCATCAGACGCCACACAATCGGCTTCTCTTACGTAGAGTCCCCGAACCTCCAGGCCCCTATATTTATCCACCTGTCTAGCGAAAGCGGACCGGGCTGTACTGTTAAAGATAAGCAAGTCGACAAGAGTGGCGGTGGAGACGGCAGGTGGACTCCTGGATGCGGTGCTAGGGATAACCGGACAAGGGACCTGGTTGTTTATTCATCTTTCTGTCCAGTGTCCCTGGTGTAAAATGTGAGGACTGCAATGTAGTTTGTTTTTCTATAGAGTCCTCCCTGTATTTTGAACTGTCAGCGAAAAAAGTTGTTGAAGCTTCTCGGGGTCTTTTGACCCCTTTCCCGTTAAAAAAAGTAACAAATGGATTGAACGTGCCCTTATTTTTAAAGATTTTGGTATTTCAGATCTAGTAAAAAGGATATTTTTATTTTACATAATGTTACCGTCCATTACTTATAAGTCATATCTTTCTTAGGTCATGTATGATAGAGTCCAGTAACTGTCAGACGACTTATTCCACACATCAGAGCGCAAGGCCAGGCTATGGATCAGCATTTGTTGAGCACATTTGGTGGAGGCCTCCAGCAAGCTATTGCCGAGTACTGACCGGCAACACAATTTGTAAAACTGGCTAGGTCATGGCAGTTCTGCCGAGCGTTTTGGAGCCTAACCGATCATTCAAAGTAGTAGCTGATATATCTTACTAGGCCTGAAACTGTGAAAATTACTTGGCAGTACCAAAGTTGCATCCGAATTGTTTACCTTTTGAAAACCTTAAATTATATAATAATTTTCCTGCACATGAGGATATGTCATATTTTCCTTCACATTAATTCTGGCGTTGTTTGCCTTCATGGAAAATATTTATTTGATGATTGTTTTACTGCCACCAATTTACAGTTAAACAAAGAAAATGATATGATTAATTCATATTTCTTTCGTTTGAATTTTCCAAGTAGAGGGTAAAACATGGAACGGATCAATGTAGGACTAGGAGCCAAGAGTGGGAGAAGATAGAAGAGGACGACACATTGTCATATTGCCTCATGACGCGGAGGCTCTGCTATTTTTTGTTTGTAGCTTCTTCGAAGAATAAGTCTTTTAAACTTGTGGTTTGTTGAGATTAGTTGTGTAGCCGTGTGATATATTTACCTTATTAGTGATCGATGCACATGAAACACTATTTTTCGGTTCACAATTCTACAGACTATCTTTGTTTGAGAGATACAAATTTTAACTAGCATAATTTAAAAGAGATGAAATTTAGCATGTATGACTTATTTTGTAGAGAAAGTAGAGTTGATGTACTAAAACTATTTGCTAATCTGATCTTCAACTTACACTAAATTCATCATGCACTAAAGTATATTCAATAAAACTCAACCGGTGATATCCTCTTTTCACTTGGCCCCCGCGTCGCTCTCGCGAGGGTGACACGGGCGGCGACCCAAACCCTAGCCGCCTCCAAGCTCCCTCCTCTCTCCCCCGCTCCCCCCGTCGCCTGAGGACGCCGCCGGGGCTGCGGCTGAGGACGGAGGCGGGGAGCTCCCTCGCGTGTGTGGGTGTGGTGTTGCGTGCGTGCGTACGTGTGTCCTCGCCATGGTGTGCCATGGTTCCTCCCGCCTTTCCTCGTTTGAGCACGGCGCCGTCCCTCCTACTCCGTGCCCCATGCGTGCGTGCGTGTGTCCGCCGCGCCACGCCACCCGTGGAGCTCTCTCCGCTCGGTGCGGGGACCTCCCAGATCATTTGGATCTGACGGGCGGCTGGTCGTGCGTGTGTGCCGCCTCCCTGGCGGTTGGCTGGCCGAGACCGGGCGTTGCTCCGGTGGTCGGCCCCGTGCGCCGCCGCCCCGTCGATCGGCCCTGTGCGCCTACCCCATGGTGGCTGCAAGACTGCCAGATCCTAAGCCCATTGGGCTGGAGCTGGGTTGGGCCAGGCCGGCCGATTTTCGTGCTTCGGTGCAGGAGATGCAGATCCAGGCTGGATTTGCGTTGCGGCCATGAGCGCGCGCCACCTCTCCGATGTCGGACCTGCGCGGTCGTGCCGAAGCTGCCCGGTCCTCGCGGTTTGCCCGGGATGCCCCACTCTCCATGGTGTTTTCCGTGAGGTTCAAGTTTGGGCTAGGGCGGACCGGGCCGAATAGACCTGCCCGCGGGTTGGGTTTCGTTCTGTTGTGCTCTTTCTGGTGCTCTCAATTGGGACTAGGGCACCGTGTCCCCGAGGTTCGCAGGCCGGTGGCTGCGTCCTTTGATGTCCTCCTCGCGTCCTTGTGGCGGCGGCCGACGTTTGGTTTTGGAGGGTCTCGGTGAAAACCGTGAAATGGTTGCGACCATTGCTGGCGATGACAACGCCTTCAGTGTCGTTTCCCTTGTTGAAGGCATCGCTTTGAAGACTACTCTTCTTTCTAGACGGCCGGACTCCGCCTCGCAGACCCACTTTGCTTTCCTGGCGTGTCCATTCGATGAAGACTTCCCTTGGTATCATGGGGCTTGGGCGAAAGCTCTACAAGACTTGTTTCTGCCGGCAACGACGACGTTTTGAGCGCCGTCCACCTTCCTGGAGGCGTTGCTGCAAGCCCTCGCCTTTGGATTGCCCCTTCCCCAATGGCATGTCGTGACGGTGGCGATGATGGTGCGGTGGAGGTTACGTTGGTGTGGACATCTCTGACGCCGTCTCTGTGCAACATAAGTCATGGTGCCGCCTTCGGATCAAGCATGTGCTTCGTTTAATTTTGCTTGGTTGTACACCATGTTTGTTTTCTCTGTTGTTGTGAGGTGTGAGTGTGCGTGTGTGGTGGTGTTGTAAGTTGTAACCTTAGCCTGTTGTTAGCTTTGTTAATTCAAAGCTAGGCTCTTCTTGAGCCTTCCGTCTATAAAACTCAACCGGTAGCAACGGGCAATCACCTAGGAATTTAAAAGATGTTGTCACCCATGACCAAGCCTTTCTTCCTTAGTTCGTTGTCATTAATCTTTTCCTACTATTTGGTGAAAGCAGCATATTTTCTGAAAATGAAATCGGTCCATCCTCTGCAGATGCATCAATTGTATGGTTGGATCATAATTCAACCACCAAATTCAATTTCGTAAAGTATATCATCTAGAATACAGCCTCACACAGTCACATGGTTCTATATATATCTTCCTCTACCACCCCGTCTCACGCGGATCAGTCTCCACTAATATTGCTCATTTTCTACAATCTCTTCATTTGTTGCTTATTTTCTAAATGACGGTATGTTTCGGTAGCTACTTAATTGAGAGTATAGCTCTTGTCCACAATCACTTCCTCCCCTTTGTTGGCGAAAATCACACGTAAAATACCTAAACGAGAGGTGTCAGAAAATCCACATTCCTTTTATTGGCAGGAAAGATGAGGTCTATGCCGGAAATAATCTCATCAGATCCGCTAGCTTCCCCCTTATCTCCACTGATTGTCACTAGAAGATCGCGTGACGGTTGGGGTCGAGACGACTTCCTTCGCACGTGAGGCGCAAGGCCAGTCTATTCAATAGCAGTTGTTGTGAAGTTTTGGTGGAGACATCGTCCATCGATGCTTCCGAGTACGCAACGCGATTTGTAAACCTGGCTAGGTCATGGCTGTTCTGCCCAGCGCTAGAGGCCCTGGAGGGTTTTGAATTTCGGCCCGGAAAACACAAAACCCCGCCGAAATTCAGCTCTTTCGCTAAGGCCCGGTAGATTTGTTTCCCGGCCCAAATAATTTGGCCTCATTAGAATTATTGGGTCCAATCCAGCCTCCGGCCCGGCCTGCTTGACCTTCCCTTTGCAAAAGGAATCCTTTTTATACTGATTTCCAAGGGAGCTCGAAACACAAAAAAATAGTCAAATTCCCAATGTTCTTCTCACAGCGCCGCCATTTCACTTGTCCCTCCTGTTTTCCAAATGTAAACAGAGGTGACTGTATCTATGTTATATAATTAACCAGAGAGATTCCTAAGAGCAAACATGGCAAAGAAGCTACGA
Source organism: Poa pratensis (assembly GCA_947311845.1). Taxonomy (NCBI): domain Eukaryota; kingdom Viridiplantae; phylum Streptophyta; class Magnoliopsida; order Poales; family Poaceae; genus Poa; species Poa pratensis. The sequence goes on along the minus strand of CAMZMU010000044.1, from coordinate 70,541,443 downwards.
AGACAGCAGTTGCTGGTAGTGATAAGGAAAAGGAGAATAGAGGAAATATTTCTTGGGGAAATCAGCAGACTCCCAAGAGAATTAGACATGATACTTTCAATGTCAGGGGTAGGTCCCAGCTCTACGCAGGGAGGTTTTATGAGAGATGCTAGACGTTCTTACGAATCATCTGCTGCTGGTCAATTCTTACTGAAATCAAGAGAAGATGATGAGGATAAGGCTATGGTAAAAGAAAAGTTCCAGAACCATATATATGCTCCATCATCTGATGGTGATGACATTGCGTCTGTCAGGACCATCGTGGTGCTCCAGCAGGGCCTGCATGTTCCAGCCCTGACGCCTCTAGCCCTCACTGTCCACATATTGAATCCATCCTTTCCGCTAAGCAATGGACAGAATGAAATCACCCACATACCCACATAAAAATAACAAGTTCATGGGGCCAACTCATTCAGTTTTATAATCGAGTTTTTGAATTATAGGAGAATTTGCTAAATACACTTGTACAGACCAAGCATATCAAGATCCTGAGAAGATCTCTGCATTTGCAAATACGATGTCAAACCCCACTGGCAGTCCGGCTAGCCTGCTGTTTCAACTTGAATGTGGTGCGACCATGCTTTGCTTGGTTTGTTCCAGCGACGCCACATTACTAGGAGCTCGGTAGACTTCTGATTTGGGGATTTGAAGCTAGAGAGGATATAATACTCGCTCCCCACATTACTAGGAGCTCGGTAGACTGTACTCACGCCTTGGCGCTAAACCGCCACAGCATGGCCCAACAACAAAACAAGGGACTTCAAGTAAGTATTCTTGACACCTCACATTCCTAACTACGTGGTTGTGTTCTAGTGGCCGAGCAACCCTTTTAGAGAAAAAGTGGCCGAGCAATTAACAAACAAGTAGGAGGAAGTGACATATATAGCAAGATATTTTCTTTTGACTATGGGTTGATGGAAGTTGAAAATCCTGTGAAGGTTTATGTTGTGTGGAATCGAAAATTGATTGTGGATTTGTGGTGGATGAAATTTGACGAGACTCGGTACTACGCGGTACAGGTATGTGCCACATAGAAATAAAGACTGCCAAATGAATTCCATATTACTATATTGTCCTCAAAGTCGCTGAAATAGTAAAGCCCCTGGATACATCTTATTTGTTCAGTAGGTTCTAAATGCAATGATTTGTTATATATGCCCCTCTTCCATCAGTCTCTTGCTGTCACACACCAAATCAATTTTCTATAATTCACAGGCAACGGGCATTAATTTATGTTTCATGAATATTCACATTATGCGTCAGGAAAATGATATAGTTCTACAGTCACCCACCATATGAGCAAAGATAAATGGAATGATTCCTTTTACTGTTGTTGGGATGGTAGTCATGTGAATTTTCATTGTTGTTTACCAAACTTCAGATTTTTTCTCTGGCCTACTCCGACACAGCGGACGGACTCCGCACTATCGCGATTTTTGTTGAGTAAATCTCCAAATTGTCCTGCTCTTGGAAGGGCATCAAATGATGTGGCTGTAGTAAATAAGATAATGTCTGAGGACTGCCGAGGCACGGTCTAGCTGATGCGACGACACGGTTTGGTGCATCGTGGATCCTGTGGGGATGTTAACACTGGGAGCACGACCTAAACGTGCGGCTCTACCACAGCTGCGTTCCCTGGGCACGGCCAACATCGCAAGCCTCTGAGGCATCATAGACACTGGCCAGCACGACGGAAGCTACTTCCCTCCCGCCTGATCCTCCTCTACGCGAGCGGTGAGACACGACAGCTCGCCATGGCTGTCTGCGAGTGTGACGAGGGGCTGCGGTATCCCGTGTGTGCGGAGGAGAAATTGAAGGAGAAGAGAACTAACTAACCGACCTACTATTTACATAAATTGTTTGTGCCGGTCCCACACTATTGGTACCATTAGGTACTGTTACTCAGGTACCATCTGTCGTGTCTCGTTGCACGGACACCGGGAGTATAGGATACCCCCTTTTAGGTTCGGCACGGGGCGCGAAGGAGGCTGAGAATCGTCTTCTTGGGCGGAGTCTAGATCAAGCTCTCCTCTCCACGATCAAAGCATGCAACCAAAGGGACACAAGGAGCTACCCAGGTTCAGGCCGCCCGGAGGCTAAAAGCCCTACTCCTGCATGTCTGGATTGATGAGTTCTTCATAGTGTGGCTTACAATGGAACCTCCCGGACAGGGTACCCGGAAGGGTTTTGGCTGGAGGTAGAAGAAGGACAGATCCTGACCCGGAGGAGATCACCTTCCTCTCTACCTTCGCAGCCCTAGTCTAGTCTTGCTCTGGTTCTAGCTTGTTCAGCTTGGTTCGACCTTGTTCTATCTTCCTCCCTCCCTCTCCGTGCCTTGGTCCTCCTTTTATAGGCTAAGGGGTTGCCACAGGGTCACGTGAGGGGCATGAGGGACCTTCGGGGTGAAGGACCCTCCTCATCTAGTTTAGGGGGAGACGTGGCCTCTCCTCAGCCTAGCGTCTCCTTTGGGTTAGGTGGGAGCGTCCGCCTTGGGGTGGACAGGAGCTGACACCACCACGGGCGTGCTTCCCGCCCGCGCTGCCTTCTTGCCCCCAAGTCTTCGTGTGAGGTGGAGTGCTTATCCACAGGGACGTGGGGAGTACCCGAGAGGGAGCCTGGCCTCCTGCCGGGAACTCGGGCTCTCGGGTCCTTCCTGGCCTTCTTGCTTGGTTCGGGGACCCGGAAGGTCCCCAGGACCGGAGCCCTTAGTCGACGTAGGCCTTGCGTGTCTTGACGGTGAACCCGCCAGCTTGACTTGAGTCTTGGTCTTGTCCATCTTCATCTTGGGCCCACATGGGGTGGACCCACTTTGGCAGTACTAGGGGAACCCCATGTTCCACTGTTGCGACAGTAGCCCCCGGGCATGGTCCCGGCGGCTCTTGCTCCAGCTGCCGGGGCCATGGCCTAAAGATAGGTCAAAGTGGGTCCCGGGCACCTGGTCTTCCTTGCTCTGCTTCATTGATGGCCTTGAAGGTCTTGGAGTTACTCCGCTCGGGGAATAACTGCGGGCCCCCTCGATTCCCACTAACGGAAGAACCGAGGAGACGCTTGAGAGGCCGCCGCGGCTATAAAAGCGAGGCGCACCCCTGGCTTTTCGTTCATCTTCTTCCTCAGTCCAACTCCAGGCCTCCCCCAAGCTGCCAGCGCCAATGGCGAGAGCGAGGAGAGGAGTTGGGCGCCCTCGTACTTCTTCAGCTGCTGCGGAGAGTGGCCCCTCCACTCGTGGTCGAGCTGTTCCGCGAGGTCGTGGGATTCGCGGTCGCGGCGGCCGTGGAGGCCGCGGCACCGCTGCTCCCCCTCCTAGGAGCATGGTTCATACCAGCTTCGCGCCGTTCGAGTTCGTCGTGGATCTGAACCGCAGGCCTCGCAGCCGGCTTCTCCTGCCGGATTCCTTCGCGATGGCGACGGAGGACATCGGACCCTCCGGCTTCTGGCTGCAGGTGGAAGGCTGCCCCAATGGCCCCTCCTGGGCCATGGCGGAGCGCACCACTGAAGGCGCCATGCTTCTGGGTCCGGGGTGGAAGTCGTTCTCCCGTGCCCGCCGCCTGTCCAGGGGGCAGTGCTTGGTGTTCCGGTACGACGGAGATGCTACGCTCTCCGTGAAGATCTTCGGTGTCGATGGCGGACGCGTGGAGTGCTGCATGGAGAGCAGCAGCGGCAGCTCGAGCTCCTACGACGAGGATGAAGATGAGGAAAACTCATCTGACATCAAGGTCGAGGGGAGCTCGTCTTCCTGAAGGCGAGGAGCTTCGGACGGGCGCCATGGAGATCTCGTTGACCTCCTCCTTGGCGGCCTTGACGACGTACTTCTGGAAGTAGCGTCTTCCATTGTACGGCGGTGCTCCTTGTTCGGCGGGAGCCAACCTTTTTGTTGTAAAAAAGATCGTCCCCTTGTAGTCCTTGTAAATGAAGAAGATCTTGTTTTCCTCCTTGTCTTCGTGTCGCGTCCGTGTGAATGAGAACGAGTTTTTTGCAAAACGCGCTCCCATTACTGCAGCAGCCGTAGCGTCAAGGGGTAGGTGGAGCGGGAGGCCTATAAAAGACCATCCAGACTCCACCCTTCGCCACATCTTCTCGCCTTGCTCCGCTCCTCTTCTTCCTTTGCCTCCCCTCGTCCCGCAGAACAATGTCCGGCGAAGCAGAGAGGGCCTTGTCCGATGTGTCGACGGCGGAGTCCGTCTTTCGAGGAGCGGCGGAGGCACCCAGCGAAGCTGGAGCCCGAGCCACTGACGGCGAGGTTGCGTCCCGTTCTTCTGCTGCCCAGAATGTTGCTCGCCTGGCGGCCGTCTCTGGTCCTGTTGCCCAAGAAGAGGCAAGGATTAGGGCAGTAAGGAGGACGCACCTGTGGTCCATCCTGAAGGAAAGGACTGCCGGTATTCCGGAGCTGTCCTTGGTTGTGGCTGAACTCGAGGCCATTGAGCAGGTTCACTGCTTGCTCTTCTCCATGATTCCGCCTTTTCTTCTTGGATGACCTTGATCTTGATCTGGACTTTTGCAGGCCGAGAGTCAGTCCGTAGGCGAACTGGCGGACGGAATCTTCCGTCTCTTTGGCCCTGGAGCGCCCTGGTCGGCAGAAGGGGTCGAGCTCTTCGACGCGCCTGACAAGATTCTGCACGCGTGTTATCTTTTCACCCAGGCGTCCCCGGAGAAAAGAGTGCACCCGGCAGGCAATAAAACAGAAGACAGAGCTGCACAGCCAGGAGCCCTGAGCTGGCCTTAGTAGCATAGGCTAGATATGTATCCAGGAAAGCTTCGACTGAATGTAATCAGAATTGTAAATTCAGAATGTAAGTTCAGATGAATGCAATCCTAGGGCTCAACTCCCGGGGTCATTTCCCAAACCTCCCTTGCACTAACGCGCCGTCAAGTTTTCTGAGGAGATCTCTTAGGTGACAAGTACTCTAACCGCCCGCACCGGTAGCAGCACCCCTAAGAGCACTATGCCTTCCGGGAGTCCACTCCACAGCCACGGGTACTAGGCCAGAAGGGAAATCTGACCGTTCGCCGGGGAGGACGCATTACCCCCGCAAAGGTTCTCATCAACTGTCAAGCATGCGCAGGTTGGTGGTATATTGACTCCGAGCGAGATATTATGCCTAGAATGCAAGATGCACATGCAAAGACTTAGCTGGTTTTTGCCGTGCCCTTGATCTACTCTGTCCTTCCCGGGTATCCAGCTCCTGAGCCGCTCTTCAGCATCCATTCCTGTCCCGGGAGAGGCGCTACACACAACACACTTTCAGTAGGAAAAGAATGGACCCTCCCTTACATGTCGTGAAAGTGTTTCATCCGGAGCAACCCGCAAGCAAAGTTGAATGTGCATTTCTGTGTTTAGGTTCTTTAAAACACAGCACTGCCCGTTCCACTTCTTACCGCGGCAGTACGGCACGATCAGGTGGCAGCGCCTACTGATAGGCTGCTCGCGCTCGACCTGTCAGCCACCGGCACCATGTCAGCCCCCTGCTTGGGGGTTGTTACGGATAACACACTTCACGACAACAAGAGAGGCTCACGGAATTGAAAAACTTATCTTTTATTCCTTGGCGACGATTCTTACACCCTTATACAGAACACTAGCCCCTTGGGCGTGCTTAGTTGACTCGAACTATCTGCGATTCATGTTCGTATTCAGGGGTAGAATTTCCGGAGATTCTCGATGTTCCAGGCGTTGCCCTCCGGCCTGCCTTTCTCGTCCTCCAGATAAACAGCTCCGGGTCTCAGGGTATGCGTCACCCGATAAGGTCCTTCCCACTTGGAGGACAGCTTGTTCATGTTATCAAGCTTCTGCTTCTTGCGGAGAACCAGGTCTCCGGGTTCCAGTACCCGTGAACGGATATGGCGATCATGATAGCGGCGGAGCCCTTGCTGGTATCGAGCAGATCGTAAGGAAGCTCGGCACCGCACCTCTTCCAGGAAGTTGATGTCATCAATCCTCCTCTCAGCTTGTGCGTCTTCATCATAGGCAAGTACCCGGGGGGATCCATGCCTGAGCTCTGTTGGCAAGACGGCTTCTGCTCCATAGACAAGGAAGAATGGTGTTTCTTGAGTGGCTCTGCTTGGTGTGGTTCTGAGGGACCACAAGACACTTGGTAGATGCTCAATCCAGTTCTTGCCCTTGTCTTCTAACTTGTCAAAGGCCTTGGTCTTCAAACCCTTTAGGACCTCCGCATTGGCTCGCTCCACTTGCCCATTGCACCTTGGGTAGGACACCGAGGCAAAACACACCTTGATTCCCAGCTCTTCACAGAAGTTGAGGAAGGATCGGCTTGTGAACTGAGAGCCATTGTCCGTTATGATTCTGTTGGGTACTCCGAAGCGGTACACGATCCCTTCAATGAACTTGATGGCTGCTTGAGCTGTCTGTCTTGGTACTGGCATCACTTCCACCCACTTTGTGAACTTGTCGATGGCCACGAAAAGGTATTCATGGCCCCCGACAGACTTCGGTATCTTCCCACGATGTCCAGCCCCCAGACCGCGAACGGCCAGGAGATTGGAATTGGCTGCAGAGCTTGCGCCGGCTGATGTATGTTCTTCGCATAGTACTGGCAGGCTTCACAGGTCTTGACTAGCTGCTCCGCATCACTGAGGACTGTTGGCCAGTAGAACCCGTGACGAAAAACTTTACCCGCCAGTGATCTTGATGCCACATGACTTGAACATGTGCCTCGTGGATGTCCCGTAGCAGTACTTGGCCTTGTTCTTGAGGGATGCAGCGGAGCTTGACTCCGTTGTCCCGTCGCCGGTAGAGCTCGCCGTCGATCATGACGTAGAGCTTGGCTTGACGAGCCACCCGCTCGGCGTCGTGATCGTCCTCCGGGAGGGCGTGCTCCATGATGTACTTGACGATGTCCCGGGCCCAGGGTGGGTGGGTTCCTTCCACCGGTAGCACCATCCGACGGAAAGAAAGCATAGCTTCCTCCGCTGGAGGGGCTGCCGGGTCTTGAGCTTCTGGGCTGGCTACCCGTGTTGTCGAGGTAGAAGGGTCGCCAGCCCCCGGCGCAGATCTTGTCGCGAGCCTCTCGGGGGGATCGAAGGTCGCCTGAGGACCTCGATGTAGATCCCGGGAGGCACTGGTTCTTGCTTGGACGCCACCTGCGATAGCTCATCCGCGGCCGTGTTTTCTCCCCGTGGGACGTACACAGCCCGGAAGTTGTCGAAGCGCCGCTGCAGCTTCCAGACCTCTTCAACGTATGGTGCCATCTGAGGGCACGCGTACTCCTTGTTCACTTGTTTGATGACTAACTGAGAGTCACCCTTGACGACGATCTTGTTGATGCCGAGGCCGACGGCAGCACGAAGTCCTGCGAGCAGGCCCTCGTACTCCGCCGTGTTGTTGGAGATGTTCCCTTGGTAGTGCATCTGGACGACGTACTTCAGCCGGTCCCCGGTTGGTGAGGTTAGGACAACCCCAGCACCTCCTTTCCCCTTGGTGTAGGAGCCGTCGAAGTGCATGGTCCAGGCGCTAGGATCTTCCTTCCCGGGGAGGCAGGTTTCCTCTTCCGGGTCGTCGAACGCCGTCTCGGTCCACTCGGCCGTGAAATCCGCCAGCGCCTGACTCTTGATGTTGTCCGTGTGCTCGAACTTGAGACCGAAACCTTGAAGCTCCATGGCCCACCATGATATGCGACCAGTGGCAAGTGGGTTCTCCAGGGGGCTTCTTAGGTTGTACTTGGACACCACCGTGATGGGATGGCTTTGGAAGTACGGCCTCATCTTGCGGGAGGCAATGAGGATTGCCAGCAGCAGCTTCTGCATCATGGGGTACCGCTCCCGGGCGTCGCGCAGCACTGCGCTGACGAAGTAGACCGGGTGCTGCACCTTGCGGGTCGCCGAGTCCTGAGAGGGCTCGGCTTCCTCCACGTCGACGTCTTGGGGTGGGGACGAGGTAGCCCCCGGCGAAGTCTCGTCGTTCCTGGTGACGTTGCAGTGATGCGGATCATGAGACCCCTGGTCACCCGGCAGCCTTTTCTTGCACGGTTGTCCCGGGAGAGAGTTCCCGGGTCGCTTGCCCTTGATCTTGCTTGACTTCTTCGGAGGAGCGTCACGCTCTACCACAAGCACAGCGCTGATCACCTGGTTGGTGGCAGCAATGTACAGTAGTAGGGGCTCCTTCTCTTCTGGTGCCACGAGGATTGGTGGCGAGGCGAGGTAGCGCTTAAGGGACTGCAGGGCTTCCTCGGCCTCGGAGGTCCACTCCACGGGGCCTGATTTCTTGAGCAGCCTGAAGAACGGTAAGGCCCGCTCCCCAAGCCTTGAGATGAAGCGCCCGAGTGCAGTGATGCACCCGTTGAGGCGCTGTACGTCCTTGACCCGCCGGGGCGCCTCCATGCGCTCGATTGCCTTGATTTTGTCCGGATTCGCCTCGATCCCTCGGTGAGAGACCAGGAAACCCAGCAGCTTGCCGGAGGGGACCCCGAACACGCACTTGTCGGGGTTGAGCTTGAAGTTGACCCGGCGGAGGTTCTCGAAGGTCTCGTGCAGGTCTTGGATGAGGGAGTCCTTGTACCGGGTCTTGACCACGATGTCGTCGATGTACGCTTCAACGTTGCGGCCCAGCTGGACCCAAGGCATGCTTGCATTGCGCGCTGGAAGGTAGCGCCGGCGTTCGGAGGCCAAAAGGCATCCGGGTGTAGCAGTAGCAGCCCTTGGGAGTGATGAAGGCCGTCTTCTCTTGGTCCTCGAGTGACATCATGATCTGGTGGTACCCGGAGAAGGCATCCAAGAAACACAGCAGCTCGCACCCGGCCGTGGAATCCACGATCATGTCGATCCGCGGCAGGGGGAAAGGGTCCTTGGGACAGGCCTTATTCAGGTCTGTGAAGTCGATGCAGAGTCTCCACTTGAAGGTCATGGGTTTCGGTACCACCACGGGGTTGGCCACCCAGCTTGGGTGGGGAACCGACCGGATGACACCAGCTTCTATCAACTTGTCCACCTCGGCGATGATGAATTCCAGCTTTTCCTTGCTTTGGTTCCGGAGAACCTGCTTCACGGGGCGAGCCCCCGGATTGACCGCCAGTTTGTGCTCGATCACCTCCCTTGGAACGCCGGGTAAACCTGACGCCTCCCACGCGAAGACGTCAGAGTTTTCCCGAAGGAAGGCGACGAGCGCGCTTTCCTATTTGTCGGTGAGGCGGGCGCCGATGGTGATGGAGCGAACTCCGTCGCTGGTTAGCGCCACCTTCTTGGTCAGCTGCGGATCGCCATGGAATGGCGCCTTCTTGGGGGAGTAGATGTGGAGCCCCCAGGGTGCCCTTCGCCCCCGGGGAGAGCCCCATCATCATCCTCCTGTACACCTTGAGGGATCCGCCGTGGTTGCCACCGTCTGGTTCAGCTGGTGAACGCAGTAGATAGCATCGTCGATGTCGGCCTTGACCTTGATCACACCCCACGGCGCCGGAATCTTCAGCATGTTGTAGGCGAAGTGGGAGACGGCCATGAACTTGGCCAGAGCAGGTCTGCCAAGTATGCCGTTGTACGGTAGCGGAGTGTCGGCGATGTCGAAGACGATTTCCTCGGTGCGGAAGTTCTTGGAGTCGCCGAAGGTGACCGGAAGGGTGATCTTCCCGAGGGGTCGAGTAACACTTCCGTTCACGCCTTGGAACACCCGGTGTCTTGCAGGCGAGACAGGGGATTTGAAGGATAGCCAGGACCTTCGCCGTCAGCAGTTGAGGCTGGAGCCTCCGTCGACCAGCATCTTGGTGACCTTGTAGTTGTGGATGACGGGCGACACGATCAGCGGCAGGGTCCCGACCCCGGCAGTGTTTGCAGGGTGGTCTTCTGGGTCGAAGGTGATGACTTGGCTAGACCAGTCCAGGGGCTTGGACGGAGCAGAAGCAACCGCGTTCAGCTCCCGGACAAGTCTCTTGCAGGCGCCGTTGGAGGGAGGCAGAGAAGACCCTCCGTGGATGCACCCGACAACTCCCGTGACTTCTTGATACTTGCCGCCGTTGCCTCCTTGGGGAGCCGGAGCTTCCCCGTTGCCGACGTGGGCGGCCTCCGGAGTGTTGTACCCGCGACCACCTTGACCGCCGCGTCCTCCTCCGCGGCCCCCGCGGCCACCGCCTCGGTTCCATCCACGGCCGCCTCCGCCTTGGCGACCCGTGGGACAGTCACGAGCGATGTGCCCGGCAGTGCCGCAGTTGTAGCAACCGTCTTGACTGACCCCATCAGCTCGGCGTTGCTCCCGGACGGCGAGGTTCTTGAGCATGCGGCAGTCCTTGAGCAAGTGGTTGCCTTCTGGATGGATGTGGCACCAGGGATCACCTTCACCTTCTTCCTCGGAAGTCGGCGCGGGCTTGGTCTTCTTCGGAAGAGGCTCGGTGACGAAGATCCGCTTGTCGGGTCCAGGGTCCCGCTTCTTGTTCTTGGCTGGAGCGACCTTGTCCTCGGGTTCATCCTCCCCGGGGAACTTGGCTCCTTCTTCAGCTCGAGCGCACCGATCTGCAAGCTCCCAGAGCTTACGAGCAGACTCGACGCGATGGATGCTCAGCTTCTCGCGCATCTTGGGGTTGCGGACGTTGGCGTGGAAGGACTGGATCACCAACTCCTCCTTGATGCACGGGATGGTGTTCATCTTCTGGGTGAAGCGCTGGATGAACTTGCGGAGAGTTTCACCCGGCAACTGCTTGAAGTCGTGGAGATCACTGGGAGCCCCCGGGCGCTCGTACCCGCCTTGGAAAGCCCCCAGAAACTGCTCCTTCAGTGCCCGCCAGGAACGGATGGAGCACTTGGGAAGGTTGAGAAGCCAAGTCTGGGCATCTCCCTTCAGGGCCAACGGGAACCAGTTGGCCATCATGACCTCGTCGGCCCCGGCAACCATCGCAGCAAGAGAGTAGATCTGCAGAAAGTCCCGGGGGTTCGTGGTGCCGTCGTAGCGGAGAACGTCGATCTTGAATTTCTTGGGCCAGTTGAAGTGGCGGAACTCGGGAGCGAGGGCGAGGCAGCCTTCGGCGAGGTCGATGCCCCGATCTTCCCGGCGGTGACGTTCTCGGCGACGCTCGATGCGGGTGCGCATATCCTCGTTCTGACGGCTGTTGAGCTCGTCACGAAGATCTGGGTTGCGCGAGGTAGACGACCCGATGGAGATGGCCTCGCCGTGATCGCGGTTTAGCCGATCAGCCATCGGTGGCGCGGTGCGAGGAGGCGCCGTCTTGGCTTGACGTTCACCACGAGGCTGGCCTCGCGGATCACGTGTTTGTCTTGTGCTGCTCCGGGTTGTCGACGGTGGGAGCTTGAGTGGGTTCGACCCACGGACCACCATCGGCGAAGTCGAGGAGCCTCTCGACGCGAGTCCTCCATTCTTGGTAGACCTTGGGGTCGCCGCTGCTTGGAGGGAACTGCATCAGGCCTTGGCAGCGACTAGAGCATCATGGCGAGCTTGCACGTCCGAAGGCGAGTGCGCGGAGGTCTTGCTCTTGGATGCTCGTGGATCCCCGCTGGGGCGAACGCCGTGGTTCCCTCCTCCAGCGGTGGGCTCCTTGCCGGTGCCGTTGCAGACGCTCTTCTCCCCTGAGCGAGGAGGAGGCATGGTGGTGCCCTTTGGAGCCGCCGCTCCGCCAGGGCCGTTGTCCTTGTCGCGACCGTCCACTTCGTCCGGCGCCACCCTCTCCATGGGAGGCGGGGACGGAGAGACGCTCCGCCGTGCGCCAGCAGCACGACGTTCAGCTGAAGCTTGAGTGCGTGAGGGAGAGACCGGCTTGGACGCCGCAGGATCTCCCTTCTTCCTTGGAGGCATGCTTGACGAAGAACTTGCCGATGAACTTGATGAAGATGAATCCAGCACTTGCGCCCCCTACCTGGCGCGCCAGATGTCGTGTCTCGTTGCACGGACACCGGGAGTATAGGATACCCCCTTTTAGGTTCGGCACGGGGCGCGAAGGAGGCTGAGAATCGTCTTCTTGGGCGGAGTCTAGATCAAGCTCTCCTCTCCACGATCAAAGCATGCAACCAAAGGGACACAAGGAGCTACCCAGGTTCAGGCCGCCCGGAGGCTAAAAGCCCTACTCCTGCATGTCTGGATTGATGAGTTCTTCATAGTGTGGCTTACAATGGAACCTCCCGGACAGGGTACCCGGAAGGGTTTTGGCTGGAGGTAGAAGAAGGACAGATCCTGACCCGGAGGAGATCACCTTCCTCTCTACCTTCGCAGCCCTAGTCTAGTCTTGCTCTCTGCTTGTCTCAGCCTTGGTTCGACCTTGTTCTATCTCCTCCCCCTCCTCCGTGCCTTGGTCCTCCTTTTATAGGCTAAGGGGTTGCCACAGGGTCACGTGAGGGGCATGAGGGACCTTGGGGTGAAGGACCCTCCTCATCTAGTTTAGGGGAGACGTGGCCTCTCCTCAGCCTAGCGTCTCCTTTGGGTTAGGTGGGAGCGTCCGCCTTGGGGTGGACAGGAGCTGACACCACCACGGGACGTGCTTCCCGCCCGCGCTGCCTTCTTGCCCCAAGTCTTCGTGTGAGGTGGAGTGCTTATCCACAGGGACGTGGGGAAGTACCCGAGAGGGAGCCTGGCCTCCTGCCGGGAACTCGGGCTCTCGGGTCCTTCCTGGCCTTCTTGCTTGGTTCGGGGACCCGGAAGGTCCCCAGGACCGGAGCCCTTAGTCGACGTAGGCCTTGCGTGTCTTGACGGTGAACCCGCCAGCTTGACTTGAGTCTTGGTCTTGTCCATCTTCATCTTGGGCCCACATGGGGTGGACCCACTTTGGCAGTACTAGGGGAACCCCATGTTCCACTGTTGCGACACCATCTACGTTGGATCGGACTGGACGAACGATTTAAAAAAATGCCAACCACTGTAAAATTTGTAAATTGAAACTATAAATTTTATTATCTGGTCACTTCAGTGCTATAAATAGATGTCCATATAATCTGAGTGCCAATATGTATCTACTGCACAAGGATGGGAAGTGTACAAGTTTCATTACTGAGTTTAGATACTACCCAGCGACATACGTCGACTCAACATTATATATGTCCGAGAAGGCATCTTCTTCCCATCAGTTACCTTGCCATACGATCTTATCTCATACACCTATACCACTTCAACAACTACCTAACTAGCTAGGAATGGGTTCATGCGTAATGTTATCAGTAACGCATCTAGGCAAACGATCACACTTCCTGATAGGATTGAGAGGACGCGGGAAGATTTGTAAACCATGGGTCACTGATTTGCTACGCTCATGGTTGACCTCGCGTGCAAACTTCACAAAGGCTTGACATGAAACTGCTTGGTCCAGCACAGCGACATGCTTAGCTTTCGCTCGTTGTTCACTGGCCCGAGCTGAGCCATCGCGATCGGTTGCAAAGATGGTACCGAAAGGTCCGGCCGAGTTTTGCGACACATGTTGCTGCCCTGTGGGCCTGAGTTGCAGGCTCGGAGACGGCAGCATGCGCACCAGAGAACGGAGGAAGATGGGAGCGACTTGTGCGGAGAAGCAGCGATATCCTTGTGGGAGAAAGAAGTATCATAGCCCGGAGAGCAGGAGCGAGTAGTCCTGGGCTCCTGGCATGAGCGTCGCAGCGTAGACGGGCTGGTACAGAGTGGTTTACGGCATGATTGAGGGGGCATGTTCCGTTGACCAGTTCCCTGAAGTTATCTATCCCTATTTGCCACAGTGGCTCTGTCTGACCGACAGTTCCTTCTCAAGTCTGCTTACCAACCACTTATCAGCAAGTTCGTGAAAATCCTGGCATGTTGGAAGGCCTTGATTCTCTATCACTAGCAGACCTTGATATACCTAAATGGTTGCATATGAAAAAACCAAAGCAGTTTTATGGCCTGACTTCCTGATGGGATTGAGAGGATGCGGGATGATTTCTAACCCATGGGTCACTGATTTGCTACGCTCATGGTTCACCATTTGATATGGCTCGTCGTTCTTTGGTCTGAGCTGAGCTATCTCGGTCGGTTGGATAGCTAGAACAAAAAGCTCAGCCTGAGTTTTACGTCCATAGAGCAGACTTGTTGCAACCTCTTACCAATAAGTTCGTCAAAATCCTGGCATGTTGAAGGCCTTGTTGCTCTCTATCACTATCAGACTTGTTGTTGTTCGTTTTGTCCTTTCGGCCATGCCTATATCGCAGCTCCTTGGAATTGACATGCATAAATGGGTGGAAAAGCATATGAAAAACCAGAGCATTTTTGTGACCTGGCAGGTTGATCGACACTAATTAGCTCATGGGAGAAAATTGCCGAGTGAAATGTAGCTTTGTCCGCACGCCTTGTTAGTTTAGTGCTCTAGTCTAGATGTGTTGAATTTATGGTCAAAGAAGAGCGATCAAGTTGAAATGGCTATGGCAAGAATGGTGTCTCCCTTGTAGATCTAGGACTTGTCTTCCTCTTTGAACCATATAAATTACCACGTGTTACGTGTTACTTGCGAGATTTTATCATCTCTCACCCTATCCTCCTCTCCAAACAAATCATATCATCCCGGTTATGTTTAACTATTCACATTGAGTCTCCTCTTCTTTCGCTTCCCGGTTACATTAAGACCATCATATATAGTTATTAGGAAACTTTCATGCCTCCACACGATATATCATTCAAGGTGAAAAAACAAAAGCGGCTCTCCGAGTTCATTGTTCTTTGCGGATTTTTGCATGCGCCTAACTTTAACTAGGGTACCTTCCTCCTGCGCCATGCACTAGTAGGAAATACCCTTAGTGGAGTCCTCATAACAGTGCCGTCCTTTTGTTTAGTTTTTTCTCTACGTTTTGTTATTGTAAGCATGTTTTGGCACAAAATATGTAAGTTGTCGCTGCCTTAATGAAATTGAAGTTTGAATTCAACTTAAAAATTGTCGTGATGTTATTGTAAGGTTTCAACTCAATTAAGTTTCAACTCGTGGGTTCCCATTTAGATGTTGCCACCGTTCATCTTCCTTCATTAAGATCTTTTTACCGATATTTAAGTTTAACCCTCGGCAAACCCCTGCCGTGAGCCCCAGCAAAATGATGGCGGATATCCATATTCACTAGAAGGTAACTTAGATACAGGATTTGTCGTGAACATTCTCATGCCAAATCCCCTGCCAAGAGAATTGGTGCCATTTTTGTGTGGCCTGAACACATGGCATAAAATTTAACATGCCTTGCATAAATGTGAGATTCGTGGTTATATTTTTAGATAAAGAGTATTAATATCGCAAAGATACCAAATACACCCAGCCTCTGCAACAACTGCGTGTGAACTGTACAATAAAACCTATAAATTTATTTTGGGGTCACTTGAGTGCTATGAATAGATGCCCTTGCAATCTTAGTGTGAACAGCATTCCCCACGCAAGCATGTGAACTGTAAAAGTTTTATTGATGATATTAAATCGTATCGGCTCTAGACTTTGACTCAGCATTATATATTGTCCCGGAAGGCATCTTCGTCTCATCAGTAACCTTGCCATTTGCCCATACCATCTCATCTCATCAACGTATACCACTTCAACAAATGCGTAATATCAAAACGAGATAGGAATTGGTTCATGCCTACTGTTATCACTAAGCATACAAACACACTTCCTATAGGATTGAGAGGACGCGGGATGACTTCTATCACTAGCAGACTTGTTGTTCGTTTTGTCCTTTCGGCCATGCCTATATCCCAGCTCCTTGGAATTAAAATGCATAAATGGGTGGAAAAGCATATGAAAAACCACAGTATTTTTGTGACTTGGCAGGTTGATCGACGCTAATAAGCTCATGGGAGAAAATTGCAGAGTGAAATGTAACTTTGTCCGCACGCCTTGTTAGTTTAGTGCTCTAGTCTAGATGTGTTAAATTTCTGGTTTCAAAGAAGAGCGATCAAGTTGAAATGGCTATGGCAACAATGGTGTCTCCCTAGTAGATCTTGGACTTGTCTTCCTCTGTGAACCGTATACATTACCATGTGTTACGTGTTACTTGCAAGATTTTATCATCTCTCACCCTACAAGTTCGGTTGGGTTATCCTCCTCTCCAAACAAATCATCTCATCCCGGTGTTGTTTAACTATTCAGATTGAGTCTCCTTTTCCTTCGCTTCCCGATTACATTAAGACCAGCAATATATAGTTATTAGGAAACTTTGATGCCTCCACAAGATATATCATTCAAGGTGAATAAACAAAACCAGCTCTCCAAGTTCATTGTTCCTTGCGGATTTTCGCATCCGCCTAACTTTAACTAGGGAACCTTCATCCTGCGGCATGGACTAGTAAGAAAAACCCTTAGTGGAGTCCTCATAGCAGTGTCGTCCTTTTGTTTAGTTTTTTTCTATGTTTTGTTATTGTAAGCATGTTTTGGCACAAAATATGTAAGTTGCCGCTGCCTTATGAAACTGAAGTTTGAATTCAAGTTAAAAAATTGTAATTTACAATTAAGTTTCAACTAGTGGTTTCCCATTTAGATGTTGCCACCGTTCATCTCCCTTCATTAAGATTTTTTTACCGATATTTAAGTTTAACCCTCGGCAAACCCCTGCCGTGAGCCCCAGCAAAATGATGGCGGATATCCATATTCACTAGAAGGTAACTTAGATACAGGATTTGTCGTGAGCATTCTCATGCCAAATCCCTTGCCAAGAGAATTGGTGCCATTTTTTGTGACCTGAACACATGGCATAAAATTTAACATGCCTTGCATAAATGTGATATTCATGGTTATTTTCTTAGATAAAGAGTATATATTAATATCGCGAAGATATCAAATACACCCAGCCTCTACAACAACTGCGTGTGAATTGTACAATAAAACCTATAAATTTATTTTGGGGTCACTTGAGTGCTATGAATAGATGCCCTTGCAATCTTAGTGTGAATAGCATTCCCCACGCAGGCATGTGAACTGTACAAGTTTCATTGATGAATTTAAATCGTATCGGCTCTAGACTTTGACTCAGCATTATATATTGTCCCATCAGTAACCTTGCCATTCGCCCATACCATGCATCTCATCTCATCAACGTATACCACTTCAACAAATGCGGAATATCAAAACGAGATAGGAATTGGTTCATGCCTAATGTTATCACTAAGCATACAAACACACTTCCTATAGGATTGAGAGGACGCGGGATGACTTCTAACGGATGGGTCATTTATTTGCTACGCGCGTGGTTTTCTCCGTGTGCACATCTCACAAAGGCTGAACACGAGGCCTCTCGGTCCAGGACTGGGACATGCTTAGCTTTCGCTCGTTGTTCTTTGTCCTTAGCTTGGCTATCTTGATCGGTTGCATTGCTGGAACAAAAAGCACAATCCGAGTTTTACGTCACATGTCGCGGCCAGTAGCCGAGAATCGAGAGGCGCGGAGATGACTGCATACGCGCCTGAGAACTTAGCGAAATGGGAGTAAGTAGTGCGGTAAAGCAGAGATGTCGTTGTGGGAGACAGAAGTGCCGTAGCCCGTGAGTCCTGGCATGGGCGTCATACCGTAGGCGAGCTGGTACAGGGTGAGCTGGAGCATGAGTGAGTGGGCATGGGCCGTTGAAAATGTTCCCCTGCAGTTATCTTGATTTTCCTCCTGTTTGGTAGATCCTTCTCAAGTCCTCTTAAGTCTTACCCACCACTCATCCATAAGTTCGTCAAAATCCTGGCATGTTGGAAGCCTTGTTGCTCTATCACTAGCAGAAATGTAATTGTTCTTTTTGTCCTTTTTGCTATCCCTATTTTGCAGCTCCTTGGAGTTGACATGCCTAAATGATTGGAAAAGCATATGAAGAAACCAGAGCGTTTTTATGGCCTGACACTGATAAGCTCATGAAAGAAAAGTGCGTAGAGAAATAAAATTTTGTCCGCACGCCTTGTTAGTTCGGTGGTCCATCGATTTCGTGAACAAGTTTAATCGATTGGATCGATTCATATGCTTCCGTGAAGATCAAACAACGATAATGGTATTTGTGATCGTTGTTAAATTACACTACAAAACTTAATTAACGGATCATAGATATATACCGCAGACTACTAACCGCACGTGTGTGCCATCAGCTAGCAGCATGAAATTAGTGAAAAGCTCTCCTTACCTAATGAAACTCTACGGTACGGAGTTTATTAATCTTCTTCCTAATTAAGTGCGCGACATATCACAGCTGCCCGACACATTGGTAGATCGTGACGATCGTCCATGTGTTTTTTTAATGATCCATCATCCACCACCTTCAGTTGAGTCTATATATATCTCTTCCTCTACAATATCGTTTTCTCATTATTCTGTACTAGCACAGGGGCCCTCGCAAATGCGAGGGCATCACCTTAAGTATTTTAAAATTGTTAAATACGTATATTTATCTAATGCAAACTATACCATTCCATTTACCTCCTTCATTAAATTGCACAATGTTTTAGATATGGATATATACCTAAATGTGTAACTTTGTCAATACGCCAATATCTTTTTATTTTTTCATGTAATATCTTAACCTTCTTGATTATTATTCATATAGTTATATTGAATAATGGGATATTGAATATTATAGATCATAACAATCGTACATAAGGCAGACGAAAATTCTAAGGTTTTATTTGTCATGCGGATATAAACAAAATAGTACGGAGAAAGGTTCCACATTCTATCCAGATCCACGCAAAGCTTATTCTATTCTTATGCTACATCGGAAAATTATTATACATACTTCAATGTTCTAGAGTTAATTAAGAAAACAATAGAATTTTAACAATAATTTATTAATGTCTCTTTGGTCTTCAAACCATACATAAGAGTGATACATACGGTCTCATCATACATAAAAAAAATTACAATAACATATTGAAAAAGTTTCCTCCTTGAAAAGACTAACATACACTTACGGTGAGTAATTTTTGGATGACAAAGATAGGAAAAGGCAATCGAGCATCAAAGAAATCGTTACTAATGCATTTAGTTGATACTGCAACATTTTCTCGTTAGTCCATCATCACCATGCTAATCATATGTAAGAATCCAACTTAGATTACATTACTATTACTGTCAGTATATCCGACTAACTGGATAGTATTTTTCAGACATAATTAAGAAAATATGGTGTCCTTTGTTGCACCAAATAAAGAAATTTAGTTTATACCAATCATCTAGCCATCCATAATTATTTGTGGCAACGTTGCCTCCATGATTCATAAGCATTTCCTTTGGTCTACATTCTCCGCTATATATCACATAATCCTCAGATTAAACATCGGTTAAGGATTGAATTTGCAAAGTCAAATGCATCTTATATTTTTAAAAGCTTTAAGACACACTAATATTGAGGGGTAATTACTAAATTTTACAGGTACAATAATATTGCTCGCTATGTTAAGAAATATACCACACGTTTTTAACTTTCCAAAGTCACGCACTAACACTAATTTGTGTTGACCATATTAAAGGTATTTTGGATGTGAATGAAATAAGCAATCACCTTTTATGGCACATGATAAACCTGCATATTATTGGATTAAATATTAGTAAGCTCTTGAATTTAGACAATCAAACTACACACTGTTTTTTGAACAAAAATTTATTATTACTAAGGTAATTCTGCCAATTTTGCATGACTACATTTCTAAGACATAATAAATAATTATTAGAAATTATTTCTACAACAATAACCAATTATTTACAATTAAACATCTTTAACTTTTTTATCATTTTTCATTATAGTCCTACCTATAAGATCGACAAAAGTCTATGATCTTATTTATCATGACGATATAAACAAAATAAGTATGATGAACGGTTGTTAATTTCTTACATGCACCCTCTCAAAATCATTTCCTAGGCAACGCAGAAACGTGTATAATCTTTGCATCCCATATGTACATTTATGGCATATTTTAAGTAATTCTGATTCCAAATCTAAAATTAATCAGTATATATTCTGAACGCTCATTGCCATCGTTCAACATTCTTAATTTCTTACACGCACCCTCTTGCAGAAAAATCTTAATCTATAAAGGAAATTTGTGTAATCTTACCTCTCATGTATATTTATGCATAGAAAAATCATTTTCTTTCTCGAGTCATTCTGATTACAATGACTGCCAAATTCAAAACCAACCGGTATATATCTAGAACTCTCATCGCCATGGCTCAACATTCTTATTTATCTCATGCACCCTCTTGACAAATGTTCTTAAGCGAAGGAGGAAAGCTGTATAATCTTGCGTCTCATGTATATTTATTTTAGTAAACTCATTTTTTATTTCTCGAGACATTCTGATTACAATATTGCCAAAAAAAATAAACGTATTGTCTTATATCATGAAATCTCATTGCTATGGTTCGACATTCTCAGTTTTTACATGTATCCTCTCGACAACATTTTCTTAAGCTGCGATCGAAATCTTGCCTCTTATGAGCGTGTGGACACTAATTAAGCCCGCATCATGGAAGACGAAATTGAGCAGGGTCGAAATCAAGAGCTAGCTTCGCATCAGGCAAGTCCAAATCACGTGTTACAATTGCAAAATTCCCTAATCATATCTCTAAATAATCTCCCGGCGACAAAAATTGCAACATAAAATGAAAATAGGAAGAAACGAAAATAGGAAACTTATATGTGAACGTGCGCACGTGCCAGCTTCCTTTTTTTCTGATCAGGATAAGGCAGCTGGTATGTGCATACGTGAACAACTTTTTTTTTTCCTAGGAGACCAGCCCGATCGGTAACAGAAGTAGATCGCGACCGAACATATCACGTCGATCGGCCTGACCCTTGCTGACAGATATAAACGTGTGCACCGAATTGAACAGATATTAACGTGTCCAACGAAACTACACTGTTACGTAATTAATAATCCATCATTAAATCCTAACCACTAATTTTAGATCTAACCATTAAAATTAATTTAGATGATGTGGATCAACGTGGTGTATCGAAACACTAACTCATTTGCTTTTAGTATATAATAGATTGTTTAGCTCGATTTCTGTCAAGAAACAATAAGACATGAATCTATTCTTCTATAGTCTCCTTCTCGATTTCTACATAATAACAGCGAATGTAACAACCTAGGAACGAGAGGGTCAGGAACTTTCCATGCCTTCACGTGATATATCACACCCTTTGTCTGCGGAGTGAGAAGGATACAGTATCTGCAGTGGTGTATGTACTAGTGTGCCGGCATCCCGCGCCTCGGTAAGGCTGATCCGTCTGCTGGTGTCAACAGCATCCTATGTTGCTCCTAGCTTCGATGCAAGAGTGTAATTTGTAGCATCTTCCGCCGAAAACAGAGCTTGTAGTGATGGATTTGCCCAAGGATCAACACACACATATACACATGGAGAAGAAGAACGCGCAGAGATTTTGTGGCACCGCACACTTATGCTTTTCTCTTTGTTCAACTTAATGATTCAGCTGAAACCTTTAAGTAGAGGGGGAACACACGCACCGACGCACGCACTACTGCCCTGATCCGCTAATTGCTCTCCACTAGCCGGTAGCAGGCCATGAGTAACCACGGCTTCACGATTTAGCCGGCGCCACACTACTTCTTAGAGCATCTCTAGCAGAGCCCGCAAAAAGCGAACCCGCAAAACTGTTTTGCACGTCGCGGAACGCGAGTTTTTTGGCTCGAAACGAGCCCTCAAACTCAAACTGTAAAACCGAATGTTCCCGAATATTCCCTTGATATGTTTTTCCTCTTTTTCCATCTTCTTCTTCCTCACAACCACCGTATATTCCCCAATCTGCCATGCGTCTCCGTGGCTGAATGCACTGGTTCGCTGCGACCATCCGGTGCTCGCCGTGTGCCGCTCATGTCGCCGGTCAAGCACGGTCGATCCTGAAGCCGCGTAGTACCTGAGCTGCGTCGATTCGATCGGATCCAGATCCACTAGGTACGTACAGAGTTGAGCAATAGCTGGGTCGATGCAGTAGTAGTAGATAAGCTAGAATCGATCGATTTGTTTCATCCAGCTAGCTAGCTAGCACCAGGGTTTCGGTTACCGGCCGGAATACCCCCCGGAATTTGTCTATATCGGAAGAAAAATTCTGGAATGGTCAAATTTGGACCAAATTCGTGCTCCAAAAATTTGAATTTGAATTTTTTTTGACGTCTTTATGTTTAAATCGTGACTTCGAGCCAGAATATTTGGCCGGTAACCGGCCGGTATTTTCCGCAACCACGGTTACCGGAAATATCGGTCCCCCTCCGGAATTTTTTTTGGGCTGGTTACCAAAACCTTGGCTAGCACACGCCATCATCGCCACCAGCTCGCCCGTGCGCTGCTCCGGTAGGTCGGGCACGCCCACGCCGGCCTCCCTGCCCATCCGCGTTGCTCCAGGCTCATCCACGTATGCGCTACTCCAGCCTGCGCCGGTCACCTCTCGATTCGCCGCTGTCATGGGCAGGCCGCCGCTGCCCGACGGAGCCACGGTTTGGAGATACCCACGAGCACCTCCGCGTGGCGTAGGCTCCACGGTGACAAGGAGACGAGTTCTACGGTGCTGCAGCGGAGGTTTGCCGGATTCCGGCGAGTTCCGTGGCGGAAGTGCACCGGCGCGTCCTGAACATTCCCTCCTGCCAACTGCTTTCACAGTATACAGGGCCCCTCAATTTGGTCGCGAAATCTTCATCTTAAGGGTTCCGCGGGGCGAATTCACGGAGCCCTGCAAAATCTTTTACGGCCCGGGGAGTTTTGCGGGTTCTGTTCTCCGCGTTTTTGCGATTTTAAATCTGTATCAGGCGGTTATTATGCGGGTTTGCCCCTTTTACGGGTTATGTTAGAGCTCTAACGGCCATGCAACTCGGTCAGCAACAGCACACGACGTGCATGCTACTCATCTGATGGATACCACGCATGCACCCACTCTCTACTCAACTAACTAATTACTGCAATAATGCACACTCTGTCGTTTCTTAGTAAAATCCGATTCTGTACGTCCGTAACCCTAGATGCTTTTGTTCACCATTTATAGTTGGAGTATATTTGTACCGGCAACAACGTTGAAACAATTTAAATTACCACGAGACAATTTTCACCCACCCCCTTCGGTCGAGGTGTACCACGCAGAGAGTATTCACATGGAGACCTATATAGTATCTTACTGGACCCATCTCACTTTTAGCCTTTTAGGGACCTCCCAGTTCTACAAAGGTTTCATGCGGGTTGTTAAAAGTGTGGAGTTTGGATAGAGATGGAAGGTAGGCAATGGAGATAAAGTGAGATTCGGGGAAGACACCTGGATTGGACCCCATTTAAGTTTGACTTTCAGGAGAGTTTTCTCTTTGTGGCTGATGCAAAGGTGGTGTGAACTAGAGGATTGCTTCTATGTTGATGCTTTCAGACGAGGAAGATGCCCTAGTTCTGAAACACGGTAGTAAAGGGCAATACTCTACTTTCTTCTTTTATGTCGTCATTAATTTTGGGGATATAGCCTATGTTTATCCCTGATGTGTGGAAACTGAAAGTCCCCTCGAGAAATCATACTCTTCTTTGGCTTCTATACAACCTCAAAAAAGGAATATCAGTAAACCTGAAGACGGCATCTTATGTTCTGAGAAGGAGCCTGTGCATCATCTCTCTTTTGATTGCATACTAGCTAAACAAATCTGAGAGGCAGTCTCTAGGCTTTTCAACATGAAAATAGGAGCTGACTATTTCACTGCGGCAAGACTTTTGATAGCAAATAAAAAACATGCAGTTCTGAATTCGGTTTGCTCTGTTGCTCCCTGAAGTTTCTGAGACAAACACTAGTAGGAAAAGACCTACCGCTGGCAGGCGCACGCCAGCGATCATTCCATCAGTGGTAATATATACCGCCGGCGGGCGATCCGTCCGCCAGCGTTAATCTGCCACAGCGCTGGCGGGCACGCGTCCGTCAGCCCTAAGCCACCACGGCCGCCAGCGGAACTAGTCGCTGGTTGGGGTTCTGGGAGCGTTGTCCGCCAGCGGAACTAGTCGCTGGTTGGGGTTCTGGGAGCGTTGTCCGCCAGCGGTACGCCTTTGTGTCCGCCAGCGGTATTATTTCGTGGTATTATTTTTTTTTTCCAAAAAATTCGTATTCCAGCAGTTTAAATACAGTATATTCCTTGGGTCGTATCCAAACTCTTAATCGTAAGCGTCTAATGTTTTCCACTGGCTTCCATCTGAAGGGTGTGTCAGAATTATCTTTTCACATCCGCTCTGAATCTTGCACCACTGCCGCCCATCTTTCGGCGTGCCAGCACATAAGCTTTGCTTCCTTACGGTCTGCGAAATATCACTGAGACGAGGAGAGCGGAAAGTACCACACAACTTTGCGAGGGCCTTTCTTCTCGGTCTTGTATCGAGCAGCATCGCACACTGGACATTTGGTCATTCCCTCGTCCTCTTTACGAAATATGTAGCAATTGAAGATGCACACATGGTACCTCTCGTGCGGTAAATCAAAGGGGCACAAGACTTTCTTGGCTTCGTCACAAGTTTTAGGACACGTGTTGCCCTTCGGAAGGATACCGTGCAGGTATTCCAGGTTAGCGTCGATGCTTATATCGCTCAATTTGTGTCTTGTCTTCATCTGCAGAAAATCAAGCGATACTTTCAAGCGGGAATCTTCCGGATCGCAGCCTGGATACAACGGAGTATTTGAATCTTTCTCCAATTGCGCCAGCTTAGATTCCCTATTAGCCGTCATCTGAAGAAACAATTCTGTTAGATGAGGGTCCCGCACGACTGAAGTTAGCGGTGTCTGTGTGTCCTCCTCTTCTGGTACCACATGATCATCATCGTTTTCTTCTACTTCATCATGTTGCACGGGATACGGATTAGGCTCTTTGTCTTCTTGCCCCTCGTGGTTATTGTCTTGCTGCCCTTGATCCTGATTATTTCCTGCCGGCGCACCATCATTTTCATCATGTTCATCATTTGTTAACCAACGAGTGTGGCCATCCATGAAACCACGCCTGAGCAGGTGAGTCAGAAAATCTCCGCTAAATGGGCTGATGCCGACCTCCAATTTGCATGTTCGACACGGACATTGTATGTACGTATTTGCGTTTATTCTGCAACATGTCTTTCGTCGCGTGTCTCAAGTATGTATTCACGACACGTTCACTCATAATAACCATTATCACCTGCACGTTGTACAATCATGACAATAATTAAGCACCATTTTATATTTTATCGGGTTTCACGAATTTTTTTGCCATGACCTTCCTACAAATAGGACCCAAGGAGAGTGCAAAAAGTTGCCGAAACGGAAAATGAATCAACATTCCGGCATGGTAAGTTCAAGTGGGGGATGGGATTGTTCTATTATAGGTCTTGGTTTGGCACCCTCATTAAATTTCACACATCACAACACAAATTTATTCATCACAACTCAATTTCACACATTCCAAGTCATTTCATCCAGCATTTCGCATGGTTACGGGTGCATTTATCCGACAAAATTTTAAGAATCTGCATTTATATCGATAAAAGATCACCTAAATCAGTTAAAACACACGTCAAAATAATCGCGGAAGTCGACCGAAGATGAAATCTAGATCTTGAGATATGATTGACTTGAGTGGATTTTTTTTTGGTCAAAGTAGGATGTGGGAGAGAGATCTAGTGGGATCTATCAACTAAATAAGTTTTTATTGGCTAAAAGTGATTAATTTCATGGGGGAAACTCGAGCTAGTGAGAGAAAAGAGTGAAATCCAATAATGAAGCAAGGTGGAAGGTGCGGCCGCACTTATGTCACTTTCCCAGGTTACCGCTGGCGGACGCTCGTGCCAGCCCGCCAGCGGTACAAACTAAACCGCTGGAGGACACTTTAGTGCGCCCGCCAGCGGTAATACCACTTTTTTTCCCTCGCTGGGCCCAGCCGAGGTAACAACCGCTGGCGGGCCACAATTAGCGTCCGCCATCGGTACATCTAGTACCGCTGGCGGGCACGTATTCTGTCCGCCAGCGGTAGTTTGCCCTACCTCTTTCCAAATTCCAGCTATTACCGCTGGCGGGCAGAGTTGGCGTCCGCCAACGGTATGTCCAGAACCAGTGGCGGACTCGATAAACCGCCCGCCAGCGGTCGAAGCGCTGGCGGACGGAAATGACGTCCGTCAGCGGTATGCTGGTGGCTATAGTCTTTTCCTACTAGTGAAAGAAATGGTATGATTTTTTTATGGTAAACCTTAGGCTGACATCAAACAGGTGGGGATGCTGGTACTTGCTTCTCTCAAGAGATGGAGACTGGTCTTCATGGGTCAGATGCTGCCAACGGTGGAGGAGTTATGTACAAAGATCTCGATGATACTGAGATCCCTTTCCACTGGAAAGTGGCTGAAGAACAAAGTGATGTTGAAGCCAAGCCTGGCGTGCTCTGATGGCGAAGACTTGCCAAAATCGCCATACGTGAAGAAGCCATCCCCTGCGAGTACATGGACTACTTCCACATCGACGTTGGATGTTGCCGCAATCTGATGGCGCTCGGGTCTCTAGGGCTTTTGCTAGCCGGAGTTTTCTTTCTGAGTTTCACCAAAACCCCTGCGTGGTGTTGGTGTTTACTCTTTCGTCTTTGGTCTGAGAGAAAAACCTTGTAGGTCTGTTGGGTGTTTTATGCAGCTCTTGGGTGTTGTATGCACCTCTGCCTTCTGCTGCTTTTATTTCTACTTGAAAGAACCTTTCTCCAGTTTTGCGCCTTGTAATACCGAGCTCAGGTTTTGTTGAGCTTATCAATTGAACCTGGGAATAACTCCATGTTAGTCTAAAAACATGCAATTACTACCGTTATGAGAACAAATTACATACGATAGTTGCCAGTTTAACCCGTGGATTCGGCCAGAAACAGAAAATGCGACCTCACTCACCGCACTTTCTCTAACCTCCAGCTGAAATGGCGGTAGATGCCCTCCCCAGTGAACCGCATCACGGAGGATGACGGGGAGTGGGAGGAGCGGTGCCGTGTTGACGGAGGAGGACAGGCACCACGATGGCTCATGCTCGTCCTTCTTGTTTCAGCACGTTGATGGCGGTTTCATGACGCTGCAAATAACACAACGGGGGACCCAAGAGAGCTAAACGCTGGTTGTGCCGTCCTCTTACTGTTGTCTTGTAACGACAGAGGGGTAATATCGGCAGTAGATGGCACTGAACGGTGTTTGTAAGGTGAGCTTGTTGTTTTATGGTGATCCAAATTCACATGAAGATATAAAGTGAGCGGCTAACTTCGGAGCAAAGCGAAGGCCCGTCGCCGGAGGCTTGCTCCTTAGCGTACGGATCGTGTCCGAGTCGGACTGCAGCCGACTAATTAGGGTTTTGCACCACTATAAATACATCTTGTAAGCCGCCGGTTGCGGTAAGCCATACATTGGAAATCCACGGCGTTTGTAACCTCACCCGATATAGTGAAGTTTTGCTTGCTGACACCCGTGGTTTTTTCTCCTCCTTTATTTGGAAGGGTTTTCCACGTTAAATCTCGTGTCCCCGTTGGTTTGATCTTCCGCTATTTCGTTGTTTCTTTGCTATCGTTCGTAGCAAGCTTTCGCGAAGGAAATGCAAGCACTGAAGGTGTATCCGGTAACGCCAGCTGTCCGCCTGAACGGTAATAGATCAGGGACCATATTTCAACTACCATCTTAAATTCCGTAAAGTACACACGTGAAGAGAGCATCCTCACACATACTTTTCTCTACCATCTGTTCTCACCCAAACCTATATATATCGGTAACTTCAGTTCCTCTTCCGCTACTTAACAACACGATTAAACAGCTAAATGGTTGAGAGTAGCTCTATTCATCAACTCTGCATTCCTGCCAGCGACAGTGACACATAGACCTGCTTAGGAATGAGAGGTATTGGGAATTTGGTATGCTTATGTTGCATAGACGAGACGAGTTCAAAGCACAAGATGAGCTCATTAGATTCAGTAACACCCTCATCGTCTCCTTGGATGGTCGTTGAAGTAGATCTCGAGATGAGTCCCGCCACCGGTCAATGCGCCTAGTCCAAGTATGCAGGGGCATTTGGTGTAGGACTAGTATAAGAGGGTAGAGAAAGTCAAAAACTTACCCGCCTTTCGAGCCTTCCATAGGTAGGCAAAACCAGCTCTTTGTTACTCGTAAGCAGTTACACATCTGTTTTCTCGCTGCAAGCGAAGCATTAGTTTTCATTCCAACCTGCACCTCGGGGTTTTATCGTGCAAGCGAAGCATTAGTTTTCTGTACACATCACCCATGAGTCAGAACGATCTTTCTTTTTTTATCTCATTTATTTATTCCATACTATTTGGCAAAACATATATTTCTGAAATAAAAAATATCTATCCCAGTCCTCGTGTCAGTACACACTAGTACAAATCGGTCAAACACACACGGTCAAATTTGGCCATCGTGGGGGGCTTTAGTCCCGCTTGGGTTGTCTCGGCTGCCTAGCCGAGACGAATGATCCTCTGGAACCGGGACTAGTGCTCGGTTTTCCACTAGTGTTTAGAGACAGGATTTGTCGTTAGCATGCTCATCCCAATCCCTTGCCGAGAGAATTTTTTTCAATAATGTGAAATTCAGTGGTTATAGAATTGTATAACATACAATAAAAAACATGTGGTCACCTCAGTTCTATAAATAGACGCGTTGCAATCTGAGTGCCAACATGGATTCCACCACCCAGGCAGTGAAGTGTACAAGTTTCATTGATTAGTTTAGATCCTATTGTCCCACGACTTCGACCCAGCATTATATATTGTCCGAAAAGGCATCTTCGTTCCCAATACTTACATTTCCATACCATCTCATCTCATCCACCTATGCCACTTTAACAACTAGTAGGAAACTAGGAACGAGTTCATGCCCAATGTTATCAGAAAGCATACAAACACATTTCCTGCTAGGATTGAGATCGAGGACGCGGGATGACTGCTAACCCTTGGGTCATTTATTTCATACGCGCATGGATTTCCCCGTGTGCAGTCCTCATAAAGGCTGGACACGAGGCCGCTCGGTCCATGACTGGAACATGTTTAGGTTTCGCTCTCTGTTCTTTGGCCCGAGCTGAGGCATCTTGATCGGTTGCATAGCTGGAACTAAAAGCTCAGCCCGAGTTTTACCACACTTTTTTTTTTTTTTTTACCACACATGTTGCTTCCCTATAGGCCATACTTGCAGGTAGTAGCCAAGAATCAAGTGGAACGGAGATGGCTGCATGTCTGTCCGAGAACGGAGGGATATGAGAGCAAGTAGTGCGGCAAAACAGAGATCTCATTGTGGAAGAAAGAAATGCCGTAGTCTGTGAGAAGGAGCTCGTAGTCCTGGCTGGGCGTCGCACCGTAGGCGAGCTGGTACATGGTGCTTTGGGATGAGTGAGGGGGCATGGGATGTGGATCAGTTCCCCTGCAGTTATCTTGATTTGCCTCCGTCTGACAGTTCCTTCTCAAGTCTGCTTACCCACCCCATATCAATAAGTTCGTCAAAATCATGGCATGTTGGAAGGCCTTGTTCTCTCTATCACTACCAGACTTGCTCTTCTTCGTTTTGTCCATTCTACCATGCCTATTTTTCAGCTCCTTGGCGTTGACATGCCTTAATGGTTAGAAAAGCATAAGAAAAAACAAGTGCATTTTTATGGCCTCACACTGATAAGCTCATAGGATAAAAGTGTGTAGCTAAATGAAACTTTGTCCGCACTATTTGTTAGTTTTGTGGTCTACGGGAGAAGCTTGGTGTCTTAGCACCTCGATGGAACTCACTCGATTATCTCAGGATACACGCGGAATTCAGTTACAGACCAGAGTTTCTAGACAAGAAAGGAAATCAGAGACGCAGCTCTGCCGCCGCCGCCAGGGGCCGTGATCACGCAGGATGAATGGCAAGAGTAGGTGGTGATCTCCTGATAACCTGGATCGTTGTCTCAGTGGGTCCATTCTGGCCCTATGTGGCGACGGTTGGGCTGGACCAACCGTTTGGGCCGAGTTTGACGAGTAGCGAGGCCCAGCTCTTCCTTGGTGCTCTTCATGTCAGCAGGGTTGCTGACATCCCTCCCCCTTGAGTGGTGGCTTGTCCCCAAGCCACAGCAGCAGGAAACTTCTCCTAGAGGGTGATTCTGTCCTCCCAGGTCAGCTCTTCAGCAGCATCAGAAGACCACTGCACTTGCACTTGTTCACGCCGTCCTGATGGGGGTTGGCGCCAGCGATGCCCCAGCAGCTTCACCGGAACTGGAGCGATAGCAACAGGTAACTGAGAAGAAGCTGTAGTACCTGATTTGAGGACTTTGCGAAGTTGGGACACATGAAAAACTGGATGGATTTTGGATTCAGGAGGTAGGCCAACTTCATATGCCACTGGATTGATGCATTTGGTGATAGTGAAAGGACCAAAATACCGAAAGGCGAGAGCACAAGCAGCAGAAGAAAAGCCATAGTCATAGGAAACTCCTTGAATAAAATCAGAATCAATCAAACTTGGACACCCGAGCAGTTCCTGCACATTTTGGAATGGGGCTTCTGGAAGTAGCCAGTTGGGGTTGCACCTAGACTGCAGAACGCAAACCTCCTGTTCCCGGACTTCAGTACTGGTCGTTGGATCCATCTCCACTGGAAAGAAGGTAACATATAGCTGAAAAGGTGCAGCTGAGAGCTGAAGAGATTTACTGACACAGTACAAACTGACGAAAATCTTGTGTTGAATCTTCATCAAAATAAGAATGTATTTGTCATGATTTTCAGGCCTGAATCTTGTAACGAGCACCAACAAAGCAACAATTTCTGAGCACAAACACTGACGTGACCATGCAGTCTTCCATTTGGGATTTCCAAAATCACACTGATTAATATGTCCAATAAACCAGGAGACAAGCTTTGCCGCAGCAATCGGAACACTGAGAAGCACAAACCCAGCCAACTGTGATGATCCATAAGAACACGAGTGGCTTCAGTTGGCTTGCATTCAGGCAAGAGCAAGCTACAACTAGTATACCGTTCTGCTTGAGAACAAGTCCACAATAAACAAGCACCATTTTGTTGCCGCACATGTGATCCAGGAGCAAGCAGGTTGGTTTTTGAATTACGTGTGATCACTCCCCCTTGTGGATGTACTCCTCCTTCCTCAACATAGGTGTCGACTTGGGTTTGAATGGACAGCCATGGGGGCTTTCGCTGTAGGAACAAGGACGAATAATTCTCATGTTGTGTAAATACCTGGTGCACCTCAGCTTCTTCCGGCTGCGACTTCAGTTGATGTAACTGTCCAGCATGCATCGGTCTTATAGATGGCCATGAATTCAGATGACCGTAATTCACCGTTGTCATATTTTCTGACGGAAGTCCTTCAAAAATAAATCCTTGACAGTAGTAAACTCCTAGAGAACATGCATGTGGAGATACTCCTGTTAGACTGCATTGTCTGACCTTGGGTGTAACATAGATGGACAGTGCCCAGGCTACACGCCAACTGAAACATTTAATGACAGCCCATGAAACCCATAGCTCCATGCACAAGAATAGTTCAGTGACCCCAAGCAGAATATACCTCCCAACAGAGAATTGGAATACCACACTGGCAGCCAAGCAATCACCTTCAAGTTGCCAAGTTAATTCCCACTGGAACCATGCCAAACTGTATTGGTGTGCCAACAAATGAACACTGACCCTGTACTTGTTGCCATGAGAATGTGCACATGAGTTTGGTTTTGAAGAGGAACTAAGCCAGGACTGAACCAGGTGTGTAGCGGATGGTATGCCTTCCTGACTGTACTCAAACGATGACAATAGCTTTAACCTGAACATGTGCCCTTCGTGGATGGTCCATATGGACCAAGGTGGTTGCCACTGGAAAGCGTCATGGTGTGGCACCTCGTCGGGCGACACATAAGTGGGGGCCTCCTCGCCGTCTTTGCACGACTGCACTGTCGGCACGGCTGACTGCATTGTGATGCTAGTCTCTGATCGAGAGACGAACCATGCACCTGCGAACAAACTCCACGGATCAGTCCTGATATCTCTGTTGCTCATTTCAGATTTTATCCGAGTACCATTTAGAAGAGGGCCAGCCAGTAGGGCACACATCTCTGAATTAGGAAAGCAGATCAAATTGGCCCAAGCAAAACTGAGTATGGTTGTCGGGAAGGAAACTTGGCCCCTCAGCAAATTGTCCTCATGCGTGACTTCCACCTCAAGTACACATGCAGACAGGTCCAACTCAACAACTGAAACTTGGGAGACACTTGGCGCTAGATCAGTCTGCTTGTTATAAAGCAAATTGCCAGACTCACTTAGGTACATATTTCCAAACAGCTCAGACCAAGGACGTGTAGCAGGGTGTACAAGCCTCAAAAGAGTTATATTTTCAGCAACATCGATCATAGAGTGGAAAAACAGCAAATTCTTCAGAAGTGCAGCAACAAAATTATCACGAAACTGCCCACAGAACAGAACATACCCAGCCTGTGACAGCTCCAGCTCGACCAAAAAAACTGTTTCCGGTTCACTGACGATAGGTGCAACTACCAAGGTTGTGGGCAAACACTTGTTTGAGGAATAAATGTATGCATTGAAGAAGAAAATCATCAGCCTGAAGGTCTCACTGTCAAACTGCTCCTCAAAATTGGCACACTGAACATCAGCTCGAGCCACACTAGAAATGCTAACTGAATTTCCCAGCACTGAAACATTGGAATTCATCACAGCAGTAGCAGTATTGACATCAGCAGTATTAGTAACTGAAGGAGCGAAGACAGGAGAAACCCGAGTAGCGTAGTCATCATGCTGCAGTGTCGGATCTGGGGGACGCGGGGGCACCGGCTCAAGCCATGGCCTGGGGGATAGTGTAGGCGCACTCCCAGGAAGCAGGCACGACGCCATGGGGTCGTCCATGTCGGTGTTGTGGTCGAGGCCACCCATCGAGCACCTGGTGGGTGACATCGGGATGCAGCTGGTGGCGGCCTTCATGGTCGGCGTTAACGCCGCTGGCGTGGGGGCGAGGTCGGGGGCGGGCGTGCCCTGGTCGAGGCTATGGCGCGCAGGTGTAGGAGACGCGGCGACGAGCTTGGCCGTGCTGGAGCTCGCCGGTGCGGGCCCGACGACGCCGTCGGTGGTGATGGCGGGAGTGGAAGCAGGTGTCGGTGTGGAGGCATCTTCCAGATAACGGCAAAGAGCATTGAAGCTAGCTTCCCACCTGTCGAAGGCTTCCTGGAGCGTGGAATCCATGGCGGTGTGAAAAAATTTGGGAAATTTTTGGGATGTGGATGTGGATCGGGAGTTGGATCGAAGTGGCTCTGATACCACGATGTTAGCACCTCGATGGAACTCACTCGATTATCTCAGGATACACGCGGAATTCAGTTACAGACCAGAGTTTCTAGACAAGAAAAGAAATCAGAGACGCAGCTCTGCCGCCGCCGCCAGGGGCCGTGATCACGCAGGATGAATGGCAAGAGTAGGTGGTGATATCCTGATAACCTGGATCCTTGTCTCACTGGGTCCATTCGGGCCCTATGTGGCGACGGTTGGGCTGGACCAACCGTTTGGGCCGAGTTTGACGAGTAGCGAGGCCCAGCTCTTCCTTGGTGCTCTTCATGTCAGCAGGGTTGCTGACATGGTGACAGTAAAAATTGTACAGTAGCTGAAACTAGTTCACTCGAGAACAGCAATGACGTCAAAAACGGATAGGGCCGAAGTGGATAGTTAAATCCTTTGTGCTCTTGTGGTGCCCTTGAATGTATTCTCATATAGGCAGCAACATATCTCATACATAACATGCACAGTTGTAGGTGAAACCTTAAACCCTGGCCTATTTTAAACCTTAAACAATGTTGAGGAAATACAGGTCTAGACGGATACAACTCTGCATGCCCAGGTGTAGAATATATGTTCACGATATATATCTAAAAAAATAATTTCTCCATAGAACATGAAACAAAGTATTCACAATTAATTCAGGTTTATCCTGTTAGATTGCGATTCACGCCACCGTCATGGTGATCCAGCGGGGCCTGCATGTTCGAGCTCCGGACGCCTCGAGCCCTCACTTTCCACATATTGATTCCATCCTGTCCGCTAAGCAATGGCCAGAACGAAATCACCAACAGACCCGCATGAAAATAAGAAGTCATGGGACCAACTCATTCAGTTTCATAATTGATTTCTGAAGTTCAGGAGAATTTCGTCACTATACTTGTACAGACCATGCATCAGCACGCTAGATCATGAGAAGGTCTCTACCTTCGGAAATGCAATATGCTGAATCCCAGTGGCAGTCCGGCCGGCCTGCTGTTTCAAGTTTGACTGTGAATGTGGTGCGACCATGCTTTGCTTTGTTTGTTCCAGTGACACCCACTGCACTTCCACCAGATTTCGTCCAAGTAAGGAGGGAGACGGGCTTTCTGATTTGGGGACTTGAAACTACAGAGGAAATAATAGTTGCTCCCCATATATACTGCTAGGCGCTCGGTAGACTGAACTAACGCCTTGGCGTTGAACCGCCACAACATGGTCCAACAACAAAAGAACGAGCTTCAAGTATTCTTGACGCAAAAGGCTATCAGGTAATGATCACTGCAAGGTACACATATATTTTTCTTGAAAGCGAAAACGAAAGGGACGCAGGGCGACGGGGGCCGCGCGACGGCGGCGCTTGACGCTGCCGCCCAATGGCCTCTCGCCGGAGCGACTAACTGGCTCGCCGGCGGGGGACTCGGGAGGCTCCGCAGGATCGCGTTTCTCCTGCCTCCATGCGGAGGACTCGTCCGACGAGGACGACTGCAGATCGGAAGTTCCGTTCGAGGCGGCCTTGGAGGTGCTCGAGGAGGAGCCGCCGGAGACGGGCAGGACCACGGTCAAGAAGAAGGGCCGGCGTACGGACAAGGAGCTCCAGCAAGAGTTCTGGAACGAAATAGGGTTCCCGACGCCGGCGTCCACGACCTGGGAGATGCGCTCAAGCGCGTCGCCGGCTGATCGCGGCAAAGAGGTGACCTCGCCTGAGCTGGGGATGCCGGCAAGTTTCCTGTGCGCGTCGACTGGATCACGTCGTGGCCATCCGTCGCCGCCGACGGCCGGTGCTGGGATGTCAAAACCAGTGAAACTTGGCTGGTGTGGTCCTCTCCCTCGCCCAAGGGTCACGCCGCTGGCCGTCCTGGGGATGTTCCTCCCGCCGTCGTTGGGAACAGAGGATGAAGCGGGCGGCGCGCCGGCGAAGCACGGCGAGCCGACGATTGCGGATCACGGTGCCAGCGAGGAAATTCAAATGGATGCTGCTGTCGGTGGGGCCCAGCAGCTGGTCGATCTGGACCGCCCGTCCCCATGGGCGCACTTGGTCCGTCGATTCGCTGGACTCTGGAGAGGATTTGGGGATACGCCGTGTAGGGTTTCCGTCGACCTCCGCCGCGACTCGATCACGCACTGTTCCACCCAGCTGCTCCACCTCGCCGACATCAACTCCGGCCGTCGAGGCTGCTCCCCGTCGCCAGCCTCAACCTGCTACTTCCCCTGCGTCCCCCACTTCCTCGCGTTCGTACGCCCAAGTGGTTGCGACGCCAGGACTAATGGCAGCTACTGGGTCGAGCGAGGAAGGTCAGGGTGCTGTGCCCACTGCTGCTGCTGCTACGCTGGTTACGGCTGCCCCTGTCATGGCGGCGGGTACGGTGGCTCAAGGGGCTGCGGCAAAACGGAAGCGGTGAGTGAATTATCACGTTATAGGCCGATACAAAACCTGGTCGAGGTCTCATCTGTATATATAGCCAAGATGGCTTGGGTTACAAGTACATGGATCAATCTAGATCCTACAAATCAGCAACTACCAAATATACAAAGATATGGTTCTACCGGATAATTACATAAGCTTGATCGCTACGTTCTAATATTCCCCCTCAAGATCAGCAACTATAAAGGTTGAGATTGTGCCTTAAACGATCAAGCATTTGAACCGTGACTGGTTTCGTAAAACCATCAGCCACCTGATCTGCAGAAGATACAAATCGCACATCGAGTGCACCCATGGCAACCTTCTCTCTGACAAAATGAAAATCCACCTCTATGTGCTTCATCCGAGCGTGAAAAACTGGATTAGCTGTTAGGTATGTGGCTCCAAGGTTATCAAACCACAACACAGGTGCTCTAGGTTGCATAATGTATAGCTCTTTCAACAAGGATTGTATCCAAGACACTTCTGCAGTTCCATTTGCCAAAGCTTTGTATTCCGCCTCTGTGCTTGACCTAGAAACGGTCGGTTGCTTCCGAGAGCTCCATGAGATAAGATTAGAACCGAAGAACACAGCAAAACCTCCTGTTGATCTACGATCATCCGTGCAGCCTGCCCAATCTGCATCTGTGAAAACGCTCAACAAACTGGAGCGAGAATGTTGAATCTTGAGACCTGTAGACACAGTCCCTTTTATATAGCGCAAGATGCGTTTTACCGCCTCCCAGTGAACATCAGTTGGTGCAGACAGAAACTGACACACTTTGTTTACTGAATATGAGATGTCCGGGCGTGTCAAAGTGAGATATTGCAGCCCTCCAACCATACTTCTGTACTTGAACGCATCCTCGGAGCTGAGAGGCGTGCCACTATCACGACCAAGCTTATCAGTAACAGACATAGGGGTTGATACACTCTTACAATTCTCCATGAGACCACGATGCAACAAATCCATAGCATATTTGTGCTGAGACAGAACTATTCCCCTGAATTGTGAGTGACCTCAATCCCCAAAAAATAGTTGAGACGGCATAAATCCTTGAGAGGAAACGAAGCTGAGAGCTGGCGCAGAAGAGCATCAACAATGGAGGAGGAAGACCCAGCAATGACTATATCATCCACATACACAAGCACATGAATCTGAACATCACCTTGATGGAGGATAAAAAGGGAAGTGTCCGCCCGAGATGGAAGAAAGCCAAGTTGTTGAAGCTTGTCACTGAGCCGAGAGTACCAAGCTCTTGGAGATTGTTTCAAACCATACAAAGCCTTCTGTAATTTGCAAACATAAGACGGATGTTGAGGATCTTCAAAACCCGGGGGCTGCTGCATATACACCTCCTCATCAGAAAACCGTGCAAGAAGGCATTGTTGACATCAATCTGACGAAGGTGCCAACCACGAGACACTGCTAAGGAGAGCACCAACCGGACAGTAGCAGGCTTAACAACTGGAGAAAACGTGTCTTCATAATCCACACCAAAACGTTGGGTGAAACCACGAGCCACTAGCCGGGCTTTATGTTTATCAACGGAGCCATCGGGACGATATTTCAGCTTGAACACCCATTTGCTGCCAACCACATTTGCTCGGGCGGGACGAGGGACGAGCCGCCAAGTTTGGTTTTGCAGAAGTGCTCGAAACTCAGCTTCCATAGCCGAACGCCACTCAGGCTCGGCCAAGGCATGATGATGTGTGGAGGGAGCCGCGAAAAATGCCCGGCGATAGGGGTTATACCGGACAGTGGCATCGGTGAAGTTCTTGGGGCGCGCATGACCCGTCTGGGCACGCGTACGAACAGTCCGAGCAGGAGGTGCAGTAGAGGTCGATGGCGCGGACGGAGTCGGGGCCTGATCTTGCACGACGGGCGTGGCCGTCGACGCAGGGAGGCGCGGCTCGGGGGTGGCTGCCGGAGCCGAACGGGCCGGCCCAGCAGCAGTCGAGGATGGCGACGTGGGTGCTGGGGAAGGCGAGGCTGGCGGCCCAGCACTGCATGGCGACGCGGGATCCCTGCATGGCGTCGGGACGTCGATCGGCGATCGAGGGGATGCTGCAACAGAGACAGTTTGCATGGGAAAGAGCAAGGTTAAGTCATATCTACTCGTATGATCATTCACGATCGCGGGCTCAGATTGCGGGAATAGGACAGACTCAGTCAGATGTGTAGGGGTTGTGGAAGATTGTGTGGACGCAAAAGGGAAGAACGACTCGTCAAACACCACGTCGCGAGAGATATAGAGACGGCCGGTGGAACGATCAAGGCACTTATAGCCTTTGTGCATGGAGCTATAACCGAGAAACACGCAGAGTTTAGAGCGGTAGTCGAGTTTGTGCGAGTTATATTTGCGGAGGCTTGGCCAACAGGCGCAGCCAAAGGTTCTAAGGAAGGAGTAATCAGGTGAAATTTTGAGAAGGCGAGTGAGAGGTGGTAGGTTTTGGGTGCTGCGACTAGGCATACGATTGATTAGGTAACAGGCTGTGAGGAATGCTTCATCCCAGTAACGAACAGGAAGAGAGGAATGGGCAAGGAGAGCAAGGCCTGTTTCGACGATGTGCCTATGTTTTCGTTCGGCGACGCCGTTTTGTTGGGAGGTGTGTGGGCAGGAGACTCTATGTGAGATGCCGGTTCGTTGAAAATAAGTATGGAGGCGGTGATACTCACCGCCCCAATCGGATTGAATTGCACGAATTTTTGTATTGAGGAGGCGCTCGACATGGTGCTGAAAATCATAGAAGATTTGCTCAACATCAGATTTGTGTTTAATCAGATAAATCCACGTGTAACGACTGAAATCATCCACAAAACTCACATAATATTTAAAACCACTAGAGGATGCAATAGCAGGGCCCCAAACATCCGAATGAACAAGTTCTAAAGGAAAAGACGAAACACGAGTAGAACGATTATATGGGAGCTGATGACTCTTGGCGCGCTGGCAAGCATCGCACACTGACGACTCGGACTCTGTGGAAGACTCTAATTTATTCAACTTTATTATGGAGCGAGCAACTGTAGACGAAGGGTGGCCAAAACGCTGATGCCACCGAGACGACGAGACCTTGGCGCTGGAGAGGGCATGGCGAGCTGGTGATGAGGATGGGCGATGGAGTGGAATGGGGTAGAGACCGTTCTTGCTTCTACCGTGTAGCAGAACTCTCCGCGTGGCTCGATCCTTGACAAAGAAAGAAGTTGGATGAAGTTCAACAAAGACGTTATTATCGCAAACGAGCTTATGAGCAGAAAGAAGATTTTTACTAATGTTAGGCACATGAAGAATATTACGGAGAGACAGGTTTCTATCTAAGCCCGAAATGTGTGAATGACCAATGTGAGAGATTGGCAAACCTGCTCCATTCGCCACATGAACGTGCTCGTTGCCGTGGTACCGCTCCTGGAAGGTCAGGCGATCAAGGTCGCCCGTGATGTGGTCCGTTGCGCCACTGTCCATGATCCAGGGCTCGGCGTGGTGCCCGCCGTGGCTGCCATAGCCACCTTGCCCTCCGTGGCCGCCGCCATAGCCACCGCCATAGCCACCGTGGCCGCCGCCATAGCCACCGCCATAGCCACCGTGGCCGCCGCCATAACCACCGTACACGGCAGCATTGCCACCGTGGTAATTACCACCGCCTTGGTGGTTGCCGCCCTGACCGCCGTTGTACTCCTCCGGCTGAAACGCGTGGTTGAAGCGGTTGCGACAGCGGAGAGCGGTGTGCCCGTACTTGCCGCACACCTGGCACCGGGGGCCGTTGTTGTTGAAGTTGCCACGCCCCCGGCCACGACCGCGATCGCCGCCGCCACGGCCGCCACCGCGGCCTTGATTGTTGTTGTCGTTGCGGCGCGGCGGAGTGTCGTTGGAGCGAGTCACGGCGTTCGCGGAGGACTGATACTCCGCCGAGCCTGACGCGACAGTCATGGCCAGGCGAGCTTCGTGCGCGCGCAGATAGCCGTAGAATTCGCTGAGAGTGACAACCCGCGTATTGCTGAGGATGGTGACGGCGGAGAAGAGGTCGTTGTAGGCCGGCCCGATGCCGGCGAGGATGTAGCTGATGACCTCGGAATCCTTGAGGGGCTCGCCGATGTTGGCCATGGTGTCCGCCATGGTCACCATCTTGTGGTAGTAATCTGAGGCAGACATATCGTGGCGGCGACAGTTAGCGAGCTGAGTGCGGATGCCGATGGCATTACCTTCGTTCTGCGCAGAGAACATGGCATGGAGGGAGGTCCAGACGGCGGCAGAGGTCTCCTCCCTGGTGATCTGCACGAGGACGTCCTCGTGCATGGAGGAGCGGAGGCCGCCGAGGATGGATTGGTCCTGGAGGTACCAGCGGTCGTACGCTGGATTGGGGACCTGGCGCGCCGCGTCGCCTTCGCCTTCGACGATCGTCTTGGGCGGCGCCGCCTGAGTGCTGTCGAGGTAGCCATAGAGGCTGGCGCCCCGCAGAGTCGGGACGACCTGTGACTTCCACAGCAGGAAGTTGGTCCGGGAGAGCCGCACGGTGATTGCGCTGGCGAACGTGGCAGGAGTGAGCGGAGACATGGCGATAGCGCCGGTGGTTTGGGTAGAGAGAGCGCCGGAAGAGCCCATGGCGGCTAGGGTTGAGAGGGGGAGGGTAGAGTTTCGAGATCGGGCTCTGATACCAAGTGAATTATCACGTTATAGGCCGATACAAAACCTGGCCGAGGTCTCATCTGTATATATAGTCAAGATGGCTTGGGTTACAAGTACATGGATCAATCTAGATCCTACAAATCAGCAACTACCAAATATACAAAGATATGATTCTACCGGATAATTACATAAGCTTGATCGCTACGTTCTAATACGGTGCGCCACTTGTCAGATAGACTCCCACAGTACGAAGGAGTGCTCGATTGACCGGTACTGCTACTTCTGCGACAGGGTGGTGCACCCGACACTTCGGTGCCCAATCCTCAGGGTGCCGAAGCCATATGCTGGGATGGCGGGCATCGGATGTGAGGACACTATGTTCAGCCACCTACCGGACGGCGTCTTTAGACCACAGCTGGCTGCGAGTACTGCCCTCGTGGCTGTCGTGACGGTGACTGGGGAACCTGTGTCGGCAGAAGTGGTTCAGTCCATGATAGCTCGCTATTGTCCGCTGCAGTCCGCATGGCGCTGGGAGGCAATCCCATACGCTGAGTACAAGGAGGATTCTTACTTAGTCAATTTTCCTTCTATGGCGGACTTGGGGAGGATGAATGGATCCGAGTTAGGGGTGCCGAAGCAGCAGACGGTGATTGCCATAGACATTTGGAAGCCAAAGGATATCGAGCCAATGGCGGAATTGACACCAACTTGGGTGCATGTGTCTGGTGTGCCAAACTCATTGCGTTACTTTCTGGGTCTTTGGGCTGTGGGTACTCTCATTGGAAAGACCATGGATGTGGACTTACTGGCTCTCCGGCGTCACAATGTGGTTTGGATTCTGGTGGCGATGCGTAACCCCAACTTGTTTGAGACAAAAGAGGTTAAAGCTGATGCCTTTGTGATACTTAAGGGGTACTCTTTCTGGTTCAGCAAGGAGGCGGCGGATTATGTCGCGGACTCAGATTTTGTGCCGTTTATTTGGAAACGGAATGATAAAGATGATGATGCAAGAGGCTTGGAGGAAAAAGATACGGACGAGTCGCCCGCTAATGAGCAGCCAAAGAACGCGGATGGTAACACCCCCATGCCACAAGCTAATGTGTCGGGACCGGGGAGTTCATCGCTGGGGTTACTTGTGACAGTTGCGGTCAACCTTGGTTTGTAGTCACTCCATTCAATGAAAAACCGCAAACACCTAAAGGTAAAGAAATTGTGGCGCAGATGGTTTCCACAAATTGTTATGGAACTGGAGCTGTCGGCGCAGCGATCGTCAACCTGGAACGTACTGCGTATATGCAGTCGGAGAAGCACAGCCAGCTTACTAGGCCGCGGGCGGCAAATTGCTCGCCGTCGCCTGGGGATGCTGCTGGCCTCGGGTGGCAGAACTCCCGCCGTCGCCCGGTGCGACGATTCTCCCTGGCAGGCCGCTGGCTGCGGCAGCTCCAAGCAGGCCCAAGCGGGTGCTGATGGGCCGCGCGCGGCAGCTCCTTACTCGCCGCACGGGGCGGCCACTCAGCCAAGCAACAGCCCAGATGGGGCTGCTGGAGGAGACGTCGTACAGGGGCAGACAGCCTCTGTCCTGTGCGCAGCTCCACGGCCGTTAGTGCAGCGCGACGCCCCAGAGACGCTGGTACGTGGTTTCACGCTGGGGATGGGATCTACTTGACCTCTGCCTTCCCCGGTGTTGACTCCATTGCCGGGTGTGGACTCTACTTCGACCTGTCTCTCCCGGTGTCGACTCAGGTGCCGGGTGTGGGCTCTACTTCACCATTGCCTACACCGATGTCGACCCCGTTGAGGAGGAGCGAGAGGCATGTGGCGGCCGTTGACGGGTCCTCCGTGACGGACGAGGATTCCATGTCGAGGGCGATGAGGCGCAAGGCGGAACAAAACCTGGACACGACTGGTATGAACAAACACCCAAAATCATTCCTTAATTTTTCAAATGCAAGCATTGCTTCTAATTTGAATAGTATAGGTTTTTCTTTGGGTAATTCTGCTGAAAAAATTTGAATAGAATATGACCGGTTAACAGCCACCCCAAAAGTCTCGTGCAAGTCGGATACTTCTCACATGGATGAGGAGGAGCAACATGACACAATTGATGTCCAGCCCTCTCACATCTAGTGGGCGATGTATCGGAGGGTGGTTTAGACGAGGCGGTGCTGAGCTCATTATATGATCTCAAAGCATCTGACCGGAAGTCCAAAGCCGACTCTAATAAGAAAAAAATAAAACGCCACGAAAAAAGGCGAAGTTCTCCACATCTCCAATTGTTTCCCAATGAATGGATTCTTCAAGAACAGCAGAGGTCTTCGTGACTTGGCTAAACATGCTAGTATTGCTAATGCTATTCGGGATCATCGTTTGTATTTTGTGGGAATTTCCGAGACGGGTAAACGGGACTACCCAGCGAGCCTACTCAACCGCTTGTCAGGTGGGGTAGAGTTCACTTGGAGGTCTCGTCCACCACGTGGTCGGTCTGGGGGCATCTTAGTAGGCCTCAGAACAAAGACCATGGATGTATTGACTAGTTCGGAAGGTGACTTTCATATTAAGGTCCACATCCGTAACAAGGCTGACAACTTCACATGGACTCTGGTCGCTGTTTATGGTGCTGCCCAAGATGAGCATAAACCTGCTTTTCTCAGAGAGTTGGTGAACCTAGCAAAAGATAAACCATATCCTATAATTATAGGGGGTGATTTTAACTTGCTTAGGTTTCCACATGAGAAGAGTAGAGGCAGATTTGACAATAGATGGCCTCTCTTATTCAATGCTGTTATTGACCGTCTTAGTCTAAGAGAAGTCTCGATGGTTGGGAGGCAATTTACTTGGGCTAATAGCCTCCCAGAGCCAACATACGAGAAGTTTGACCGTGTATTGATGGATTCGGATTGGGAAATAAAATACCCACTGGTCTCAGTACGGATCCTCGAACGTATAGAGGCATTGTCAGATCATGCTCACATACTCCTAACCACGGGAACACCTAACCCATTGTGCAAACGTCAATTCAAATTTGAATTGGGCTGGCTACATAGGAATGAGTTTTTCGATATGGTAAAGAGGGTGTGGGAAAGGCCGGTGCCGAGTCTAACTCCAATCCAAAGGTGGAACAACAAAATAAGCGCATTGCGCAAACACCTGAATGGTTGGGCAATTAAAAAATGAGAAGCTCCGGTTGTCATCTATTGTAGATGAACTTGAGGCTGCTGCGGAAGTTAGACCCCTATCATCACAAGAGATCGACTTAAAAAATCGTTCAAAACTGAGATGGCGGGTCTTTTTCGTGAAGAGGAGATCAAATGGTACCAACGATCAAAGGCCCAATTTATTCTGGAAGGAGATACGAATACGAGATACTTTCATAGTCTTGCTAATGGAAGACATAGAAAGAAACTCATTCACTCCTAAAACCAGGAAGAGGGTACGATTGAAGGCCATGAGCAGTTGAAATCCTACATCACGAAGTACTATAAAAATCTATTTGGAGAGCCGGACGCAGATAATTTCTCGCTGGACGAAACCCAAATAGATGATATCCCGCAGGTTTCCGATGAGGAAAACGCCCATCTGACCGCTCCTTTCTCTATGGAGGTGAAGAAGGCAGTATTCCAAATGGAACACAACAAAGCACCGGGTCCGGATGGTTTCCCCGCAGAGTTTTATCAAACTTTCTGGGACATAATCCAAGCAGATTTGCTCGCGATGTTTCAGGATTTACATGCTAGACATCTTGAGTTGTTTCGCCTAAATTTCGGTGAGATAATTTTGTTGACAAAGGTTAATGGAGCAGAAAGGATTCAGCAATATAGACCTATCTGTCTTCTTAACGTTAGCTTCAAGATTTTCACTAAAACCGCTACTATTAGGCTTAACTCGGTGGCTGATCATGTTGTGAGCCCACTCAGACAGCGTTTATGCAAGGTCGCAATATCCTTGATGGAGTTGTGATCTTACATGAAACAGTACATGAGATGCATCGGAAAAAACTCAATGGAGTCATCCTAAAAATTGACTTCGAAAAAGCGTATGATAAAGTCAAGTGGTCTTTCTTGCAACAAACACTCAGAAAGAAAGGTTTTTTAGTTGAGTGACGCGCAATGATTCATAATTTCGTTTCCGGAGGAAGTGTCGCCATCAAAGTCAATGACGATGTTGGTAGAAACTTCCAGACGAAAAAGGGATTACGGCAAGGCGATCCATTATCACCTATATTGTTTAATATAGTGGCTGATATGTTAGCCATAATCATTGAGCGGGTAAAATCCGATGGGCAAATTGTTGGCGTGGTACCGCATCTAGTTGATGGCGGATTATCCATTCTGCAATACGCTGACGATACAAATTTTTTATGGAACATGATATGGAGAAGACGAGAAACCTGAAATTAATATTATCAGCGTTTGAGCAACTTTCCGGCCTAAAAATTAATTTCCATAAAAGTGAAGTGTTTTGTTTTGGCGACGCCCAAGAGGAGGCTGCCCAATATTCCGAATTATTTGGCTGTGGGCTCGGCCAGTTTCCAATTAACTATCTAGGAATCCCAATTCACTTTAGGAGGCTAACGATAGCTCAATGGAAACATGTTGAGGAAAGACTACAAAAGAGGCTAAGTAGCTGGAAAGGAAAACTACTATCCTTAGAGGGAAGATTGGTACTCATAAATTCAGTCCTAACTAATATGGTGCTGTATATGATATGTTTCTTTCAACTACCAAAGGGAGTCTTGCATCGATTGGATTACTTTCGATCCAGATTCTTTT
This sequence comes from Poa pratensis, assembly GCA_947311845.1. Classification (NCBI taxonomy): domain Eukaryota; kingdom Viridiplantae; phylum Streptophyta; class Magnoliopsida; order Poales; family Poaceae; genus Poa; species Poa pratensis. The sequence goes on along the minus strand of CAMZMU010000044.1, from coordinate 70,496,479 downwards.
GGCAAGGTGATAGTGAGAAAAAGAAATACCGGCTGGCAAAATGGGATATAGTGTGCCGCCTTAAGGACCATGGTGGTCTTGGGATTCATGACCTTCAGGTTAAGAATAGAGCTCTTCTTGGTAAGTGGCTATTTATGCTACTGACGGAAGAGGCGGGCGTGGCATACCCTCCTTAGGAAGAAGTACATAGGCTCTAGTGCGATATCACAGGTTTCTTGGAAATCAGGTGATTCCCATTTCTGGGCGGGCTAATGGCGACGAAGAAATTCTTCTTCCCATATGGCTCCTTCTCTATTAAGGATGGGTCTGAGATAAGGTTCTGGGAGGATACATGGTTGGGTACAACCCCACTCCGAGAGCAATATCCAGCGTTATATGGTATAGTCCAAGGACGTCACAAGAGTGATACACTTGCTCAAGTATTGGTTGATAATCAACCCACTGTGACGTTTCGTAGAGATCTTGTTGGACCCAGGCTGGCATCTTGGCAGGAGTTGCTCCAGCGACTCGCTTCTGTCAATTTGTCACAAGGGACCGATGAGTTTCGGTGGAATTTACGTAAGTGCGGCAAATTCTCCGTGGACTCCATGTATACCGCACTCGTTCAGCCGAAAGTGCCAGTTAATAATAATAAGAAAATCTAGAAGATGAAGATTCCACTTAAAAACAAAGTTTTCGTGGTATCTTCGTCGAGGAGTAATTCTTACAAAAGACAACCTTGCAAAACGCAATTGGCATGGGAGTAAACAATGTGTCTTCTATCATAAAGACGAGACAATCAAACATATGTTCTTCGATTGCAAGTTTGCTAGTTCTATATGGTCCATCATCAAAATAGGTTCTACTATTTATCCACCTACAAGCATTGCTAATATTTTTGGCAACTGGCTGAATGGAGTGGATAATAGGTTCAAACAACTTATTAGGGTGGCAGCGCTTGCCGTAATATGGTCGCTTTGGCTATGTAGAAATGACAATGTTTTTAATGATAAAAATTGTTCTCTTATGCAGGTTATCTACCGGACTACTGCTACACTCCGTTCGTGGTCTCAGTTGCAACGTGTGGGGCATCGAGACCCGTGTATGGAGGTCTGTACAAGACTAGAGGATACGGCGAGAGACTTTTTATCCCTACATGGATGGCTGCATAATTTGCGGATCGGCCCTCCACCATCATAGGCGTTTTTACAATTTCTCATATTGATATGTAATTCGCCTTGTTATTCTTTTGCTAGTACTTCAGACTTTTTGGTTGTGTGCATCTTAATTATGCAGAGACTGGGTGTAATGCTTAAACTCTTTTAAGTAATAAAGACTCCCTTTATCTAAAAAAAAAGTATTCTTGACACCTCACATTCCGAACAACATGCAAAGTGGCCGAGGAACCATTTTAGAGAAAAAGTGGCCGAGCAACAAATAAACGAGTAGGAGGACATGACATAGCAAGAGATTTTCTCTTGACTAGTTTACTATCGGTGGATGTAAGTTGAAATTCGTATGAAGGTATATGTAGTGTGGAATCGAATAATCCACTGTGGTGGATGAAATATGTCGACACTCGGTGCTACACGATAGAGGTATGCACATGCCAATATATAAAGACAACCCAATTAATTCCATGTTACTATATTGTTCTCGGAGTCGCTGAAGTAGTAAAGCTCTTGGAGTATTTGTTCAGTACTAGGAAACGTGCCCGTGCGTTGCTACGGATGGTTTGTCTGCACAATACTTATTTTCTTCTTCCCAATTGATATCAATTGGATTTTGTGACTACACTTTTCATGTGAGTATATACCTGTACATGGACATGTATTTGACAAAACGTGACTGATCAAACCGAGTTCTTCAATTTGCAATAAGCTTTGTACGTGAAAATGGAGGGAATTACAAAAATCAGATCCAAGAATTAGGGCTGAAATTGATTTTTTTTATTCAGCGAAATCCTTCTATTAATTTCGGTTCCCATAATGCTAATGGAATTTTGTAGAAGAAAAAATCAGAAAAAAAAATCGAATTTGTTATTTCTTATCTGGTCAACCAAACATAGTAGAACACATGCATGCCATGACTAAAATCACCAGGCTGGAAGCATTGAAATGCATGATTTGTCAATTACGTAGTATATACACTTATGCAGGGCAAGTGATTGGTCGTGCGCGTAAGAAACGAAACAGCTAATTGCATCATGCTATTTAGGCAGTCAGCTTTGATCTTCACTGATGCACGACTCTGTGATGCAGTGGCTGGCCGGGCTGGCCACAATCAGAATAACCCGCCTTGCGCATAGGGCAGAAGATGGCCTGCGGCAGGCGGCCACGGAGCGCGTCCTCGAGCTCCTTGCCGAGAGGCGCGGCGCCGGAGAGGACGATCCGGATTGAGCTCAGATCGTGCTTCTCCACCACGGGGTTCTTGTCCAGCGCCAGCACCAACGGCGGCACCACGGCCGCCACCGCTCGATGCCCTCCAGCATGGCCCCCATCTCGAACTTGGGCATCAGCATCACCGCCGCCCCCGCGCGCACGCCGCACAGTAGCACCGAGTTGAGCGAGAAGATGTGGAACAGGGGCAGCACGCACATCACCACGTCCCCGGCCCGCATGTGCAGGTTCGGGTTCTCCCTGTCCACCTGCTGCGCCACGCTCGACACCAGGCTCCGGTGCATCAGCACCACACCCTTGGGCAGCCCTGTGGTCCCCGACGAGTAGGGCAGCGCCACGGCGTCGTCCGGCGAGATGGACACCTCCTCCGGGACGGCACCCTCGTCGGCGGACGCCACGATTCCCCAGAACGGGATGCAGCCGTCCGGGGTGCTTGCCTCGTCATCGATGGTGATCACGGCGAGATCCTCGCCGATTCTCGGGAAGCTCTAGTGCCCGAGCTTGTCGACGTAGGCGGACTGGGTGACGATCAGCTTTGCGCCGGAAGCGACGAACTGCTTGTGGATCTCCTGCGGCGTGTAGAACGGGTTCGCCGCCGTGCTGAGCGTGCCGAGGAAAGACGCGCCCCAGAAGGTCACGGCGAACTCAACGGAGTTCTGGAGCAGCGCCATGATCCGGTCGCCGTGGCCCACGCCGAGCCCGTGCAGCGCCGCGGCGGCCTTGCGGCAGAGAAGGTGCATATCGGCGAACGTGTACGTCCTCCCCGTGGCTGCGGTGATGAGGCACGACGCATCCGGAGCACTTGGTCGATTTGGGTATTGATCGCGGTACTTTAGTCCTTTTTATACAGACTTCCGGCAAGCGGAACGGGCAAAGTGGAATCCACATCGGAGATCTCATGGAGCGTGCACGAATTCAGGTCGGAGCAGAGCGCGGGTATCCATAGGAGCGTGCTCGAGTTTGGGTCGGAGCAGAGCGCGGGTATCCATAGGAGCGTGCTCGAGTTTGGGTCGAATCGTGCTGGAGTTTGAGAGGAAAGGGGATCGTGTAACGACACGGGAAAAAACGAACCGTTTTTTAACTTATGGGTGGCAGTGGTGGGTAAATATGTGATTTGGTGGGAGGGTAAAATCAGATCAAAAAAATGACGTATCACAAGAAACCTTAATGCTTTTATTATATTACTAGGAAACGTGCCCGTGCGTTGCAACGGGAGTCAAACATATTTTTTGGTAAAATGGTCGATCTCATAACCAAAATTTAACCCCAAATCTACCAGATGATAAGATATCGTACATGTAATCAATAATTTTTCTCGTAGCAATCACTGGTCTAGCACCCTCATACGGCGAGTACTTCCGATTCGTCGAGACGTGCACGGACAAACTTTACTCCATCGATCTTTTCGTTGTGTTTTCGCGGCTCAAAAAATACATGGAGCTAGCAGTAGTACTCACCTGATCGAATCAAGTGATAGTCCGAACTGGTAAAAAACATTTGACCGTGTATGTGATGCCCGCTGGCCGTCGGTACCCTGCTACGATGAAGTTATCGATCAGAGTTGGGCACGGATGAAAAAGACGATCTGGTCGGCCGGACTACCGGCGCCAACCACAGTGTGCATGAGCGGATCTTCCTCCTGCGCGAACAGCAGAAACTCCATGTCCCTGGCTCTTCACCGCGGCCGGACCATGGACGTCGACCACGTCGGCATGTCCTCGCCATGCATGGACGTGCTGGTCGAGCTGGCTACCGGCGACGAGCACGCGATGCACGACCGGCTCTTCCTCATGCGCGAACGGCAGCAGCTGAATGTCCTGCTCCTTAGCCGCACCCGGACCATGGACGTCGACCACGTCCTCACCATGGACGATCTGGTCATGCCATGCGGGCTACCAACGCCGACCAATACGTCACCGTGCAGCAGCTCCTCGTCCCGAATCAGCACCGCGCCCTCGCCAAGGACATCGACCGCATGCCCGTGGAAGGCCTCGCGCCTCAGAAGCGGACACCGAGCCATCTACAACACCCGCGCGTCGCTTGGCAAGCGAGTACGCCACCTGCTCGTCGCTGAGCTCCTGTCCACCGAGCGTGTGGGTTCGTTCTACTGTGTGTCCACGGCCACAACAATGACGTCCGCTTCTGTATTATAGGGAACGGTGATTCCAGGCCCACTCGCAAAATCGGCGAACGGAGGCGTCATCGCAGGAGCTGCAGCGACCGTCCTCCTCGACGCCGCTCTTCCTATGTTAACCTCGGCTGGGAAACGGCGAGACGATGCGAACGTCTTGCACGGGCGTAACGGCGATTAGGTTCCGGCGCACCAATGTCGACGAAACTTACAATTTGGGTATTGGTCGAGGGACTTTAGTCCTCTTTATATAGGTCATCGGCAAGCTGTAGGTCATCGGCAAGCCAAACGGGCAAAGTGCTCGAGTTCGTGTCGGAGCAGAGCCGAAAAAGACCTGTGTTGGAATAGTTGATGGCCAGAGACGGGCGGACGTGAGCGTGCTCGAGTTCGTGTCGGAGCAGAACGCAGACTTTCATTGTAGCGTGCTAGAGTTCGTGTCGAAGAAGACCTCGTGCTGGAATCTGGCCGGACGTACAGTTTTTTGGGGCGAGTTCGGGTCTGGGCTATGTTGGTGGGCCGAGTTGGGACGTACAGTTTGGAGCGCAGACTATGTGCGATTGGTTATTTTTTTCCAGAAACAGCGTATCGTGATGGTTCGTGATACGTATTGATTCGTTTTCGACACGAAAAAAACGAACCGTTTTTTAACTTATGAGTGGCAGTGGTGGGTAAATATGTGGTTTGGTGGAAGGGTAAAATCGGCAAAAAAATGACGTACCACAAGAAATCTTAATGCTTTTATTATTAGGTATAGATATATATATATATATATATATATATATATATATAGGTACAGATTTGAATGCAATGTTTTGTTATTCCCCTCTCCCAGCCTTTTGCTGTCACGCAACACAACCATTAATATTTAATTAACAGGCGACTGACCTTAATTTATTTTTTTATTTTTTGAATTTTGGTGTATATTACTCAAGCAAAATAACTGTTTTACAAAGACTGATAGACGATTACAATCAGTCTGAAACGAGCTCACCACACAGGGTGGAATCGAATTAAGTAACACACCCGAACACCACTCTCTAAAACCAAAAGCAGCAATGTTGTGGGCGACCTGATTACCCACTCTATTGACTTTACACACTTTAAAGCCAGGCAGTTCATGAAGAAGTGCTTGGTTTCAGCAACTATCAGAGAGATGGCAGATTTACTACTTGTAGTGGACTGAAGTTCAAGTACCACTGCTGCGTTATCACACTCCAGAATTATCACACTCACCTTAATTTATGGTTTCATGAATATTCAAACTATGCGCAGGAACCCATCTCCCATCAGCCTCTTGTTGTCACCCAACACAACAATTTTCATTAATTAATTCACATGCGACTGACGTATGGTTTCACGAATATTCACATAACGTGTCAAGAACGTGATATGGTTCTACAGTCCTGTATCAGCAAAGCTCAATGAAATGAGCTCTTTTACCGCTATTGGGATGGTACTCGTGTTGAGTAATTCTTCAAATTGCCCTGCTGTTGGAAGGGCATCAAACGTCGTTGTCGCTATAGTAAATAAGATAATGGTGGAGGACTAACCGAGGCGTCGCCGACGAGAGTGGGGGCGGGTCAAGAAACAAAGCATCCGTTCTGTTTCTTCCAGAATCAGGGCAATCGGTGCAAGCAGTAAGGATATTGGGTGGAGGCGGGGAATGTGGCGAGGCTCGGCGGGAGAGGACGGCGGCCGATATGTTTTCTTCAGGACACGCCGGTTGTTGAATATATTTAAGGGACCTGTGCCTAATTTTGAGCACGACTTATATAATTGTTCTCCTCTAAATATTTTGAGAGTTCAGCTTGGTACGAATTAGAGGAGAAAACATATTTTTGCTCCCTAACTGCTTTTATTAGGGGATAAAAGTCTCAAAATAGACGAGTTAAAATGCCCCTCATTGTCGTGGTATCTTTACAGGTCTCTTAGAAAATTTAACATGTCACAAGTGCTCGGGAAAGGACATCGAGACATGTGCTGCCAGCCTGCCACCATATAATAAGCTCCCTTTTCGCTTCTGGGTGCACCGTTCTCTCCTACGTACACTAAACATTTTCTCACAAATGTAGTTTTCATTCGCTTGGCGAATAACTTGTTCGTAGGTATGAAAGGCATTGGGAAATGCCAAAAAAAACAGGAATAAGGCAACCACGAGTGGATGAGTTTCAGCTCGTTTAGTTCAAGTGATAGAGTTGACTAGGTTTCTTTCATCAGTTATAAAAAAATCGTCTGATGGCCATTCATATCTATGGACTGTGCGACTCGGATCGAATAGTTCACACAGAAAAAATCCTCCAGCTCCAGTTGATATCCTGTTTGTAGATATGCTACGTCACTATATATGAGATCTGAGATCGTTCGTCTTCAGTCATCTCCCCTTTCAAATCTCTGTTCACATTAAGTATAATACTTGGAGATTATGGTGAGACATTAGTAGAAAAAAGCTTACTAGTAGTGTGCTAATTCCGCTTACTAGTTACTAGTAGATGGTCAGTAGCATGGCCCCACGCCACCACTATCGCAGTAGCATGGCCCCACACCCCCACTATCGAAACTACTTGTACAGTGGCCAGACCCCACACAACAAATAACTAGATACTAGTGGCGTGCATAATGATGCAACCGCTAACTATAACATGCAAGTGCTAGTGGTAACCCTAAACCATAGTGGCGTGCATATCTATTATATACTAAAAGCAAAATGAGTTAGTTTTCGAGACACCACGTTAATCCACATCATCTAAATTAATTTTAACATATAGATCTAAAATATATGGTTGAGATTTTAAGACAATTTAGTAATTACGTAACATGTTCTCTCGGACCTGGACTCGCTTAATAAAGCAATAGTTGCGTCCGTTATATAAAGCAGTCGTGTACGAGACTAGCTAGACACGTAGGATTTAATGCTGAGAATGTCACGTCACAAATATGGACTCCGGCCGGTAATTAAGCATCAGCATCCAACATGTACGTCTCTACGAGAAAATTTGAGCTCGCTAATTAAATAAATAATTGTGTAGGCTAGAAGTAAAACGTGCTGGAGCTGATAGGATAGCTTAGAAAATAATTTTCACTGACTTTTCTTTTTTATTTATCCCGCATTCTGAGTTCAGTTAAAATCAAAATTTTGATCAAAGTTGTAGCAATAAATATCAGCATTCATAATACAAGATTATAAAATATGAGAATACATTTTATGAGGATTCTAATAATAATGATTATGTTTGAGATGTTGATAGATTTTTCTCTATTTTTGCTCAAATTTTAGAAAGTTTGATTTGACTCAACACACAAAGCGTAATTTGGCTTACACGCTCACAAAATCACAAAACACATGCATAAGTTCGAAGTATGGAATTTTAAAAGTTCTAAAGTCGCAACATTAATCGTACTGCATATATTGTTTCTATGATTGAGTACACATAAATGACAAATATATTCGACTGTCATCGGACTAAACAATCTCACAAAACGCATGCGCGACTTCAGAGTAATGGAATTTTAATTTTAATAAAGACATAATGTTATTCGCACTATCGGCGGGAACGTCTCTCACACGGACTTAATAATAAACATAGGCTAAGTCAACACACATTCTTGCAAGGATAAGAATGTCCCTGCACTTAAGGAATATTCTAACTTAATGAGATACAAAGCTTCAAACATTCAAATAGTTGAAGACACAACATTAGACACACTATAAATTATTTTGGCTTAATGATACACAAAGGGCCAAGTCACCACAGAATCCCGGTGTATATGTTTCATATTTCTTATTCACATGGTGTGCCAATACTATGTTTAATATAAGGACCTGATAGTGAACACTTAATTCTTAGAAATTGTTTTGGCAGACATTGCTTGGTTTTTATGGTAAACAGATATGGACTATTGTATATGTCGTTCTCTCAATATGTAACAAAATGAATATAAGAGCACATGTCATTTTAATTTCACATTAAAAATAATGATGTCTCTATTAAGAGTCTTGAACTATGATATCCAACGTGCGTAGTCATTTTGCATAAGGCCAAAAAAATTGTTACCGGGTATGTAGAGCCATTAGTGAAGATTAGGATACACTAATAGTATAGAAAACTTAGAGTCGTACTTCTCTAACTTTGACTATTTATGTATAAATATGTTAATGAATATATCTAAGAAAACAATTTATCTTCATAGAATTTTATTCATGCAGAGAAAAAATTGAAAATTTCACCACGATTATTATTTCTAAAATAATGCTGGAGTCAGTCAATGAAAGGAAGAAACGTCGGAACAAGATAATTCTCACTATTTAACGTGACCTACCTATTAAACAGGATGGACCATTTTATCTTAATTCAACGATTTTTTAATCAAATATAGCTAACCTCCCCTAACATCATGTAAGAACTATATTTAGTTTAATTTACAAATCCGTTTAAAAAGGGTGTTTAACGTATGTCATGGAAATTATTTGAGCACATTGTTTATATCATACTATTCCCAATTATTTGAGAACTATATTTAGTTTAATTTATGACATTTGTAGAATTTTCATTACTGTCATGTAATGGGAATAGTATGATATAAACCATAATATTTCTTTCAACCAATTACGAATGATGCCCTCGCATTTGCGAGGGCCACCTTGCTAGTTAATTCATATAATTCATCCATTTATTCTACATGTACATACAGTTAAATAAACTGATAAACAGTTTATATTTATAATACGAGGCTATGCATTCAGCACATCATACATATCTAATATTGACAATTAATACATAGTATATCCAATATACCATATGCATAAAGGTGGTCGTCGCCGTAGCCTCGTGGCGATGTCGTCATCGTCGCCGGCGCAAGCTCGTGTCGTGTCGATTTCTCTTACTTGTATCCCTCCGATGAAATTTATCCCCACTTCCACTGTGATATTTTGACATGCTCCAACTCTACCCATTTCGTGAACTTGTCAATGGTGACGAAGAGGTAATCAAACCCCAGCTACTGGTGTAAGTTTCCCAAAAATGTCTAGCTCCCAGACAACAAAAGGCCAGGATATTGGAATGGTTTGAATAGTTTGAGGAGGTTGGTTGATAATCTTGGCGTGGAACTGACGGGCTTCACGTGACTTGATCACCAATAGAATCCATGGCGGAAAGCTTTCCCGCTAGTGCCCTCGACATGATGTAAATGACGCACATGCCCTGGTTGATCTGTGTCAGGAATTATTGCCCTTACTCCTCTAGGATGCAGCGAAGTTTGATCCCATTGAACGGCTCGTGCAGTACCTCGGTCACTCGGCGAACACTCATGTTAGGTATTTTACCTGTCACCAACCACCTTCAATATATGTCTACCCCTACAATCTAAGTTTCTCACTATAAGGTGCTTAACTCAATTTGAGTGACGAACCAAGAAGGCTTGAATCTACTCGTTCGATCAGCTCGTTCTCCCATTTACAAAAAGTTTACCTCGCTAGGAACGAGAGGGACCAGGAACTTTTCATGCCTTGGGGTGATATATCACACTAGCTCCATATCAAAACATGTCACGGCTACATCACATGCTACGAGTACAACTATACCGAGCACGTCTACACCAATTGCTGCCACACCACTTCAGCATCAAACACAGCTGACGAACAAGGCCCATAAGATGGAGTGAAGTCTGCGGTATATCTGAACTCTAGGAGGTATGACAATCGACAAAACTGCAGGAATGTGAACTTTAGTGACTCCACGAAAGCTGACTATGTTATAGAAGAGCTCGTGGAGAAAGTCCCAGCAGCTGTATTAGATCAAACAAGAGGGCAACCATCCGACGGCCAAAAAGGCTCAGAAAGAGGATCGGACGGTCAGAACTGGGTGACGACGGCAGAGTGCGTGAGAGGCCTCCTGTGTGTCTCGGTTGTAATGTCCCTAATAAGCGAGTCACAATCATCATTAAGAGCCACACTCAAAGCAATTTGTTGCAGCTCAAACCACTGTTGCATCAGTTTGGGGCTGAGGTACTTTCTCCGAAAGGTAAGCCTGAGGTCACCTTCACCCAAAAATTGATGGATAGTGGCAAGGTGAACCCACTTCCTTAGGTTTGGGCCAAAACCTGTGTTCTCGAGTAGGTCACCAAGGAAATTTAAATCAACTTAGTCAAACGCTTTCTCGAATCAAGTTTGAGCACTGCCCCTTTTTCTTTACCATGAAAAACATAGCGCAACACTTCATGCGCTGTGACAACGCTCTCTAAGATGTACCTACCTATAATGAAAGCTGTCTTATTTGGGGCTATTATGGAGTCCATGATAACCCCAAATCTGCTAATAATGACCTTGGTAAAGATATCAAAAATGCAATTAAGCAGACTAATGGGCCTGAACATTTTCATATAGGTGGCATTAGGTTACATAGGCACGAGAGTCAAAACTGCAAAATTTACCCTATAAAAGTCTAAGCGCCCTAAATAGTAATCTTGGAACAGTGCCATCACATCTTACTTAATGATGTCCCAATATTTTCGGCAAAAAAAAAGACAGACCATCTGGTTCAGGAACCCCGTCAGCGTAAGAACTGAAACGACTTTTTTGACTTGCTACTCAGAGAAAGACCTTTCCATGATTACATTTTGGGCAGTTGTAATTTCTTCAGAGTCAGAGAAGAAATCTGTTTCTAAAGAGAAAACCGACTTTATCATCTATAAATCCAGAACAAACAGGATGCTCGGTCGAGTAGAATGTCTTACAATTCTAGACCTCATATCGTACACCATTTGGACAGCGTAACCTCTTCTCTATACTTCCTATCTCGCGTGTCTCCTTTTCCTGCCATGTAGGGTTGAAAACGGAACGAAAACGGAAGGAAACATCAATTATCGTTTTTCGTTTCCTTTCGTCTTGACGGAATCGGAAACGAAATCGGAAACACCGAAACGAATACGGAATCGGAAATCGCCAGAAATGAATATGGAACAGATACAGGACGGATACGATACGAAAACGGATATTTGTCAGAACACAATAGCGGTATAATATTTTGGTGCATACTCCTAATATATAAATATAAGTGACAAGAATTGTTCACAATATCGACCAGCGAGAGTTTAACGTGAAGTACCAGACACATAGTTTAACACTTCGACAAACAAAAAAATTGACAAAAGATAGTTTCAGCCTTGGGTCACTCGAATTCAGCGTGTACTAGTCGTGCGGAAAGTTTTCGTATTTATATTACGAGAATTTTCCTTTTCGTTTCCGTTTCCTTCGGAAACTGCTAAATTGTTTCCTTTGTCTTTTCCATTTTTGAATATGCCATTTATGTTTTGTTTCCACAAAATGCGGTTTCCGTTTCCATATTTTGCTCTTCATTTCCTTTTTCTACGGAAACAGACGGATAGTTTCCTTAAAATTTGTCCTTTTTAATGGATTTACCCCGCGGAACCCGCGGTTTTCGCTAAGTCCTGCTCTACGACTCTTTTTTTCTCCCTCCGTTTTCAGATGCCCAGCCGCCTTTGCGCCCAGCCTCCAGTCAGGCCCACAGGGCAGCAACTTGTGTCGTAAAACTCGGCGAGCTGTCTACTCCAGGTCTGCAACTGATCGAGCTAGCTCGGCTCGGGACAAAGAAAAGTCAAGCGAAATCTAAAGGCGTCCCGGTAGTGGACCGGGCAGGCTCATGTCCAGTCTTTATGAGTTTTGCAGACGGGATCAATCGTGAACGTAACAAATCAATGACCCATGGTTTAGATATCTTCCTGCGTCCTCTCAATCCTAGCAGAAAGTGTGTTTGTATGCCTAGTGATAACATTTGGCATGAACCCATTCCTATCTAGTTACCTAGTTGTTCAAATGGTATAGGTGGATGAGATTACATGGTATGGAAAGGTAACTGATGGGAAGATGGTGGCGTTTGAGACATATATATGATATTTTCTCCTACATGTTCAGCGCCCGGAAGGACCCAGTTTCCTTCTTTTTTTTTTGCACGAAAGGACCCAGTTTCTAATCTTTTATTTTGGTTTAGTTCCCTGTATTTGCACCTCCCTTACGAATATAAATACAAAGCTTGTGTTTCGTCATTCAAAGTATAACGCAATATACTAAGAGTTGTAGATTGTGGATTATGTCTGATTTTTCAGCCTCCACCCGATTTTTTATGTCGCGACGCGTGTCCTCGCGCACTCTCCGTGGACTCAACCTGTGGGGCTGGGTTCGCTAGCATTGGCGATTGTTTCCATTATTCGATTTTTCTACACTCTCGGCTGGGTCCTCGCGCACTCTCGGCTGGGATTTATTCCCCGAGTCCAAATAAGTGGCAACGGACCACCTCGGGGATACGTAGATGAGTGCGCAGTACTTGTCCCTGCTCAACACAATTGAAGCGGAATGTTGGACAAAGGATCAGCGATGGAAGAAATGTACAAGAAGGCATAAGATAGGACGGTGGCGAGCGGATGTGTACTTACTCGAAAAAGTAAGGCAGAAGAAGGACGTTCTTCCTCTTATTGGCCAGCATGACCCTTACGAGGTACTCCTTGGCCGTTTCCCGTGTCCTTGATCCTTCCACCAGATGGCTGTCGTGCATGTAGTAGGGATCCACTATCGCGACGTACGGGGTATCATCTCTCCTAATCTTCCTCGCCGCATCGAGCGCATATAGGCGGACCATGTTATAGTCCAGCCGTTTGGAGTGAAACAGGTTGAAGATGTCCTCGTACGCTATGAAGAACACATCCGCGGGGTCTTCCTGGATGAAGTCCACCGACTCGTTTGGCACCTTGACCGTGAACGCCGGGTAACTCGGGTTCTCCTATTTAAGAAGGGTCTCCTCTAGATACAAGACATATTCCTGCAAAGAAATCATGGGTCCTTCTGCAAGGCGGAGCAAGTCCCCAGACAAGATAGGTTTACCAGCTTCATGAACTCGGGGGAAGCCATCCGCACGGGGTGGAATCGTGTCTTCAAGACCCGGATCTTAGGAGCTGGCTGGCTCGCAGAGGTGGAGGATCCTTTTCTCTTCTTGTGCTTCTTCTTGTTCTTCGTCTCTGGGGATTGTGGGGGTGCAGTGAACCCCGCTTTAACAGTTTCTTGCAGTGTGTTAGGGCTGAAAATATTACCCGGTTGAGCTTGATGATCGCCGGCTGTCGAGGTGTGCCCTCGGCAAGTCCCATGGTTGCTATACCTAGGGTTGATTGTGTGGTAGAGAACGCGTAGTGTTAGTGGAATCGACGACTGACAAGCGGGATTTACCCAGGTTCAGGGCCCTCGAGTGAGGTAAAACCCCTACTTCCTGCCTGTCTGTATTTGATGTTGTGAATTTGAGGGTTACAAGGATCCGGCGAGTTGCTGATCTCGTCGGGGTTTTGGTGGCTATGGATTGCCCTCCCCTGATCGATCACCCTCCCAGCCTTTATATAGGAGGCTGGGTCTCGAGATACATAACCGACCAAGCTTAAATGTATGGAGAGTCTCAACCGACTATAACTTAATCTAGCTTGGAAAGCACTCTTTGTCTTGGACCTTCCTTCGTAGGCTTCGATTAAACTTGGCCTTCTTTGATCATCACGTGCACCTGGTACCCTTACGCTGGGGTACCCGCAGAGTATAACCTCCTCATTAGCCCCCGAGTACTTGCTTGACTCGAAGAATCGAGCATGTGTTCACTTCATCGTGCACGTCGTAGTTTTTGCTTTTGTACTCCTGATCCGATGTAGTTCTTCTAGTCTCAATTCGTTTCAATTGCATGTGTATACAAGCCAAGGGATATTGACATAGTAGGCCTGATTCACTCGAAAATCGAGCTCAGTTAACCGCACATTCGGGCGAAACCTTACTAGTCTTCAGTCAGACTCAAGTCCCCGGACTCGAGCCTGGAACATAATCGAAAGATTTTGACTAGAGATTATGACTTAGTAGGCCTGATTCACTCGAAAATCGAGCTCAGTTAACCGCACATTCGGGCGAAACCATACTAGCCTTCAGTCAGACTCGAGTCCCCGGACTCGAGCCTGAAACACAATCGAAAGATTTTGCCTAGGGATTATGACTTAGTAGGCCTGATTCACTCGAAAATCGAGCTCAATTAACCGCACATTCGGGCGAAACCATACTAGCCTTCAATCAGATTCGAGTCCCCGGACTCGAACCTGGAACACTTTTGAAACTTTTGCCTAAGAATTTTGACATAGTAGGCCTGATTCACTCGAAAATCGAGCTCAGTTAACCGCACATTCGGGCGAAACCATACTAGCCTTCAATAAAATTCGAATCCCCGGACTCGAACCTGGAACATACTGGACAGACTCGACTCAGGCCGTTGTAGGTCTTACTGACTCGTTTTGCAGTTTAACTTTTGATACCTAACGCGTCCGTCAGGATTTTCATCATGTCTGTTGACACGGAAAAATTCAAGGGAAAACACTGTTGGAGCGTCCCTCGGCCAGCTCGATTAATCGGTGGGTCTTACCTTTGCATTTGCGTATGCAGCATCCGGAACATCTGCGATTGGCATAGTCCGGGAATTTATGAAGTATGATTCTTTGGTTTGTGAAATATTTAATGCATTTAGTCGAGTCTGTAGTCGAGTGAATATCTTACCTTTTTTGGAAATCTATGGGAGCGCGACAGCGCTCCCATGGGAGTAGCCCCCGAGATTGTGGTTTATTGTCTTGCAATAGAGGACAATCTTAAATCATTTCTCTGTGTTGCTTTTGTCAATCAAAATATTTTTGCTTTTTGAAATTCATGGGAGCGCGACAGCGCTCCTATGGGAGTAGCCTCCGAGATTGTGATTTATTTCATTTTGAAGTAAAGAATAATCTCAATAGATTTTGTTCCTTTTTATAATTACGAGAAATTTTGATACGCTCCCATGGGAGTACTTTTGCTAGTCGAATCCTTTGTCGATTGTAATCTTGAATCATTTAATCGAATGTGTATGCTATCTTCACACCTGACGTCATTCGTGACATCTTAGGCGTGCGCTCGCTGTTTTTTGACAAGACATGTCTGTGTGGGCCCATTGTTTAGAGTTTTGACCGTAGAAGGCGCCGTTTCAACTTTGATTTGACCGGACGTGGTGTAATCGGGGCAGCCCCCGAGTGTAAATAGTCCTTTCTACATGTGCTGTTAAATGCTTTTGTGTTTTATGCCAGCCTCCAAGTCTATCGAGTAGGTTTGTGTTTACTGTTTGCCCCAGCCCCCGAGCATATCGAGTGGGGTTGAGTTGTCTGTTTGACCCAGCCCCCGAGCATATCGAGTCGGGTTGAGTTGTCCGTTTGGCCCAGCCTCCGAGTCTGTCGAGCGGGGTTGTTTTGCCTTTAGTGCTTGTGGTATTCAGCCCCCGAGTCTATCGAGTGGGCTGCGAATCTTGTGCTTGCGAGTATTTGAATTAAAGTTTTGATGTCTATGCTTTTATGCTCTAGCCCCCGAGTGTTTGAGTGGGGTAAATAATAAAAGACATGTATGAGAAATATGGAGGAACATATATCTTTATTCCAAAATGTGTGTTCGACCAGCAAGCCGCCTCATTAAAAACCTTCCAATCCCTTTTGGTACCCTGGTAAGGGAAAAGAGTGCGTCTGAAACCTATTTATATATATGACGCAAAATGAAAAAATTACATCCGAGAAGATATTCTTATTATGATATGCCTAAAAATATTTAATAATCGCTTAATCAATGTCATATTACGACATAAAGATTAAAATGGTAGCATAATATATAACATGTAGTATTTCCTACTAATTTGATTGCCTCAAATAAGAACACAGTTGCAATGTCCATTGACAATAATGGTTTGGTTCTTCAAAAAAGGTTCCTCTGGTATTTGTGGATGGAAAACAGTTGAGCAAGATCAATGTTGTCTGATATATCCATCTCAATACAACACGTAGCCAATCCTTTCAATACAATATACATGAAGGTAGAACCCTAAATTCATAATCTAACGTGCAGCAATGGTCCTAAGTTATATCACGAATACGTGGAAAATTGGATTCATAGAGACACAGTGGGACCAAATTTGTATATCTATACCGACCAGTACGTACCACTGCACCAGAGACCGGCCAGGCAGGCAGGCAGGGGTAAGCAGCGAGGAGGACTGATCCGAGGCGGCGATGCAAGCGAAATAGACGAGGAGTTTAGTCAAAGCGGCGAAGAGTCATGTGCCCAAGGCGAGCAATGAAGCGACTGATCGAATTACTGGCTTCATCGTGCGTGCGTTCACGTCACGGCCTTTTGAGCTGACAAAAAATTCAATCACGGCGTGCGTGAGTTGAGTCAAGGGGGCGATGGGTCAGAGCCGGCACTGCGTATGATGCATAGCATATGTTCCTGAGGCTCTGTTCGCCAAAAGCTATGTGATTAAATATGATTGGTTGTCTTCTGAATGTGAATGGAGTTTGAGAAATAAACAAATAATCGTTAAGAAGAAGACTCTCAAGGGCAAAAGAAAGAAGAGTGGGGTTATAGGTGAGAAGAATTCTGCTGCTTCAAGGCTCATTTTCGCTCTCTTGGGCTATCATTTTTGTTGTTTCCTTTACGTCGTGCCAAATTTGTGCTGTAGGGATCCAAGTGTCAGGACTTTACTACAATCGCTTCCTGGGTGTGTTTATCCGTTCGTTTTGTGGTCGTGGGGTTTGGAACTAGTTCATTACCTTGTTGAGTTGTGCCTTAATTAGGCTGGTCACAGTGGAGAGTAACATCGAGTAGTAATATCATGATTTTACTACGCTATGTTACTACCTCCACAATGGGGAGTACCATACGTGTGATGTCATATTTATTAGTCTATAGACTCATTTTATCTTGATAAGTGTGATGTTACGGTAACTAGCTAAGTTACCACAAACAGCTCTCTTCTCATTAACTGCACGCCACATAAGCAAACTTGCATTGAAATGTGTGATGTTACCACCCAAGTTACTCCCATTGTGACCAGCCTTAAGACTAGCCACAATGGGGGTATCATAGGTGGTATCATGCATGCCATGTTGGCAAAAAAGCTGACGTGTCACTGCAATTAATGATGAGAGAGGTGATAGTGGTATCTTAGGTAGATACCGTAACATAACGGATTCCAATGCAAAATGAGTCTACAACCTAATAAATGCAGTGTTATATGATACCACAAATATGTTACTACTCATTGTAGAGATAGTAACATAGACTAGTATCATATGCATGATACTAGTATATGATACTCTCCATTGTGACTAGTCTAAGTATTTCAGTCCCGTGCCCCATGCATGTACGGCCTGGGCCTCAAATTTTCAGGGGGCCACCCACATGCAACGTGTGATTGGTAGAATAATTTCGGCATTTTAAGCCCTGCAGCTAGCATTTGACAAGGACTCGGCCTACTCGTACTAAGCTTCGTACGGTTTTTTTTCGAGATTGACAGGGGGGAATAAAATTCCCCACTGTTTGTTGCATTCATCGAAAAGTAGCCTGGCGGGCCATGTTCTTACAACAGAATAGCAATTACAGGGGGATACAAGGGAAGAGAAAACAATGAAATACATGAAACAAATACAACTAGAAGAGGGAAAGCAAGAGCCACCAGGAGACACAAGAGGTGAGGGGTTCAGTCGAGAGATCACAATGCCAAGACTCGGCAATCAGGCTCACGCACCGCACCAGCATTCGACTCGAACCCCACAGCACAACTCAGGAGCACCACCATCATCATCGGAGTCGGAGTGTCAAGCCTAGCACCTAGCACTA
Organism: Poa pratensis; assembly: GCA_947311845.1. NCBI lineage: Eukaryota > Viridiplantae > Streptophyta > Magnoliopsida > Poales > Poaceae > Poa > Poa pratensis. The sequence continues at coordinate 70,478,262 of CAMZMU010000044.1, read as the reverse complement.
CCCTAGATGGGGAGCTCCGCCACGGAGGTCAAGACGAATAGCAGGTGGGGGAGACATACATTGCTTCGACGTTGAGCAAAGGTGAGTCGAGACTCCACCAGAAGCACGAAGCTACCACACCGCAACAGCAACCACCGGAAGGGTCTTGAGCAAGCACATCCATGTGGCCGAGACCACGTGAAGACCCGCCGAGGAGAGAAACACCACCATCGGCCCCAAAATGGCCGCACGAACACCACCAAAACTCCGCACCAACAGCACACGCATCAACCAAAGCCATACTATATGGGTCTCCAAGATGACGCCTCCAAGGGGGCAGTGTTGTCCAGGGCACAACACCGTCATCCGGTCCGGCAAAACGGAACCAAGGTTTTCACCCGGAGACCACCAAAGTACTGTAGGTGCTGGAGCTCCACAGCGACACCTCCTGCGAGGAAACGACGTCAAAGACGTCGCTGCCGCCGGCAACGACAAAATCGATGCAGGGTTCTCACCCGGAGTTTGAGCACAACCCTACAGATGAAGGCAGTCGATCCCCGCCAACAGCCGCCGCAGCCAACCACACCTTGCGGAGACCACAAACGACCAATCACCAACCGAGGCGCCAAATCCTCCGAGGCTGCCGGACGCAGCACCAGCCGCCGCACCCCGCCGAGCACCATGCCGACGGAGGAGGAGGGGCACTGCCCGGGCCAAGAACCACCATGGTTCCGGGCTGCAGCCGAGCAGCACACGGCGACGAGCACCATGCCCACCACCGCGCGGCTGAAGAATGGCGGATCCGGTCGCAAAGGTTGAAGAAGGAGGAGCAGCCGGCCCTTTTGGGCCCAGATGGGGCCCGAAGCGAGCCGAGGCCTGCGATGCTCCACCGCTCCGAGCCGCCTCCACTCGCCCAGCCTCGCCACCGCAGAACGCGCCGCCGCCGCCGGAAGAGCCCGCAGGAGCCCACCAGGGAGGAAGACGCGAGCGCGCCGTCGACCGCCGGTCCGGCTGAGCCCCGCCGCCCGGGTACCCAGGAGACCGCGAGGAGACGCCCCGCCGCCGCCGTCGGCCGCACGAGCTTCGCCCGGCGGCTTCCTCCGGCGGCGGCGCGGGCGAGGAGGTGTGGGGAGGCGGCGGAAGCTGGGGAGTGGGGAGCCTCCGGAGCCGCCCTAGCGGGGGCGACCCGGGAGGAGGGGAAGGTGGAGGGGAGGGGCGGGAGGGGAAGGGGGGCGGCGGCGGGAGGGCCTGGCGGCGGGCGGCTCGGGGGCGGAACCCTGAGCTTCGTACGGTTTCATCATAAAAAAATTGGCTATGGAGTTCTCTAGAAATAGGTGGCAGTATCACTATTAAAGAGTTTATTTTTTGAAATAGTGTCGGGGTTTCAGCCACTCACTTTGATTAAAGGATAGATAAATGATCAAAGTAATTACCTGGTAGACATTTTTCATCTACCGTCTACAGTTCTACTTTCATGTGGAAACTATAAAGCTGAACTGAATAACTGGCCCTAGCATGCTCGGAGTTGAAATGATATATATACATGTCCATAGGTTGTTAGTTCAACACTGAGTTGGCCTATTGGTACTGGATAATAGCATGGACGATCTAGTAGATCCATACGTCCGGTGAAGCATTTAGAAATTTCTATAAGCCAAATGACAAACAGTTCATGGTAGACACCCTAATGTCATCTCTAGAATAGGATTGGAAGGTACTGGGAGATTTTGAGTTTGTGTAGTGATGGCCTTAAGCATGCAGACGAAGGCCGAGTTCTCCATCTAGGCACATATTACTACCGGATGAAGGCGCTGAAGGGGTACAACCTTGCCATGGACATCGCGTGCAGCTCTGGGGATGTTCTCCGGTGCAACGTTGCATACCGGCATGACGGGTGCCACGTTGCGTACCTGCACAGGGACTGCGTCTTCAGCTCCCGCCAGAGCTTGCCCCAAGCCTTGTTCTGAACGCACGTACATCTTATTAGTAGTTCATCATATGTTTAAATCTGGTTCATGCTTGTAGTTGCGTCCAATCTGGCGCCATGACCATAGGCTGCGACAACTACACATAATAGAGGAGATCATGTAAGTAGATGTAAGAGTCTGATGGTTTAGCTAATTAATTAGTGTAGTGACTCGTGCATTTGCGTGCCTAGATTCATGTGGTTGTCTTTTAAATATTTTGTAACTCGTAATCTGGCATGGTTCCAATAAATATTTTCTATGATGAAGCTTGTTTATAATAAGTGTATGATGTAGTATTAAAAAGTTCAAAACGTGGAATCCAACAACATGCACCTCCTCTGGACAATCAACTCACCAATGATGTTACCCATTTCCATCTTACTACTATCAACAGAAAATATGGTATTTCCAAATTTATTCATTTCACACATCTAAATGCATGTTTCTTGCCCCTCCATAAAAAAAATACAACCTATAACATAATGTTATATTTACTATATTGTATGATATAAACATTAATGTTCAATTTATATTACAATTCTATTTTCATTCTATCTGCCGAACAGACGACATCAGAACTATTTGGCAATTGAGAACTTAAATTCAGCGCTAATTTGAAAATCCGTTGAAGTTTAATTGAAATTTACTAAGTTCGTACTAATATTTAAACTTCTTATTTTATTCATAGCAGCGATAATTTACATATTTCACAGCACAAGGCGCTTGTAGCAAAAATATAACTAAAACGGTACCCACATATATATGGTTGTCGGTCTGTGATCATGATAATTTGGAAACCCTGGACGTGTTCGCGGGTGAGGACGAACAAGTCGAGCTGCGACAGGTGGTGGCGGCAGCCCGCGCATGGAGGCGGCTGCCCAACCGGCTGTACTTCCTTCGCTGGCTCCTCCTCTTCCAGTTCAGGCATCGTCTTGAACGTGCCAGTCCATGTTTGCCCAATCCAAGCCACCTCTACCCAACCAGCTCCAGTGAGAAGTACGGCGCCGGCTCTACGGCGGCTACAGCGCCGTGTTGTGGACCAACTGGGCGAGATCTAGCTACTGTGCCAGTCTTGAGGGAGGCTGCCAAGGCCACCTTGACAGATGGGTCATCCTCGGAATTGTACTGCTCCTCCTTTACGGGCGGTAGCGATGGGGCATGTCCGGGCGTCCGTGGCGGTGGAGGCGTGGAGCACGGGCATGTGTCGTCTGGCCATCGACCCTTAGGGTAATCAGCCACGTGTGCGCACGTACGCCAGTGGAACTGCTACCAGCCTCGTAGTTTTTTTTTTTTTGAAATTAAACACCTGGTATACCATTAACTTGTGGACTCGATAAGATCGTCGGCCACTGCACGGGTTACATCACTCGGAGGATCAGAAAACCACACAACTTGGTTTCCGAAAACCTCACTAGCTCCAATATTGGCCAGCACATGCGCTGGATTATCACACGAACGAGGTTTAAAAACAACTTGGTACTCAATGAAGCCTAAGCTTAGTAGGAACTTGGCTTCGCGGAACAACGTACCAACCAGCCTCGTAGTTGATCGTCATGGATGGGGTGAGAGGGGTCAATCTGGAGCAAAAAGAAGAGCGTGTGGCAAAGGATATTTATAACAGCCTAAATCTGAAGCGGCGCCATGGCATCAACGTCGATGCGCGTCAGTGGTCAATACGTTGGCGCTTCGAATTGAAGTGGCAAAGAACTTGACGCGGCGGCGTGGCAGCCCACGAGGGGTCCGGAGGGCTGGGTGAGTGCATGGGTAGTATTGGAGGAGACGCTTGCAGGTGGGAATAGGTTTTCTTTGAAATAGTGTCAGGCTTTTCAGCCACTGATTTTGATTAATGGACTGAGATAAACCATCGAAGTGATTACCTGGTAGATGTTTTCATCTACCCTCAACTTTAATGTCGAAACGTTAAAGCTGAACTAAAGAAATGAACATAACATGCTGGCTTCATTTGAAATGATAAATATACATGTTCATATAGTGCAAGCTTAGTTCAACACCGAATGGACTACTGGTGGTGAACAGGGGCAGGCTGCATGAGTTGACCCTGATGCACATGCATCAGGGTCCAATTTTTTTTACTGTTTACTTACAACATAAACCGTTGTGTGCATCAGGTTAGCTCACCTATTGGGCATCAGGCAAGGCTATTTAAGCAGTAGTATGCCACTATATTTGTTCACCGTTTCGAAGGGCATCAGGGTCACTGCTGCTCCAGCTCCACCCCTAGTGTTGAATAATTGCATGGACGAGCTATAGTGTAGATCCATATTCCATACCTCCGCCGCAGCATTTAGAAATGCTAAGCTAGGAGTCGAACAATTCAGGGTAGGCACGCATATATCTTCTCAATGGTAGGCTTGGACGGTATCAGGAGCATTTTTTTTAGATAAAGGGAGCTTTATTACTTAAAAAGTTTAAGCATTATACCCAGCCTCTGCATAACCAAAATGCACACAGCCGAAACAAGTCTGTAGTACGAAACATAAAAAGGCGAATTACATATCATAATGAGAAATTGTAAAAACGCCTATGGTGATAGAGGTCCAATCCGCAAATTATGCTGTCATCCATGTTGGGATAAAAAGTCCCTCGCCGTATCCTCCAGTCTGGTACACACCTCCATAAACAGGTCTCGATGCCCCACACGTTGCAACTGAGACCACGAACGGAGAGTAGCAGTAGTCCTGTAGATAACCTGCATAAGAGAACAATTTTTATCTTTAAAAACTTTGTCATTTCTATATAGCCAAAGCGACCATATTACGGCAAGCGATCCCACCCTAATAAGTTGTTTGAACCTATTATCCACCCCATTCAACCAATTACCAAAAATATTTGCAATGCTTTTGGGAGGGTATATAGTAGAACCTATCTGGATGATTGACCATATAGAACTAGCAAATTTGCACTCAAAGAATAAGTGCTTGATCGTCTCATCTTTATGACAGAAGACGCACTGTTTACTCCCATGCCAATTGCGTTTTGCAAGGTTATCTTTTGTAAGAATAATTCCGCGACGAAGGTACCACGCAAAAACTTTATTTTTAAGTGGGATCTTCATCTTCTAGATTTTCTTATTGTTATCAACCGGTACATCTGGCTGGATGAGCGCTGTATACATAGCAACGAAAAAAATAGCACGCTATTTCCCGGTTAATAGCACGATATAGCGTATTTGGAAAGGCTACGCTATATTTATCCTAAAGTTGACGCTACGGCGCTATTTTCGTCTTATACGCTCGAAACCACACTAAACGTGGTAACGTTATAGCTACGCTAACAAAAAGTCTGGAAATAACGTTAGGTGATGATGATGGCGGGCAATCTGGTGGTTCTTCTAGTTATTCTGAAGATGATGTCAATGATTCTGATTAAACTTTAAAATATTTATCTTTTAGTTTATTACTTTTTCATGGTTTTAATCCTTATATTTGTATTCGTGCCATGTATTTGGCCTTGACATTTGAATATGGTTACCTGGTTATGCATGTATTGTTTCTGGAAAAAAAATTAGTGCTGAAATCCTTAACATTTGGGCTATTTCTTATAACTTTTTCATCACGCTATTTTATATGTAACTTCGCTATATCACGCTATATCTTGTATAGCTTCTGGAGGAGGACCACGCTATTTTTTATAGCACGCTATTTTTTTCCTTGATACATAGAGTCCACTGAGAATTTACCATTATTGAGTAAATTCCAACGAAACACATCCGTACTTGTGTCAAATTGATATTTGCTAGGCGTTGTAACAGCTCATGCCACGCCGCCAGCCTGGAACCAATGAGATCTCGTCGAAACGTCACAGTTGGGATGTTATTAACCAACACTTGAGCAAGCGTGTCGCTCTTGTGACGTCCAAGGACTATATTGTATAGGGCTGGATATTGTTCTCGAAGCGAGGTAGTACCTAACCACTTATCCTCCCAGAACCTTATCTCCGACCCATCCTTAATGGAGAAAAAACCATGTGGGAAGAAGAATTTCTTCGTCGCCATTAGGCCAGCCCAAAAATGTGAATCACCTGGTTTCCAAGAAACCTGTGATAGCGCTCTTGAGCCTAAGTATTTTATCCTAAAAAGAGTTTGCCACACCCCTTCCTCAGTTAGTAGCTTAAACAGCCATTTTCGAGGAGGGCTCTATTCTTGACCTTGAGGTCGTGAATCCCAAGACCGCCATGGTCCTTAGGGCGGCACACTACATCCCATTTTGCCAGACGACATTTCTTTTTTCATTATCTCCTTGCCAGAAGAATCTAGATCGAAAGTAATCCAATCGATGTATGACCCCCTCCGGTAATTAGAAGAAGGATATCATATACAGCACCATGTTGGTAAGTACTGAATTTATGAGAACCAACCTACCACCCAGTGATAATAACTTTCCTTTCCAGCTACTCAATCTTTTTTGAATTCTTTCCTCCATATGCTTCCATTGAGCTATCGTTAGCCTCTTAAAATGAATTGGAATGCCAAGATAACCTATTGGAAACTGGCTGAGACCACAGCCAAATAACTCAGCGTATTGGTCGGCCTCGTCCTGAGCGTCGCCGAAACAAAACAGTTCACTTTTATGGAAATTAATTTTTAGACCGGAAAGTTGTTCGAACGCTGATAATATTAATTTCAGATTTCGTGCCTTTTCCATGTCATGCTCCATAAAAAGAATTGTGTCGTCAGCATATTGGAGAATAGATAATCCGCCATTCACTAGATGTGGAACCACTCCAACAATCTGCCCATCCAATTTTGCACGCTCGATGATTATGGCTAACATATCAGCAACTATATTAAATAGTATAGGTGATAGAGGATCGTCCTGTCGTAATCCCTTTTTCGTTTGGAAGTATCTACCAACATCGTCGTTGACTTTGATGGCGACACTTCCTCCGGAAACGAAATTATGTATCATTGCACGCCACTCGTCTGAAAAATCTTTCATTCTGAGTGTTTGCTGAAGGAAAGACCATTTGACTTTGTCATATGCATTTTCAAAGTCAATTTTTAGAATGACTCTGTTTAGTTTTTTCCGATGCAACTCGTGAACGGTTTCATGTAGGATCACTACCCCGTCTAGGATATTTCGACATTGCATAAAAGCCGTTTGAGTTGGTCTCACAACATGATCTACAACCGAGTTAAGCCTAATAGTAGCTGTTTTAGTGAAAATTTTGAATCTAACGTTTAGGAGACAGATAGGACGATATTGTTGAATCCTTTCTGCTCCATTAACCTTTGGCAACAAAATTATCTCACCAAAATTTAGGCGAAATAGCTCAAGTTGTCCAGCATGCAAAGCATGGAACAATTCGAGCAAATCCGATTGGATTACATCCCAAAAAGCTTGGTAAAACTGAGCGGGAAACCACAAGGGTTGAGCGTTTATGTTTGTATGTAGAGGGCATTAAGCACGCAGACACTAGTAGAAAATGGGCCTATGGTCCCGGTTCGGTTGGGCCTTCAGTCCCGGTTGCCCAACCGGGACTGGCCAATCGGGACCAATGCTGGTCCCGGTTGGGCCACGAACCGGGACCAATGGTTGTCCACGTGGCCTGGTCTGGCTGCTCGTGGGGGGAGACTCATTGGTCCCGGTTCTTAATACGAACCGGGACCAATGAGTGCTTTTTTTTTTTGGTATTTAGGGTTTAGGATTCGATCTCGCCGGTGCCCCCTCTCCCTCTCGCCGGTGCCCCCTATCGCCGGTGCCCCCTCTCCCTCTCGCCGGTGCCCCCTCTCGCCGGTGCCCCCTCTCGCCGGTGCCCCCTCTCCTTCTCGCCGGTGCCCCTCTCGCTATCGCCGGTGCCCCCTCTCCCTCTCGCCGGTGCCTCCGTCGTCTCCCCCTTCTTCGCATCGCCGACGAGCTCTCCATCGTTTCCGTACGCATATTATACGCTCTACTATATACACAGTACACGTTGATGCATATATAATTAATATTCGATCTCTTGCGAGAATACAACTATTTAATTACATGGAGATAGATCAAGCCATCAAGGCATATTTAGTTCATCGTCCGAAGCATAATGTTCTCCCTTTTCATCGATGGCCTCCCTAAGCAGAAATCCCGCCAATTCCTCTTGAATTGCTCCTACGCGCAGTTTTGGTCGAGCGTCTCCCGCAGGTCGCTCAAATGAGTTGTTCTCCGCTCAGTGGTCAACTCGCGAATGAACTCGCAAACGTAGAATCCACATAAATTACTCCCCGGTGGCTGCTGCGGACATGTCACCGATTTATAAGTTAGCTCATCTTTGAATGGACCTTCTACCTTCTGTTTGAAATGTGTCCAACACCTGCTTTGGCAAAGAAAATGAACAAAGGAGTTATTAATTACTTGACATAAGGGAACGAACGAAAGAGGGCGATATAATGCGATAATGATTGAAATTACTTGTTGAGCATTTCTTTCATGTCGGACCACATGTCTTGGTCCCAACTTAATGAGTCGTGGACTTCAACTGTGGACTTGTCAGGTTGAATGCTTAGCAGAATCCAGTGGAACCTGCGGACGTTTACATAAAGCAGACATGCATAGCTCATTAATTACACTTAACATCGAGAAAGCCAAATAAAAATATGTACAAGACAAAAACACTCACTTGAAGTTGTAAGGAAATAGTATTTCCGTACAGAAATGTTGCATGGTTAAAAAGGTGGTCAGGTCATGCTCCACGTCTTTGGGGTGATTGACTAAGGTATATGAATTCACGATATACGGGTCAACGAACCCGACCTCAAAAACTTTAGTTCTTTTGCATTCCATCATCTTCATTCTGCATAATAGCGTACAAAAGGATATATATAAGTCAGGATAATATAATACAGGCAATGAACGAGCTGAGCTAGAGACTTAATTACGAAAATAAATCACTTACAGACAATAGCAAGAGAGGATAGATTTGTCGAGGGCGCGCTTTTGGAATAACTGGAACAGTTCAGTCAGTTGAACCTGTATAACGTAACGTTTGAAGAAATGCTCCACTCTAACGTCCACCGGAAACCAATCTTTCGCGTCCTTCTTTGATGTGTGCACCAGGTACCAGTTATGCAAATTTCGCATATGTGTTGATAGACGCGCGAGCTCCTCATTACTGACCATAGGCTCCCCTTGGACATATTTCCGTGCCATCTCTAACATTGGCGCAGATTCATAGCCTAAAAGTTGACCAAGGCTCATACCCAAGGCGGTAGCCTGTTCCTTGGCCTGCGATACAGTGACACCAAGTTCTTTAGCAGCAGCCATGGCTCTGGGGTCCAATAATTCCAGGTCCTTATCCATAGCGTCTCTGAAGTCCTTGTCGGCATCGGAACACACTATGAGCGGGGGGACCGATTGATTTTTCTGCTGTCCGAGCTGGGCAATTTGTTTCCCGCTTTTTGCACTTCTTCCCTTGTTCTGCTCAGACTGGGCACGTGCTAGCTTAGTAAGTTCACGACCATAGTCAGATGGCAGATTCATCGATATCTGGGATGGCTGCTCAAGGAAGGACTTTCTCCACTTTTTGGTTTTTGCATCATATACCGGCTTCTGCTCGGGCTTTTTTGGTGCAAAAAAAGCCTTATTGTAGGCAGCCACCTCCGCGGCGTTTTCCGCTACAGTCCTGTCATAAGGTCTAATGGGAAGATTCTTATGAGGTACTGTTGGGAGGGGCGACCTTTTACGTTTCGGTGATCGCTTACCCCTCATAGTACGAGCGGTGGGCGGAAACGGCTGACGCGGCGGCGGAGACGGCTGACGCGGCGGCGGAGACGGCTGCGCTGGAGACTGGTGAGGCGGTGAAGAGGACTGTTGCGCTGGAGACTGGTGAGGCGGTGAAGAGGACTGTTGCGCTGGAGACTGGTGAGGAGTCGATGGCCTTGGCTGCCAGTTCGGAAGCACGATGAATTCCTTTGGCCATAGAATGGTCGCTTTCTTGGCTTCTCCAAGTTCAAGCACCTCCCCATCTTCACCTGCAGGGTGTTGCAGCTTCAGCTCCTCATAATCTTTCATCACTTCATCCACCGCGACAACAGCGTAGCCATTTGGAACCGGAGAGAAATGGTAAGTTGGATTAGGTCCAATTGGTACGACATAGCCGACCGCCACCTTAAAGGTTAAGTTAAAAACTTTCACATGCATCTCACAAGGTGTGCTCTCCATGATATCATCCACTGGGTAGCGACGAAGTGGAGCCACTGCATCATCATTACCATCCTGGAGCTCCGTGGAAGCCACGCTGCTTTTCCGATTCGATGGGACACCGGTACCATCGCATGCAGCTTCTACCATGTGCCGTTGAGATTGGCCGCTAGTACCTTGCTGGCTAAGCACGGCAATTTGTTCCTTCTGCAGCTTTAATTCTTCTTCTATATTACGCAGCCGGTCTGCACCAGCGCGTGCTTCCATTGCCTCCTTTTCCTTTCTCCTCTGATGGCTTCTATCAGGAAATTTCTTCCTGTGCTCGGGAATCGCAATTGTCTTGGGCTTGGAGCCAGGTACGCCTCGTAACCGTCCGTCGTGTTCCTTATTCCCAAGGGCGCGTGTGAGCTCGTCATCCTCTCTATCGGGAATGAACCGTCCCTCTTCAACATCCTTTACTGCATTTCTAATTTCTTGGATGGGTAGTAGGGGATTATCTTTGTGTCTTCTGTTATATATGCACTTCCCTTCTGCGTCCAACGTGCCCCCATGCCCGTAAAACCAATTTCTTGCCCGTTCGATCCACTTGAGTGGCTCTGGAGTGATCCCATTAGCCAGCAGGCCCGCCTCAAGTTTCTCCCACTTAGGCATGCTACCAGCGTAGCCACCAGGCCCCATAGTATGGTGGTACATCTTTAGAGCAGCATTTGCCGCATTTTTTGCAGACTTTTCCAGAGCTTCCTCTGATTTCTTGTACGCCACAAATTCTTCCCAGTAGTCCTTTATCTTCTCATACCCTTTATCGAAGTCTGGAGTCTTATTTTTCTTGACAAACAGTTTGTTCAATCTTTTCTTCCAGTTCTTGAATAGCTCGGCCATCTTCTTAAGTGCCCAGTCCTTGACTTTTTGCTCCATGATTTTCCGGGCAATCTTTTCTGCCTCATCTGGATCCTCCTCATCTGAATCCACCTCTGGCGCCGGCAGGGTGAAATTAACCATGAGCTTTCTCCAAAGTCTTTCTTTGCCCTCATCGCTGACATATAGCTGTCCTTTCTCGTTTGGCCGATGCCATTCTCGAACGGTGATCGGGATGAAGTCCCTAACAAGAACTCCGCATTGCTTTACCATTTTATTTTTAACACCAGGGGGAGCAGTCGGTGTGCCGTCTTCAGCGACTCTTTCGATCGTGTACCTTTCTTGGTCGCCCAACTTTTTGGCTGGGCCTCGTTTTGTCCTTACAGAAGATTTGCTCGATCCGGAGGGCTAAAAGAAGAAAGAGCGTTAATATATGTATATATACATCAGAGACTTAATTAATACAATCTTCGGCTTCATTAATATATGTATATGCACCTCGCCGGAGTTTGCAACATTTAATGTTCCACCGGAGCCTTCGGCTTCTCCCTCGTCGGCTTCTCCCTCGCTGACTTCTCCCTCACCCCGGCCGTCGGGTTCTACCTCACCGGAGCCGTCTCTTCGGTTGAGAGACTCATCTCCCTCACCGGAGTTGTTCAAAAACTCCGTGGTGACATCGACAATATCTTCCGGCCCGCGGATTATATCCTGGAGGATATTTTCCTGATCTTCGTCTCGTTCCATAGTTTCTGCAAATTAAGAACAATGCACAAAACTTTAGTTGGGTAACTTGTTCCATATGTCAAGATACATCTACAATATCATCTCATTTGCAAGAACAAATTAGAAACTTCATATGCTGCCGTATCGTAAACCCGTAAACTCGTAAACTCGTATCGTAAACCCGTAAACTCGTTAACTCGTATCGTAAACCCGTAAACTCGTATCGTAAACCCGTAAACTCGTAAACTCGTGTCGTAAACCCGTAAACTCGTAAACTCGTATCGTAAACCCGTAAACTCGTACCGTAAACCCGTAAACTCGTAAACTCGTATCGTAAACCCGTAAACTCGTATCGTAAACCCGTAAACTCGTTAACTCGTATCATAAACCCGTAAACTCGTTAACTCGTATCGTAAACTCGTAAGGTCGGAACGAAATTGTTTCCCTAACACAAAAAATCCTAAGTGTTTGAATTTCTAAACCTAAACAAAAAATCCTTTAATTCATACATTCATATATTCATACAATTAAAAAATAGCAATTTCTTCTAAACCCTCACCGAGAGGGGGCGGCGCGAGTGGGGGCGTGGAGGCCGGCCGGCTTCGGGCTCTTCACGTACTGCCGCACTGCAATGTCACTGCAAATTTTTAAACAAAATTGCTAAGTTTCAAAATTGCCAAGTTTCAAAATTTCATTGCAACTAAAAACAAAATTGCTAAGTTTCAAATTTGCTAAAACTAACTAAAACAGTAGCTAAATTCTTATACACAATTTTATCAAATTCTATCTAAAATTCTATCTAAAAATTCTATCTAAAATTAAGTCTATCTAAAATTTAAAATATTTTCTATCTAAAATTTTAAACAACTATCTAAAATTCAACTATCTAAAATTCAACAATTTTAAACAACTATCTAAAATTCAACAATTTTAAACAACACTAACAAATTCTATCTAAAAAAATTCTATCAAATTGTAAACAACACTAACAATTTTAAACAACTATCTAAACAACTATCTAAAAATTCTGTGTGTTGAGCAAATTTGCTACAAATTTGTACTCCTAAAATAATAAACCGCTGATGTCATGCTGACGTCAGCAATGGTGCTACGGCTCGGTGTTGAGCACGAGAGGGAGGGCGTGGGCGCCGCGGCGATCACCTAGAGCAGGAGCAGGCCAATGCCAGTGGAGAGGGAAGGGGCGGGCGCGGCGGAGGCCAGGAGCAGGCCGCCGGCGACGGGAGAGGCGCGACGGCGCGGGGGGCGCGGCGGAGGGCAGGGGGGCGCGATGGGAGGGCCGCCGGAGCAGGGGCGCGCGACGGCGGGGGCCGCGGCGGAGCAGGGCCGCCGGAAAAACGAGCAGGGCTTCGCCGGAAAAACGAGCAGGGCTTCGCCGGCGTGCACGGGCTCCTCCTTCCTCTGGTCCTTAGGCGTTTCTGCGAACTGAATCGGGGAAGGAGAAGGGGAAGCAGTTAAGTAGCAGGGGGTCTTTGGTCCCGGTTGCTCGCAAGAACCGGGACCAATGCCTCTTTGGTCCCGGTTCTTTCCAGCAACCGGGACCAAAGAGTGGGCAGATCAAGCGCGGCATCCACGGACTCATTGGTCCCGGTTCTTGGTAGAAACCGGGACCAAAGAGTCCTTTTTCAAAATTATTTCGAACTTTTCAGTTCTGAAATTTTGTTCCCGCCTTTTTTATTCTTATTTAGGTGTTTGGATATGAATTTCAAATGGTTTTGAATCTGAAAAGACTTTCAACATGAAAAGTTTTTAAATTTGAATAAATAATCCAAAACCATTTTCTGTTTTCTAAAATAATTATTCTAACTATACAAACTATTAACCATTTTGCCATTTTCAATTAAAAATGCATTAACTTTATTGCATATTTTGAATTGACAAAACTTTCAACATGAAAAGTGTTTGAATTTGTATAAATAATCCAAAATCAATTTTACATTATTATTGTCATTTTCAATTTAATATGGATAAATTCATATCTTTAAATCCGTAAGTCGAAACTCGACTAATAATACGTATAAATCGATAAAAATTGATTAAGTAAGATTTATGATTAAGTAATAATAATTATTAATTCAGTTAATTCTATTTTTGGTGTTGTAAAATCCCATGGCAAGCAGAAGTAAATGCAGAACAATTTCAGAAAACCTATATTTGTAAGATGAATGTTTGGTGTTGTAAAATGCAGAAGAAAGCTGATAAAAATTATTAATTCATTTATCTTAATGCATTACATAAAAGGTTTAATACATTATTACACATGATACAATGTCTCACAAGCGCTTGAAAGAAACACACCCCTGATCCAACATCACCAACATTATTCTACATAAACGGACTTGCTGGCTCGAAGGCCGTAGGATTAGGGGGAACGGCGGGAGGAGCCAGCCCCGTGGGCGGCCGCCCGGTTCTCGCGCGCACGTTTGCGGCGGATGTGGCGCCCCGACCCGACTGCTATACAGTGATGCTGAGTGTCACCGGTTAGGCGATACGACCGGAGGTTACGGGTTTACCAATCCCCGGCCAGAACCTCTGGCAGGCGTTGCTGGGCACACCTCTCCCAGACAACACAACACCCGATTGATGCCATCACACGGGCTCAACTATCAATGCATAATAGTAAGATCAAGACTTGTGGAACAACTGGCACATCACAGACTCTACGACACAAAAATATTATAAGCAACTCTTATAATAGAGAAAGATAGCAAAAGTTACAAGCAGGGGTCACCGACCCAACAATACATCAAGCGGAAGCGAAGGGCGTTGTTCTAAACAACAAGAACCAGAATATGGCCTAAGAGGCCTACAAATAAACATCACAGCGCCAGCTATTCCGAGATGTCCCAAGCTGCCACCTGGGAACCCCAGACTACTCGTCGACGTCCACAAAGAACCCACCTTCGAGGTCGGTGAAGTCCTCTCCTGAAAGTAAGCAAACGACGTTGAGTTCGACGAACTCGCAAGATTAAGAGCTAATATATGCTCGATGATTGGCTTTCAAGGTTTTATGGCTGATTTGCAGAAAGCTGATTTTATTTATAAAACACAACTCCATGGCACCGACTAATCAGAGTATTTTCAAAGAGGGGTAAGAAGTAACTCTTTTCTTGTATCACCTTTCTCATCATCAATCATCATCACCAATGTACCTGTTCATCAAAGGCACCTCCCCGAATCACCCTCGAGGAAGTCAACCTTGCATTCGTGAAGTAGTACCTCTAGTACTCAGTTTTTAATCATTCCGTTAAAGTTATTCTATGATCAGCGTCCATTCCCAAGTCGTCCATAACCGTGGACACGGCTTTTCGAAAAGATTTATCCCTGCAGGGGTGTACAAAGTAGAAGTCCCCGGAGTCCCGAGGGGCCCCAGTTCCTTCACCACGCATACCGCCAGACTCATTGCCAGACATTAGCTCTCTTCCGGGGAAAGCCGGCTGAGTGTGAAACGGCTACAACCTTTACCTTGCTTAAGACTATCCAAGGATCATCAGTGGGGACGGAACAGGTTTGGTGACTCCTCCAATCCCCTGTCCCGTGGCCACTCATTTTCCTAAACCACACCATCCTCATCACAGTCTCGGCCACCATCCCAACGCACACGCAAATGGAAAGCCGAACTAGAGGACCCTCGGCTAGTCCGCCACAAGTTAGTCGGTCGATGGGGGTTCCATATAGCCCACGCATGGTTGCACGCTCAACTTGGTTCAAGAGGTCGAGAACTCGCACTTAGGCGGTGAGAACGAGACAACCCACCACATCCCATGTGGCCTCTCATCCCCACCTTTTAGCATTTTCTTATCCATCACGACAATTTTCCACCATCATTTACTGTCACAAGTCAACACCTGTTCCCAGCATGTACCAACCATAGTACAACTAGGCATTTAACTAAGCATGGCTAAGCATTTGCATAGCATAGTAATTATATCAGGCCAACAATGCAAACCTATGGTAATAGGAGGGGAAAACAGGCATTGGCATCGGAATCTTAATGCATTCTATAGGATACTCTAATCCAAGCAAAAAGACATTTAGAACCGCATGCAATATTATAGTGGAGAAAATATTTGCGGAAAATAGGATAAGACATGCTCAGAGGGGGGATTACGCTTGCCTTGATCAAGGTGCTGATAGTACGGATCGTCACGAGACGGGGGTGGCACTTCACCTCCTTGATCTACCGATGCACAAACAACACCGGAAAAACAATCAACACATGGCAATTGTGCAATGCATACAAAAATGATGACATGACATTTTAGATGCACCCTAGAAGCATTGGACATAATCAACAAGTTAAATGGGGTCCCCATTATATTTATGGCATTATTTGGAATACACCCCATATTTAGACTTAATGATTTTGAAATACTATTAGAGCACATTGTTGTAATTGTGATCATTTATGCATGATGATGATGATTCTGGATGATTCATGTTTTTCTGAACATTTTGGTATAAGGAACACAATTTTCTGATATCCGGATAAAAAGTTATTACTTTTATAAGTTTCCTCCTTTTTAATTGTTTACTTTTAATTATTTTATTTTCAACAACTATTAAAAGTTATTTCCTCGGATTCGAGAGAGATGGATCAAGTCGTTGAATCATCGGTGTCGATGTTCCCAAAGGCGGGAGGGGGTCGCGGGAATCATACGCTAGAAGGGAGAAAAAGGAAAAAGAAGCAGCTGGAAAAAAACAGACCAGCCGGTCTCCAGCCCGGCTGGGCCGGTTGGCAGGCCGGGCAGGCTCCAGAGCCCACCGGCCGCATGCCCGGTTTGGGCCGGCTCCGAGGCCGGGTAAGGGCCCGAGAAGGCCGGTTCGCAGCCCGGACAAGCCGTCTCTACGGCCGGCCTAGCGAGGGGAAGAACGGCGACGACGCCGTGCTGGGCGTGCGCGCGCTCGGCGATGCCGAGCAAGGGGAGGAGCTTGGAGGAGAGGGGAGGGCACGGAGGGGTGCAGAGGCTCACCACGGACGCGAGGAGGGGGTCGGGGTGGCCGGAGATGGACCAACGCGCCGGTGCGGAGCTCGGCGAAGAGGCGTCGGTGTCGGGGACGAACTCGGATGGCGGCGGTGATTTACGTCCTCCCCGCTCGATTCCTCCGGGGCAGAGGGGGAGTGGACCACGGCGGAGATGGTGGTGGAGCTCGATTTACTCCGGAGCTTCTCGAACGGCGGCTACGAGCATGGATTGGGCGGCGGCCATGGCGCGGTGGTTCGTGCTCGGGGAAGAGATGGGAGAGGGGGAGCGAGTGGGGGAATGGGCAGCATGGCCTCGTGGGGCTGCTCTCCTGCAGGTGAGGGCAGGGGGAGGGCCCCGGGCACGCGCACGGCGAGGTGGTGGTTCGGCGGGAGCAGAGCTCCCGGTCGCTACAGAGGAAGGGGACGCAGGTTTTACAAATAGGTCCCTGGAACTTTTGAAAGTATCACAGACAGGTCCTATTTAGTACTGTGTGCACTGTTTTGTAATTATTTGGGCAACTTAAACACCTCCAAAAATTATGCCAATTTTTGGGGAGTCTCTTTATATTAATATGAAGCTCCCCTAATTTTTCCAGATTATTTGAAAATCATTTGGTAGGAAAAATAAAATAGAAATTGCCCACAGGCAATTTTGAGTTGCTCTCCTTTTATTTTATTTTACCAATCAAAATAGTTTGTCGAAATTATCTTTGGAACTTTTGGAACTTCCTCGACAAATATAACATGTCAAGGTTATTTTGTTTTGCAAATTTTTGGTGCCTTCCTTGTTCTGGAAAAATTGTTGGAACAAGTTTGGCATTTGTTTTTAAATGGTGCCAAAACCATTTGTGTGTTGTTTAGCAAGTTAAAATGGATGCCATGATGCAATGCAACACAAAAGCGAAAATTTTACTCGGGTTTTTAGGTTTCCGAACTTTGGGCTGTTACAACTCTACCCTCCTTACAGGAATCTCGTCCCGAGATTCTTAGCGTAGGAAAGCGGGAGAATGGTTACGAGGTACTACACGATCTTCTCGCTTCAGGTGGCTTTCTTCTTGAAGAGGTTGATCGAGGCATCATGAAGATCCTCACCGGCTTCACGTCGAGGTCACTATCAAGTACACCATAGAACAGAAAGGAAACCTCTCCGGAAGGATGGGTCTTTGTGAAGGTACAACGATCAATTACCTCCTAGTAGAATCTTAGAATGGGATTTCAGGCATCCCATGAACTGCCAGTTAGGAGACACAAGCGTTTGATGGGAGGTTGATAAGAGTTTCCAGTCAGTAGACAACTGTTTTCTCAAAGGATTCAGAATATGAACTTTGCACAAGGCCCAAAATTTCTGAGGGAGAGTGTCGAAACAAGCTTCCAACAGAGGAAGAGGTAACTTGTACTAGTCGGCTTGAGTAGAACTTTCCTCACGGAGGAGCATTTCAGATCACTGGAGAAGGATCGGAAAGATGGATTAAGAGAACTTTAGAAACTCCGGGAACGATCATACCGGGAAAACTTCTTGATGTCCCAGACATCGGAACAAACTTCTTGAGGATCACCAACTATCGTTTCTTATTGAGATTTAGATCTGATCGGGTGTAGAGATACTGCAGACTCAACATCGGTAGGAATACAAATCTTTGCAATGCATACCAACGGATTACAATTGCTAAGACCCCAAGAGTCGGACTACAAGGTCAAACTCCAAAGGAGAGACTAGATTGCAGAACTCGCGTATTAGCAACTTGTCAGGAGACAGCTGCCCTACTTGAATATCCTGCAACTAGACACGATCGAGTTCTTGATGGGAAACACCATAACAGACAAAGAAGTTCTCAGACTTCCTCTCTTTCTGGAACAATTCAATCAGTGGCTTGGATGCATAGATAAAATCTTCAAGGAATGGAGGTAACCACATACCATTCCGAGAATATTCTACACATGCACGATCGACTTGAGATGATTCCGAGGAAACTAGACAATTCACTCAGATCCACGGCGACCTCTTTCAGCAATTGCACGTGAACCCGGGAAAGTCACTTCTAACTTCTAGAACCCATACCTTGTGAAGACACAAAGTTAGTTCCAACAATTTTCCAATGCTAACGCCCAATATCCAATATAAATCTCCTCAAACATGGAGAAGATAAGAAGGTAGTTGATGGGCTCAACCACCAACTTATCCAGATACTCCAAGACGGTAGACTCATATTTCACCAGAACGAGGCAGTAGTATTGGTCAGACTAACACGTTGTTAATCTGAGTTTAACCTACTGAATGCGTTAGTCTGAGTTTGATTTGACGATAGCCCAACTCAAATCAAAAATTTGTAGGATAGCATATCCACAAAGGAGATACCACCTTGCTTCGACACAGGAAGCTAGACATCCATTGCGAAGTGAACTATATCAAATAGAGCTTTTGGTCTTTTAACTCTCCAAGTGGTTTAAGCTCACCCGAATAATTCAGGACATCCAGCACGATACTTTGATATAAAAGAGTGTGACACTCTAAGGTGGAGCAGAGCAAAAACTAGACAAAGCCCTTACTCCGCAGATTTCATTACTTTGACTAGATCCGAGAAGTGGACAATATACGGGAGTCTATTTCTTTTAACAAGACGAAGTGGAAAGTTTGGCGGATCCAGAGAGTGACTGGCATCGGAACATACCAATACTCGATAGAACTTTACTGTCAACTGACAGGCAGAGGTTGGAAGCAGATCAGAGTAACTAACATGCTCAAGAGAATCCCAAGATGTTGCAGATGCACCGGTTATTACTCAATTGTGATAACCATGCCCGAAAAGGAGAGATGTAGCGGAATCACGAACAGAGTTGGGAGACGTGCTAGAAGAATCCTGGCTGTAACCCCGATGGTTCCAAGACATAACCTCAAGCAAGGATAAAGAAGAGCTGAAGTTACATCGCCAGCTGAGGTGTAGTAACTTAAGGTTCAACCATTTACCACACAAACCACGGAAAAGACTTGGGTTGAAGATCAGCATCATGCGCTACTAGCGAGAGTTAAGAAATCACAACTTAACACACTCTAGTTGGCACAATCCGGGACCTTATGTTCAAGTCCTTGGGTTAAAACCCAAAAGAAAGGATTAAGAGATTAAACTTGATAGGAATACAAGGGTTCGTAACCAACTGAGTTGATGGGAACTTTCGTCGTACTCCAGATGGTTTCTCGGCACATGAAGCTTCGGATTGTAGCGCGGCGGAAGCAACTGGGCACATAACACTAAAGGTCGAACCCACCCTCGTGATCCTAATAATTTTGAATCAACAGATGAGAAGTAAAACCTTTAAACTAAATCGAGGTAAGATTGCTCCGAGATTAGAGGGTAACCAGATAAGGAGTAAAAAGAATCCTAAGATGGTTTTCGCAACTCATTTTTAGGTTCAAAATATTTTCACAAACACTAGACTCAACATCGACCAGTAGAAAGGGTTTCCTACAGGCAGTACGGCTCTGATACCAACTTGTGGCGCCCCGACCCAACTGCTATACAGTGATGCTGAGTGTCACCGGTTAGGCGATACGACCGGAGGTTACGGGTTTACCAATCCCCGGCCAGAACCTCTGGCAGGCGTTGCTGGGCACACCTCTCCCAGACAACACAACACCCCGATTGATGCCATCACACGGGCTCAACTATCAATGCATAATAGTAAGATCAAGACTTGTGGAACAACTGGCACATCACAGACTCTACGACACAAAAATATTATAAGCAACTCTTATAATAGAGAAAGATAGCAAAAGTTACAAGCAGGGGTCACCGACCCAACAATACATCAAGCGGAAGCGAAGGGCGTTGTTCTAAACAACAAGAACCAGAATATGGCCTAAGAGGCCTACAAATAAACATCACAGCGCCAGCTATTCCGAGATGTCCCAAGCTGCCACCTGGGAACCCCAGACTACTCGTCGACGTCCACAAAGAACCCACCTTCGAGGTCGGTGAAGTCCTCTCCTGAAAGTAAGCAAACGACGTTGAGTTCGACGAACTCGCAAGATTAAGAGCTAATATATGCTCGATGATTGGCTTTCAAGGTTTTATGGCTGATTTGCAGAAAGCTGATTTTATTTATAAAACACAACTCCATGGCACCGACTAATCAGAGTATTTTCAAAGAGGGGTAAGAAGTAACTCTTTTCTTGTATCACCTTTCTCATCATCAATCATCATCACCAATGTACCTGTTCATCAAAGGCACCTCCCCGAATCACCCTCGAGGAAGTCAACCTTGCATTCGTGAAGTAGTACCTCTAGTACTCAGTTTTTAATCATTCCGTTAAAGTTATTCTATGATCAGCGTCCATTCCCAAGTCGTCCATAACCGTGGACACGGCTTTTCGAAAAGATTTATCCCTGCAGGGGTGTACAAAGTAGAAGTCCCCGGAGTCCCGAGGGGCCCCAGTTCCTTCACCACGCGTACCGCCAGACTCATTGCCAGACATTAGCTCTCTTCCGGGGAAAGCCGGCTGAGTGTGAAACGGCTACAACCTTTACCTTGCTTAAGACTATCCAAGGATCATCAGTGGGGACGGAACAGGTTTGGTGACTCCTCCAATCCCCTGTCCCGTGGCCACTCATTTTCCTAAACCACACCATCCTCATCACAGTCTCGGCCACCATCCCAACGCACACGCAAATGGAAAGCCGAACTAGAGGACCCTCGGCTAGTCCGCCACAAGTTAGTCGGTCGATGGGGGTTCCATATAGCCCACGCATGGTTGCACGCTCAACTTGGTTCAAGAGGTCGAGAACTCGCACTTAGGCGGTGAGAACGAGACAACCCACCACATCCCATGTGGCCTCTCATCCCCACCTTTTAGCATTTTCTTATCCATCACGACAATTTTCCACCATCATTTACTGTCACAAGTCAACACCTGTTCCCAGCATGTACCAACCATAGTACAACTAGGCATTTAACTAAGCATGGCTAAGCATTTGCATAGCATAGTAATTATATCAGGCCAACAATGCAAACCTATGGTAATAGGAGGGGAAAACAGGCATTGGCATCGGAATCTTAATGCATTCTATAGGATACTCTAATCCAAGCAAAAAGACATTTAGAACCGCATGCAATATTATAGTGGAGAAAATATTTGCGGAAAATAGGATAAGACATGCTCAGAGGGGGGATTACGCTTGCCTTGATCAAGGTGCTGATAGTACGGATCGTCACGAGACGGGGGTGGCACTTCACCTCCTTGATCTACCGATGCACAAACAACACCGGAAAAACAATCAACACATGGCAATTGTGCAATGCATACAAAAATGATGACATGACATTTTAGATGCACCCTAGAAGCATTGGACATAATCAACAAGTTAAATGGGGTCCCCATTATATTTATGGCATTATTTGGAATACACCCCATATTTAGACTTAATGATTTTGAAATACTATTAGAGCACATTGTTGTAATTGTGATCATTTATGCATGATGATGATGATTCTGGATGATTCATGTTTTTCTGAACATTTTGGTATAAGGAACACAATTTTCTGATATCCGGATAAAAAGTTATTACTTTTATAAGTTTCCTCCTTTTTAATTGTTTACTTTTAATTATTTTATTTTCAACAACTATTAAAAGTTATTTCCTCGGATTCGAGAGAGATGGATCAAGTCGTTGAATCATCGGTGTCGATGTTCCCAAAGGCGGGAGGGGGTCGCGGGAATCATACGCTAGAAGGGAGAAAAAGGAAAAAGAAGCAGCTGGAAAAAAACAGACCAGCCGGTCTCCAGCCCGGCTGGGCCGGTTGGCAGGCCGGGCAGGCTCCAGAGCCCACCGGCCGCATGCCCGGTTTGGGCCGGCTCCGAGGCCGGGTAAGGGCCCGAGAAGGCCGGTTCGCAGCCCGGACAAGCCGTCTCCACGGCCGGCCTAGCGAGGGGAAGAACGGCGACGACGCCGTGCTGGGCGTGCGCGCGCTCGGCGATGCCGAGCAAGGGGAGGAGCTTGGAGGAGAGGGGAGGGCACGGAGGGGTGCAGAGGCTCACCACGGACGCGAGGAGGGGGTCGGGGTGGCCGGAGATGGACCAACGCGCCGGTGCGGAGCTCGGCGAAGAGGCGTCGGTGTCGGGGACGAACTCGGATGGCGGCGGTGATTTACGTCCTCCCCGCTCGATTCCTCCGGGGCAGAGGGGGAGTGGACCACGGCGGAGATGGTGGTGGAGCTCGATTTACTCCGGAGCTTCTCGAACGGCGGCTACGAGCACGGATTGGGCGGCGGCCATGGCGCGGTGGTTCGTGCTCGGGGAAGAGATGGGAGAGGGGGAGCGAGTGGGGGAATGGGCAGCGTGGCCTCGTGGGGCTGCTCTCCTGCAGGTGAGGGCAGGGGGAGGGCCCCGGGCACGCGCACGGCGAGGTGGTGGTTCGGCGGGAGCAGAGCTCCCGGTCGCTACAGAGGAAGGGGACGCAGGTTTTACAAATAGGTCCCTGGAACTTTTGAAAGTATCACAGACAGGTCCTATTTAGTACTGT
This sequence comes from Poa pratensis, assembly GCA_947311845.1. Taxonomy (NCBI): domain Eukaryota; kingdom Viridiplantae; phylum Streptophyta; class Magnoliopsida; order Poales; family Poaceae; genus Poa; species Poa pratensis. The sequence continues at coordinate 70,455,107 of CAMZMU010000044.1, read as the reverse complement.
GTGCACTGTTTTGTAATTATTTGGGCAACTTAAACACCTCCAAAAATTATGCCAATTTTTGGGGAGTCTCTTTATATTAATATGAAGCTCCCCTAATTTTTCCAGATTATTTGAAAATCATTTGGTAGGAAAAATAAAATAGAAATTGCCCACAGGCAATTTTGAGTTGCTCTCCTTTTATTTTATTTTACCAATCAAAATAGTTTGTCGAAATTATCTTTGGAACTTTTGGAACTTCCTCGACAAATATAACATGTCAAGGTTATTTTGTTTTGCAAATTTTTGGTGCCTTCCTTGTTCTGGAAAAATTGTTGGAACAAGTTTGGCATTTGTTTTTAAATGGTGCCAAAACCATTTGTGTGTTGTTTAGCAAGTTAAAATGGATGCCATGATGCAATGCAACACAAAAGCGAAAATTTTACTCGGGTTTTTAGGTTTCCGAACTTTGGGCTGTTACAGCGGAGGGCAAGATCCATGGAGGATGAGTCTTTCAGCGCCCAATCCAGATCGGAAGCCTCCTTCGCCTTGAGCTGGTAGGAAGTCTTGGCTCGATGGACAGGGTAGTCGCGGACAGACTGGAAGGAGGCTTCCATGGCCTCCTGTATCTGCAACCCACAACCTTCTTCCCCGTCGTCGCTCCAGTCGAAGTCGTCGTCCTCCTCCTCCTCCACGGGAGGAGCGGCGGCGCCTGGTGGAGGTGCAGCGGCGCCAGGTGGAGGTGCGGCGGCACCTGGTGGAGCAGGAGGCCGGTAGCTGGGCATTCCTCTCCACGCCGGGCTCGTGGGCATACGGCGGGATAGACTCCCGCGGTTGCGCCCAAGCGCGCTCTGCCGAGCACGCTCGACCTCGTCCAGAAGGCGCTGCGGCGGGCGTGGCGGATCCATCTCGTGGAGACGATGCGTTCGAGGCTAGGAATGGTGGATTAGGGTTTACCCCGTCGGCGACAATATATAAAGACCTCTAGCGCAGCGCTGGGGGAGGACACGTGCCCAGGGAAGCGCTGGGGGAGGACACGTGTCGTGACCGCAAAGCCCGTCTTTAGTCCCGGTTGGTGTTACCAACCGGGACTAAAGAAGCACACAGATCGTGTGTTTCTTTCAATCGCTTGTGAGCCGTTGGATCAGGGGTGTGTTTCTTTTGAGGGATTCTGAGCTGTTGGATCAGCAGTATCACGACCACTTCGTGAGCCACATGACCCGGTTGGTGTTACCAACCGGGACTAAAGAAGCACACGGATCGTGTGTTTCTTTCAAGCGCTTGTGAGACGTTGGATCAGGGGTGTGTTTCTTTTGAGGGATTGTGAGCTGTTGGATCAGCAGTATCACGACCACTTCGTGAGCCACATGACCCGGTTGGTGTTACCAACCGGGACTAAAGAAGCACACGTACCCTATATATAGCCGCCCTCCTCAGACAAGTTACTCACTCACACAAAACATTCCAGCGTCACTCGGAGAGGCATCTTTGGGCAACCAGCGGCAAGACGTCTCTGATGACCTGCGACCGTTCCAAACGGTTGCAGATCATCAGAGACGTCTTGCCGGACGGTTGTAGATCATCAGAGACGTCTTACCGCTGCTTGGATCGAAGTGGCGCTCAAACTCACGAGCCACCGTCGGGCTGTATGCAGGGGGAACTGTGTTTGGACGGGAGGTGTGGGAGCCGACAACCACCTACCACGCGTGTTTCACCACATAAAGGTTTAATACATTACTACACATCACATAAAGGTTTAATACATTACATTGATTTACATAAAAGCCATGAACCCTTCTTCGCGTATGTCCCTGGCCTATGATCGCTTCAGCCGTAACCATGGAGCATCTTCATTATTTAACGGGATGCTTGGGTCAGTTCTCACTGTGAAGGGCGGAATTTCATCAAACTTATCATAATCTGCTGACATGTCTGTCTTGTCCTCGACTCCCACGATGTTTCTTTTCCCTGAAAGAACTACGTGACGCTTTGGCTCATCGTCTGATGTATTCGTTTGCTTGTTTTTTCTTTTTTTCGGTCTGGAGGACATGTCCTTCACATAGAAAACCTGAGCCACATCATTGGCTAGGACGAATGGTTCGTTCTTGTAACAACCAAGATTCTTGAGATCCACTGTTGTCATCCCGTACAGCTGGTCTACCTTTATCCCTTCTCCATTCATGTTGACCCAACTGCACCGAAACAAAGGGACCTTAAAAGTAGGTCCATAGTCAAGTTCCCATATCTCCTCTATGCGACCATAGTATGTGTCCTTTTGCCCATCGTCGTTTGTTGCATCAAAGCGGACACCACTGTTCTGGTTGGTGCTCTTTTTATCTTGGGCGATCGTGTAAAATGTATTCCCATTTATCTCGTACCCTTGGAAATTCAATACAGTCGAAGATGGTGACGCGGCCAACAAGTAGAGCTGTTCTCCGACAGTGGTGTCATTCATGAGCTGTAATCGCAACCAACTGCCGAAGGTCTCCATGTGTTTTTCTTTAATCCAGGAGTCATCCTTCCCCGGGTTCTTGGAGCGTACATAATTCTTGTGTTCCTCGATATACGGAGCCACGAAGGTGGAACTTTGTAGAACTGTGTAGTGTGCTTGAGTTAAAGAATGCCCGTCCCTACATATCAGTGCTTTCTTTCCTAGCGTGCCTTTTCCACTCAGTCTCCCCTCATACCGCGATTCAGGAACACCAATCGGCTTAAGGTCAGGAATAAAGTCAACACAGAACTCAATGACCTCTTCTGTTCCATAGCCCCTTGAGATGCTTCCTTCTGGCCTAGCACGGTTATGAACATATTTCTTCAAGACTCCCATGAACCTCTCGAAGGGGAACATATTGTGTAGAAATACAGGACCGAGAATGGCAATCTCGTCGCGTAGGTGAACCAGGAGATGCGTCATAATATTGAAGAATGATGGGGGGAACACCAACTCGAAGCTGACAAGACATTGGACCACAGCCTTCTGTAAACTTGGTAGAGTTACTGGATCGATGACCTTCTGAGATATTGCATTGAGGAATGCACATAGCTTCACAATGGGTACTCGAACATTTTCCGGAAGAAGCCCCCTCAATGCAACCGGAAGCAACTGCGTCATAATCACGTGGCAATCATGAGACTTCAGGTTCTGGAATTTTTTCTTTGCCATATTTATTATTCCCTTTATATTTGACGAGAAGCCAGCCGGGACCTTGATACTGCTCAGGCATTCAAAAAATATTTCCTTCTCAGCTTTGGTAAGAGCGTATCTGCTTAAGTATTGACGCCCTTTATCCGTCTGCTTGTTGTATGGGTCTTTCATACGTTGCTGGTCTGCCCGTGCTTCCGGTGTATCTTTTGTCTTCCCATACACGCCCAGGAAGCCTAGCAGGTTCACGCAAAGATTCTTCGTCACGTGCATCACGTCGATTGAAGACCGGACCTCTAGGACTTTCCAATAGGGTAGCTCCCAGAATATAGAGCACTTCTTCCATATGGGTACGTGGTTGTCAGCGTCATACCGGGCATTTATCCATGTTCTCGTACTCACCGCGGTACAGGATGCAGTCATTAATGCATGCATGTATCTTCTGCACATCTAATCCTAGAGGGCAGATAGCCTTCTTTGCTTCGTATGTAGTCTCGGGCAATTCGTTATCCTTTGGAAGCTTCGGCTTCATTATTTTCAGTAACTTCTCAAATCCCTTGTCAGAACAACCAGTCTCTGCCTTCCATTTCAGCAGTTCCAGTGTGGTACCGAGCTTTGTGCTGCCATCTTCGCAGTTTGGGTACAGCAACTTTTTGTGATCCTCAAGCATGGCCTCCAACTTTAGCTTCTCCTTTTCTGTATCGCATTCTCGCTTTGCATCAGAAATGACCCCACCAAGACCATCAGCGGGCTCATCTGATGCCCGATGTTCACCTCTTTCTTCTTCAACGTCTTCCATAACAGTATCACCGCATTCCTCAGGGAACATAGGATAGTTGTCATCATCCTCCTCTTCTTCATTGTCTTCCATCGTAACCCCTCTTTCTCCGTGCTTGGTCCAACAATTATAGCTGGGCATGAAACCTTTCCGAATCACGTGGTCTTGAATGGTTCTCGGGTCAGAGTACTCCCTGACGTTCCGACACTTCTCACATGGACAAGGCATAAAATTATTCACTTTGTTTGCCTCAGCCACATCGAGAAATTTATGCAGGCCTGCAATAAACTCGGAACTGCGTCGTTCGCCGTACATCCATCGCATCCGTGCATCCATCTGCATCATATATATAATTAAGTTTATCAAATACCATTACAATAACATCTTGAATAGTGAAATGACCACCGTACATCGACACGTGCAATATTTCTGTATCAATTACAGACGAAAAGGATAAAGTTGCTAACCTCGGTGCGGGTCGGGCATTTCATCGAACACATCTTGTGCGTGGCAAAGAGAAAAAAAACTAGCACCCCCACTTCCCACCAATCCAGGAAAAAAAAACAGAGGAGAGAGGGGGGTGGGGGCAACAATATATAGGCAGGGGAGGGGTATTGGTCCCGGTTCTTGGCACGAACCGGGACCAAAGCTCCGCGGCATGCCACGTGGTCCGGCTCTGGAGCTTTGGTCCCGGTTCTTGGCATGAACCGGGACCAATGCCCCCAACCGAACCGGGACTATTGCCCCACGGGGCCCTGGCAGCTCGAACCGGGACCAGTGCCAGGCACTGGTCCCGGTTTTTGCCTGAACCGGGGCTAATGGCAAAACAGTACTCCGGACCAAAAGTCCTTTTTCTACTAGTGAGACAAAGGCTGAGCTCTTCGTTTAGGCATATACTACTAGCGAATCAGAACACCACAGGGGTTGAAACTGGCTATGGACTTCGCGTACAACTTGTGGAAGGTGCTCTAGTGCCGATGGGCCGAGTGTCGTCCCGCGTAGCTGTACAAATACGCTGCCAACTCGTCTTCAGTGCACACGGGAGCTGGCTCCATGTCGTCTTCTGCCCTCGAAGTGAGACAGCTAAACATAGGAGCACAAATTTTCCTAATCAATACCAACATCCGGGGCTGTTCGGTCCGACGTAAGGTTCCATGTTTATCTTGTAACCTTTGACAAGCTCCCAGTTGCGTCTATTAGTTTAATTTTAGTTCTACTGTAATTTATAGTGTGGTCCATATGTACAATGAATGCGCGAATTCATCTATCCTTTTTTTTTTTTTTTTTTTTTTTTTGAGGAAAGGACCTGATACATATATTAGGAAGCAGAGTACAATTTACAGGGCGATCCAACAAAGAAACAAAATTACAAAGAAACCCCTGCAAACATGCACAGAGCACCCCATGCCTCCTAGAAAGAACACGACCAGGTCCACCGCCACGCTCCCGAGAAACCTAAACGCCACCGCCGTCGCCGTACCACCAGCCGCCGGAGGAAGGGCACCACCACTTGTCGTAGACGGCCGCAAGGTCCATCCGCCGCCGCGCGACGGAATCTGAGCACGCTGAACGAACACGGCCAGAGCACCCTCTCTCCAGGTCCACCTTTCTTCCAGCCGACGCCGCGCCGTCGAGGCCCACCCGCCGCAACACCCGAACTCCGGCGAACACCGCACCCCTCGCCACCACGGCCGGCCGGTGCAGAGAAACCGAAGAAGAAGAAGAACACCACCACCAGCAACCACCAGCAAAACCAGAACGCCGAGCACCACCGGCTCCTCCCCCCGCGACCACCGCCGGCCAGAGGACCACAAGCGAAGCACCACGTCCACAGCAAGATCGGGGCCTCTGCTCGGGACTGGATTCACAAAAGAATCGAAGTTCACCTTCTCCTCCATCACCGTGATGGCTTGAAGAAAGAGGAACATCAATTGCTTGGATCCAATCTGGGAAGCCGACGACTTGGACAAAAGCGAGCTTATTCAGGCCGCAGTCCTCAGATCCACCGCCCCCAATCACCTTCCACCACGAAAGAAGATCAAAGAAGTAGATCGGAGCTCCTCCCGTACTGCTCGCAAGCACAAGAAAAACGCAGCAGACCGGCATGACGCCAAACGCCACCATGGGCAGACCAAACTAGACCAAAACCTAGATACTACACCTACCTACTGCTATACAAGGGTGGGACCCTCACCCAACTCAACGCCGGCGAGCCGGAGAGGAGAGGGGAGGGGCCAGCGGCCCTAGATCTGGTGGGAGCAGAGAGAGTTCACGGGAGAGGAGAGAAGAAGGGTCCCCTCTCCATCTATCCTTATTAGGTTGAGTATCCGGTACTATTTTCCTGTATCTATTATGGCAGACACGAACTCGTACCGGATAATCATTATCCGGTGAACAGGATAACACATGTATGGTACCGAGTTTTACGGTAATGCTCTAAGAGCATCTCCACCAGCGACCACTGAAATACCCCAAAAAAACATTAGGGTGCCGGTCACGATATTTCGTCCCACCGGCAACCCCCGTCGGACCGGCCCGACCAAAAATCAGCCTAGCACCCCACATGTGGAGCTGACCTGAGTTAGTTGCAATTATGACACCGTGCAGGAGGCCGTTCCGGCGTAATGGCGCCCGCTGGGCTGGGACGAGGCGTGTCGGGGGGGCGTTCCTGAGGCGACGTGACGGGACGGCGCGCCTTCCTTATGAGTAGCATTTACGCAGGCGCCAGCACGTACACGTACCAGGTGTGATTTATTGGCCCAAATTAAGTCGAGTATTTATTTCTCACGGCGGCCAAACATCGATGATAGAGGTACACATGCATGTAGTAGTTGTTGAGAAGAAGGTGCTTCGTATAGTACTCGATTATCTGAGTGATTTGTTTTTCTCTGGAGGAAAAATTTTGCCAAAGTGAAGGGAGGAGTTTTTCTCTGAGAAGGAGAAGAGACCTTGATGTATGACCTTTACCTGAAGTGTGTCCCGGCGCTATAACCTGAAGTTTGTAACCTGAATTAGGCCTTGATCTAATGAACTTAATTTGTAACCCATCCTGCGATCCTCTAACCTGAAGTGTGTCGCTGCGCTGGAGCCGCAGACTGCCGTGGCTCTACTTTCGTTTTGGTTGATACTACCAAATTGTGTCATACCTCATCCCGAAAGGAAGAAAAAATAATGTATCACTGCGTAGGGGACTATGACTAGAGAGGATGCTAGCTGGGGTTCGGTCACAACCTGTAGGCGATCTGTTTGTATCTCTTTTAGAATTGGCTAACAGCGATTACAAGGAGGCAGCAAACACAGCTGGCGCCATTGCCGTCCAGGGCCACAATGCTGCTCCTATGATCCTCCGTATCTACAGAACACAAAAAGGACTACCCTCGTCCTAACCCACACCTGGCGGCTGCCCAAAGTCTCCATTTTTGTTTCTCTTCCTACTTCACATAATAATGCGCAGATCTCTTGTGGATTCTCTAATAAAAAAGAATTGGCTAACCCGGCATTTGGCATGTATGTCCTCTTGGTGGCTCCATCTTTATGTTTCAGGCTGTTTGATCTGGAGAGGTTGTATATAGGCGATCCATCCACTAGTAGAAAATAGACCTTCCGTTCGGATCTTTAGTCCCAGAAATATTTGCAACCGAGACTAATGCTCACATTAGTCCCGGTTCCAACGAACAGGACGCCACAAAGCTTTAGTCCCGGTTTAAACGGGACCTTTAGTCCGGGTTGGAGACACCAACCCGGACTAAAGTCACCGTGTTTTTATTTTTTTATTTAATATGGAATAATTCATATCTTTAAATCCGTAAATCAAAATTTAACAAATAAAATGTCTAATTTGATTAGAAAAATAAGAGGAGTCCAAATATGACAACTATATCATATTTTGCATGACGAAAACTCATTTAACTAGGTGAAATTACTTTCGGAAATCGTCATAAATGCATTTAACTAGGCGAAATTAGGTAGAAATTAAGAAAATTCCTACGTTTCCCACGTTTCCGCATTTAACTAGGCGAAATTAGGTAGAAATCAAGAAAGATCAACTCGGAGAGAAAGGCCAAGAGCAAGGGGAAGAGGAAAGCCATGTTTTCCACGTTTCCGCCGTCGAACATCAACGCCCCAATGGAGGTCGATGCCAAGGGCAAGGGCAGGAGGAAGGCCGAGTCGGTAGAGGTTTCCGATGACGAGGACGAGTGGTAGTCCATTTTAGTTATTAGTTGCTTTATTAAGGGTGGCAAGGACAAGGGTACCAATTTAGTAATTAGTTGTTTTATTAAGGGCATGGCCACGGGTGCCGATCGAAAAACCCAGCACCATCTCCCATCGCGGCATACCCTCTGGCCTTCTACTGATCTACTCTCGTCTGTTGTCAGTGTCTCGGCCGCCGCACCCAGGCATGGTTGGTACCTGCATATTCCTAATCGCCCAAGCGCCACGGCGCCAGAATCAGGTGTATTTGATTAAGTTTGATCTCCTTTAATTTTGTAGGACAGGTGGTTTATGCCCTAATCTTGATACGTAATACTTTTTCAATTTCAGCGTTCTTAAGGGGCCCTAAATTTTAATTTCGCCCCGGGCACCCAAAATCTCAGGACCGGCCCTGCAAAGACGAAGTCGGCCTGCGATCATGGTCAATCTGCAAACGGTGGACGCCTTCGCGGGTGAGGTCAACGAAGTCGGGCTGCGACGGTGGTGGCGGAAGCCCTGGCGCATGGTGGCAGCGTCCCGACCTGTTGTACCTCCTTTGCTGGCTCCTCCTCCTCCGGTACGGGCGTTGTCGGGGATTTGCCTGTCCACGTTTGCCAATTCCAAGCCCACCTGTACCCAACCAGCTCCGGTGTGAGTACGGCACCGGCTCTGACTCCGACTGCAGCCCGTGTTGTGGAGCAACCGGGCGAAATCTAGCTAGCGCCGGTCTTGAGGGAGGCTGCCAAGGCCGCCATGACAGACGGGTCATCCTAGGAATCGTACTGCTCCTCCTTCACGGGCGGTAGCGATGGGGCATGTCTAGGCGTCGGTGGCGGTGGATCACGGGCATGTGTCGCCTCGATCGATACGAAAAAAAGGTCCGATGTGCATGAGAGCATTGGAATGCCGGCCCTATAGACGGTGAAGACGTCATCCGCCGTGCGCCCCTTTCAGAACGTCGATCATCCCTGCTTGGTTCTTCTTCAGCGGACGAATTGGGCCCTCGTACCATGCGATGTCCCACTCTCACTCCACCATGAGCAATGGACAACCACTGTTCGTGCATGTCGATGGAGTAGGCTGGGTCGTCTTTGAGCTCGTCGGTGAGGTCCATCCACGTCCTCAGAATGAGGAGCTCCAACTCGGGGGTGCCCGCCTTGGGGAGAGGCCGCACAGTGCCCCTCTCCCCCTTATGTCCCAGCTGCCCGACAGCCGTGAGTCAGGGGAACGAGTAGGCCATATCGGCAAACTTTTTGGCCATCGACCCCTTAGGGTGCTCAGCCACATGTACACACGTACGTCAGCGAAACTGCTACCAGCCTAGTAGTTCATCGTCATGGATGCGGAGAGAGGGGTCAATCTGGAGCGGCAAAAAAAAGAGCGAGTGGCAATGGATATTTATAACGGCCTAAATCTAAAGCGGCGCCATGGCATGTGCGTCACTGGCCAATACGCTGGCGCTTCGAGTTGAAGGGGCAAAGAACAGCCCGCGAGGGAGACATACGGTCTCCTTGGGGTCCGGCGGGCTGGGTAAGTGCATGGGCTAGTATTGGAGGAGAGGCTTGCAGGTGGGAAGAGTAATTCTTTGAAATAGTTCAGGCTTTTCAGCCATTGATTTTTAGTAATGGACTGATAAACCATCAAAGTGATTACATGGTAGCAGCGAAGCCCGGGCTGCCGGGACGCTGGGTCCGCCCATGTTTCCATCTACCCTCTACTTTAATGTCGAAACGTTAAAGCTGAAATAAATAAATGAACATAACATGCTGGCTTCATTTGAAATGATAAATATACATGTTCATATATATAGTGCAAGTTCAACACCAAATGGACTACTGGTGTTGAATAATTGCATGGACACGAGCTATGGTGTTTCCATACCTCCGCCGCAGCATTTAGAAATCCTAAGCTAGGAGTCGAACAGTTCATGGTAGGCACACATATATCTTCTCAATGGTAGGCTTGGACGGTATCAGGAGCGTTTATGTTTGTATGTTGAGGGCATTAAGCACGCAGACAAAGGCTGAGCTCTTCGTTTGGGCATATATTACTACCGATTCAGAACACAGCTGGGGTTGAAACTGGCTATGGACTTCGCGTACAACTTGTGGAAGGTGCTCTAGTGCCGATGGGCCAAGTATCATCACGCATATCTGTACAAATGCGATGCCACATGCCAGCTCCTCTGCAGCGCACACGGGAGCTGGCTCCAAGTCGTGTTCTGCCCTCCGGGTGAGAGAGCCGTAGGAACCACTCGTGTTAGCCATAAGGTGGTTGTACCTAGTCTAGGATTGCGATTTGGCTTACAGAGTCGTCTAGAATTTGCGACCCAACTGAAATATTCCTAATCAATACCAACATCCATGGCTATTCAATCCGACGGAATTAAGGTTCTATATGTTTACCTTGTAAACCCATCTGATATGGCGTTTGCACTCTCTCCAAATTGTAGCTCGGACGCATAAATCCAAACTATCCGAAGGTTAAACAAAGGTATGGCAAAAAGGCAATGTGAGACTGGATTTTCATGCTAAATGTTTCCAAACAACCATATCTCAAGATAGCGGGTGGCAATAGAGACGATAATTGGCACAGTTGAACTCTGTATAGAACAAATTTGCTAATTAAGAGAGCAATGAAAAGTAGAATATATATTCATGACAAATTTATTAACATTTTTTTCTCAAACATTTCAGGTAATTCTTACATATCACATCCATATTGTTGGATGGAGAACATACCCCAAAGATCTGTTGTAAGCAAAATTAACATACATCTGAACCATCGTCATGTTTGTGAAGTGTCCCACACTGTCAGAGTAAACTAGAGGAAAAAATTAAAACAAGATAATTATCATTGTTGCGTCGTGGATCGATCGTGATGAGATCTAACTGACCTTCTCTAGTTTGTTTCGCGTTGCTTCGTATGCGAGGTCGATAAGTTTGCTAGATGTTGGGCGAGGAAAAGAATTATACAGTAAAAACGATCGATGCGCGCGTACGTGTTTCGAGCCAGTTGACACGCATCCACTTTGGTCCGTACGTGACACCATTAGTTCCTGGATGATACGAAATGTGTGCAAGCCCATTGAGGATCATTTTAGTTGACCAAAGATACATGTGCTACAGTTTTTTTCATTAACTAGCCTATTCAAATCTTCTTTGAATCTTAAACTGCCGTGACACCTGCACACACACAAATGACAACAACGGCATTGACACTTGTTTTCAGTCGTTTGAATCTACATTTAATCAAAACATGGATTATGCTACTACTGCTTTGTGCATTTTCACCTCCATCCGGCTGCACCAAAAGGGCAACCAAATAATAAGAATCCTGGGAGTGAACCAATAAACATTTCAAGTCAAATATTCCCTGGTTTATACTTGTTGATATCCAACTCCAGAAAACTGCATGTTTTATCTAAATATCTAAAATTTGTCTAAAACATCTAAATACACACTGTGCTATGTATGCTGATGTCCCTCTCCAACATACAGTATTTTCCAGTAGAAGATGACTAAAACCGTTTTGATTTTCTTCTCATAATCCAACAATGCCAGAAACTTCAACAAATACAAGCTCCGGGGTCACTCTCGTCGGTCAAGCGAAGCTACGTACGTACGTATCTACTTCCAGCAATTTTTCTCAGTCCGTGTTGGCGACCCACCAGGAGTATCTTCGTTGAAAAGTATATCCTAAAACCTAAAAGCTTCTAAACGCGCGTGCGCTGAACCGACGAACGCAACGGCCGCGAGCGCGCCGTCCGATCCGAGCGTTCGCGCCAAGATTCGCGCCCTGGTGGCACCTGGTCGGAGCGGTCCGCGGCACTCTCATGCTAGGCGACAGCTTATCCTTTCCCCTACCTCGGTCGCCCGACCCAACGCGCTGCTCCCTTCCATCCATCCGAGGCACTCCGGCCGGCCACCCGCGCGCTGCTCCCGGACAACCACCCAGCCGGCGACCCTCTCGTGCCCTCACCCGGCCCTCTGGCGACGCTCCCCTCGACCGAGACCCTGCAACAACCCAGGTCCATGGCTCTCTCGTCGCCTCCAATCCCGTGCTCGCGCTCCGCGTGCCAGAGAATGGACATTCCAAGCCGCGGGCAGCCAGTGGATCGTCGTCCAACACCTGCCTTTCTCGTCACGGTTTGGAGCTCTTGGGGCAGCGCTGTGCGGCCGGCTGACCAGTTTACTGAGAGTGAAGCGCTTCGTGGCGGCGCTGTTCACGCGCAAGGGGAGGAGCTCACGCGGAGGCCCGATCCAGACCTCAACATGCTGGGGCGGGCAGGGCAGGCTACGCGCAGGGGAACGGCTGGGTGGAGGACCATGCACTGCACGTTGGGGAAGAAAGGGACGGGAGGAAGAAAAGAAATAGAGGAGAGAAGAAAGGGGAAGAAAAGGAAAAAAAATAACCTAAATAATTGCTCAAATCTACTCCAATTTGTTGGAGTACCAATTTGTTGCCTCCCGCAAATATTAGTTGCTCAAATCTACCAATTTGTTGCCTCCCTGCAAATATTAGTTGCTTAGTTCTATCAATTTGTTGCCTAAAATATTCTAATAGTTGCTTCATGAGATTACTTTGTTTTTCCTTTCTTAACTCTATCAATTTTTGTTACCTAACTGTGTATATTAGTTGCTTTCTTTACCAAAGGTGTTTTATTAATTATTATTGAGTTGCTTATCGCAGTTGTGTAATTGTCTCTTCCACACACACAAGTTGCTTACTGTTGTAGGAAGTTGCCTTAACACACAAGTGAAGTTGTTTCGCTCGGCACCAAAACTGGATTTTAGTGGTGTCGCAACGGGTAACTAAGTAGTGTTTTTGTACGTAGCAATTAAGTGGTGTTTTCGGGGCAAGAGTAACTAAGAAGTGTTTTCAGGCCAATTAATCAGTGCTTTCAGACAAACTTTGAATCCCTGTTTAGATTGTGTTGTTGTTGTTCAGGCAACTAAGTAGGGTTTTCAGATCAAATTACAAGTGCTTTAGGCAACTAAGTAGTGTTTTTGTGACAACTAATTTGAACTTCGAGACAACTAAGTAGTGTTTTCAGGGAAATTTTAAATCAATCTCAGGAAATTAAGTAGTGACAGGGGCAACTAATTTGTGCTCCGAGGCAACTAAGTAGTGTTTTTAGAAAAAAAAAATCACTGTCACGCAACTAAGTAGTGTTTTTGGGGCAACTAATTTGTGCTTCGAAGCAACTAAGTAGTGTTTTCAGGCAAATTTTAAATCACTCTCAGGCAACTGAGTAGGATTTTCAGTCCGACATAGAAATCCTTGAGGCAACTAAATAATTTTTCCAAGCATTTTAACTAGTGTTCTCAGGCAAGTTTAAATCATTGTCTAAGCATTTTTGAGTTATGGCAGTAGGAGTGTGTTTTGCCTCTTTAAAAGATTTCTCTAGGAATTAAAATCACAAGTGAGGCAATTTTTATTGGTTCAGTGGGCTTTTTTTTGCCTACTGAATGTCACTTTTGAATATCCACGACATGCATGTAACAATGAAGGTGTAAAATCACAAGTTAGGCAACACATCAGCAAAACTGAGCAACTACTATGTGCTCTTGGGCAACACAATTTGAGTTGGCCGTCCTCGATCTGATCAGGCTGGCCGTCCTTGACAGAGCAATCAGATCAACTACTATGAGCAACTACAGAGCAATCAGATCAGGCTAGCCGGTGGCTCGTATTCTACTTCTTGGACATGAGCTGTTGGCGGGGTATCGTAGCGCTCTCCATGAGAGCACATATAGTAGTTGCACTCTCTATAGCAAAATTGCTCACGGATGTTGTGAAGTTGCCTCATCGCACACCAATTTTTTTTTAAACAAAGTTGTTTTGTGAGGTTGCCTCGTTGCACACCACCAAAGTTGCTTACCGTTGTCGCGAAGTTGCATAAATGCACGACAATTATTTAGGCTAGTACCAAAGTTGCTTTTAGTTGTGGTGTAGTTGCATTTACTCGTTGAGTAGTTGCTCCAAAAAAGTCATGATGTTGGCTACCGATGGTCTGAAATTGCCTATCTCAGCTGTGATGTTGCCCACTCGATGTTTGTGAAGTTGTCCACCGACGATCATAATTTGGTACCGGACAAAATAATTTGGTGTGTCATGAACAACATCACAATATTTCGCAGGAAACTTTGCATCAAACAAGCATAATTGGTATGGCGAAGCAACTTTGGTGTGCCGCGCTCAAATATCGGCAGGCAACGTTGTAAGAAATAAAAGCAAATTTGGTACGAGATGGCGTTTCATTTCACAATGGCATTAGGCAACTCCACAAGAAATAAAAGCGAATTTGATATGATTTAAAGCAACTTTATGGCACCAAAATTTTATTCACACAATAACAAAGGAGTGTGCAAATGACAAATTTATTGTACTAGCAACTTATCAGAGACAGATAAGAGCATAATTAGCAAGACAGTACAGTTCAGAGAGCAAGCAAAACTGCAACAGAGAGTAAGCAAATTAATTAGCAATGCACGACAATCCTCCGAAGAACTAGCTCGTGTCTCCAGAACTGCATCACGAGCAAGCAAAATTCAGAAAGAACAGAAAAAACAGGCCGAACCAGCCAGATTTGGTGGCTCTCTGACTCTGAGATAACCAGATGGGGCGTGCAGGAGCTTGTGGCGGAGCTTAGACATGGACGCCCAGACCAAACGGAGAAGCACGGCAGCTCGACTGCCGGGATGAGGAGATGGTGGTCGTGGACTTGCTTGGACGGGAGGGAGCTTTTCTTTCAACTGGACGGAAGGGAGCTTGGGGAGGTGCCTAAGCACGAGCTTGGCCGGGAGGGGGTTGGGGATCAGCGATTGGCCGGCACGCGCTTCAGCTCCTACGCAATTGGCTCGTCTTCCGCTTGTTTTACAGGAGCAATCTTAGGTAGTTGTCTTGCTCCGCCGTGTTCTTCGCAGCCGCCGCACTTTCGGTGGCCATGGAGCCTCTTCGTCTTCAAGGGGAAAAATTACCTAGCGCCGGAGCCAGGGAAGGATGGCCCCTTGGCGGCGCCGGAGGTGGTCTTGGGGTGGATTCGGAGCGGCACCGGAGCTAGGGGTGATGGGCGGCACCGGGGCGGCTGGACTCCGTGGTGGCAGCAGGGTCCCGGCGGCGAGGAGCACGGAAATGGCAGGGGATTGAGCTCACGGGAAAGGAACTTTCCTTTTTGGTGGGGACATGTCCTTGCCTTTTTAGGCCGGCCGTTCGGTCTAACGAACCAACGCACGGCCGTTTTGTAGACGCGTCCAAAGTATATTGTCGTACTACCTTTCTCACTAACTTTCCTTTGCCCATGGGCCATTGCCGTCTATAAATGCCAAGAAGGTTGCAACCTCGGCCACTACAACAAGCTAGTACACATAGGTCAAACAAGTGATCCAGGCGATGGCTGCCTCCTCTACGGCGCTCGTCCTCCTCCTAGCCGCGGCCTTCGCCGCCGGTGCCAGCGCCACCAGCTTCAGCGTCACCAACCAGTGCTCGTTCACGGTGTGGCCGGCGGCAGGCAGCTCAACAGCGGCGATACGTGGAACCTCGACATCCCGACCGGCACCAGCTCCGCCAGGATCTGGGGCCGCACGGGCTGCAACTTCAACGGCAACTCCGGCGGCTGCGCAACCGGCGACTGCGCCGGCGCGCTGTCCTGCATCCTGTCCGGGCAGCCTCCGATGACGCTGGCCGAGTTCACGCTCAAAGGCGACATGGATTCTTATGACATCTCCGTGATCGACGGGTTCAACATCGGCATGGGCTTCTCCTGCAGTACGCGTACCACCAGCCCAACGACGTCAAGACCAAAACCTGCAGCGGCGGCAACAGGAGTTTCCGTGTTGTCTTCTGCCCGTGATGTTAGAATCTGAGTAGCCGCGCGTATGTATATGACCATATATGTGTACACCAAGTGAATTACGTAGATTTCCTGCGCTCGTGTCCCTATAGACATGAGTGACCAATACATTTGATAAATAAAGGTGTGGAATTTCCTCCGGCCGGCGATTCCAGGTTTTCATCAACCTCCAGGCTGTCATGACACTTCGGAGGCCCCTCAGCATCGTTACAGCGTGCTCCCGCCTTCCCGCCCCAAGTGGCGTAGTCCCCGGCGACGGCAAGGTTGGCTGTGGCAAGCTCAAGATCATCGGCGCTGGATTTGGAGCAGGACCCAATTGCATTCCTCTTATCTTCTCTAGGGTCCAAAGTGCAATATCTAAGGGCTTGAGTGTAATTTTCTTTTTATTTGTAGCCTTATCTGTAAGATGTACCTCCAGTGTTGACTTTAATGGAAGCTAAGCGGTCCTTCTGGGCCACCCCCTCTTAAAAAAAAGGATCGTTTGTAAATTATTTCAGTGTAACAAAGAATACTTTTTCCTTATCTGCATGTTTGGGTGTGGGGTGTTTTTGGTCGACAGGAAACAACATGGTAAAATTTCAGAAAAAATGCCGTTTGTAGAAAGTTCTGATGAGATACGAGCAGATCTGTCCCATTCAAGTGGACTTGTAATAGTGTGATCAACAGAGAAAGCTAAGCATGCACATATCAACTGAGATTTGTTTTTTTCTACGAGGCAAAAATTGCCTTTTATATTGATACAAGAGGAGGAAATATAGTGCGGTCGAAGCCTAAGAAAAAAAGGCTATTCACGCCATATAAGAGAAAACTTCTGCTAGATGTTTTTAGCACTCGAAATGAGTTCCTCCTCTCAACCTTAATTTTTTAACAACTCTGATGGAGTTGTAAAATTGCTGTTGAAGACCTTCGCGTTTCACTCCTTCCAAATTTGTTTGGTGAGCAGAGTGATTACAGATTTCAATCCCTTTCAATCCTGTGGGGTATTTGCGAGAGCATGCCAGTATTGGATGACAGCTGGGTGTCCCGAACAAAGGTCGTGAATAAGGGTCGGGCAAGAGAGCCAAGAGGCCGCGCTTTGCTAAATTCGCTTAGTACCATCACGCTTTTACTTGCTCTTAATCTTTTACTCCATGATTGTGGTGATCCAACTCATCTTTAGTACCACCACGCTTCTCTTTTGAACTATGTTTGTTGGGACCAGCTTGTTTTTATGATATGGGTCGTTTAGAGTTGACGATTATAAGCATAGGTGCTTATATGGGATAATATCATACATCTCCGATAGTTTCTACGAGGTTCTTTATCTAAAGTACATAGAGAACATTCTTTTAACATGAGAACTTGCCTGTGGCAAGATGGTTAGGAGGGTGGTTGTACCCCCAGCCCACCAGAGTTCAAACCCCAGGTTTGACGTTGGTGTTTCTCATTTAGGCGGAATATTCTTTCAGTGGGAGGCGACGTTCCCGTCGACAGCGAGGCGCCCGTGGTGACTTCGTCAATCTCAAGACTCAACCGCCGGCTCAGTCTTTCGGAGGTGCTCATAGGGGTAGGGTGTGCGTGTGTGCGTGCATAGGGGTGAGTGTATGCACGTGTATGTGAGCATCTGCGTTGTACTGTGTTTCTCAAAAAAAACATTCTTTTAACATATATTGTTTCTCATTGATTAAGATCAAAAAACATAGATGAATTATTGTCGAACAGACAACATAAAAAGTAACAAGATCTAGCGAACGACTTAGCGCAGAATATGTGAAGACCAACTCAGCGACCAAGAGGAAGCACAAGACAATATCAACACAAAGTGGTGGAGGAAGACATCCGTCAAGAAGCATACAAAGTTACTTCCCTCAAGGAAATATAATACGTACTTCACAAACATTGTAATATTTAAAGAACAGTACAGATACATTAACATGTAGTAGGCCATGCTGATAATGCCACTTGAATATATTGCCTCATCTCAAGTGAACAAGCCACAAGCCAAACGACCTATATATCTACTAGTCGAGACATACTATTCAGCTCCATGAGAAAGACCTAGAAAAGTAGGGTCACCGATGCACAAAAGAGAAACAAATTACAAGACTTGCATTGTGTTGTATGATTAGGAGACTTCGGGAGAGAGGTGGCAAATGCGACATTAAGCGGCCATTATCAGAACCTCGCTAGATGCTTGGCTCTTTGGTTATGGAGATCAAAATTTAGGCCCGGGACAACTGGAAGAATGCTGACTAGTAGAGTATGGCGGAGTCCAAGTACTGCCTAGCCATGATAGTGTTTAATCAAACACTATGGATCATTAACAATAATTTAACAACCTCCTACATTAGATGTTCATCCTTCCTAGAACAACATCTCGCCGATGTCATCATTTGAAATTTAGGCTACATGATCATGTAAAATCTTCGGAACTAGACATAGAGTAGAAAAATGTGAGCAATGTTTTAGCGACTACGACAGTTTTCCCCATGTTTATTGTTGGGTAAAAAACTCAATATGTGAATGAATATTTTAATTTCTGATACTTAGTTATGAGTACGTATATACATTACAAGTATGTGAAACAACCAGAGATGAGTTCAGTAGCCATGGGAAAAAATGGTTTCGAAAACATTTGGAATAAAACGAAAAGTATTGTAATTACAAGCATTCAAAAAAAAAGTACAGTATATGTAAGATGCTAGCATGATTGAAGCATTTTGCAAAACAATGTCACAGTACTAATGATATTAGGGAAACAAAATGAATTATAATACCTATTTTAGGCTTACAACATTGAAAACAAATGGCACTCTGAGAAACCATGATGTAATTTACCGTGTTTATTTCATTATATCTGCATTACCAGGCGGGGAAATGGGACTTATACTAAACTTGAAAATGGGACCAAAACAAGGAACTAAATGTGTATCCATTTAGAAAAGGTTCTTGTCAGATGGCTCCTAAGGTACTGAAAAACACGACTATAGTAAGGACACTTGGTTTGAACAGATGAACCTAGTAATTTATTCTATATACGCGTGATATTCCTTGTTTGTGAGAGACTCGAAATTTATGGACTAATTATATCCTAAGTTGTGCTCACTTTATTAAGAGATTCATCGATACCAAGAGTCCCAGCGACATTTTATAGTAAAATAATTTGGCCCACTGCCGGTTTACATTGAAGAGACCATCCACCGACATTTGCCTGAAATAATGACACCCAAAAACATTCACCGTCTACCTTCATCTTCAGTGTGAAATTCTGTCTTTTCCTTTAAAAAAGTTTTACTTTCGGGTGCCTTAGCATGTCAACACATGGCTAAGTGACCTTGTAATTGTATTCCCTCTGCTTATATCAATATAAACCAAACAAGGTTGGACGTTTCAAAAAAAAAGTGAAATTCTAAAAGCTGCATTGAATGATTGAATACAACATTGCTACTTCAAATTAAACAATATATATGGGCAGTGTGTTGTACATCCTCGTTCCATATCTCATTATATTTAGATCCATACATACTGTAACTTTTTCACCATCACCATCGCTTAGAAATTCCTAGTAGAGATATTTATTTAATCGGAATTTCTAAGTCTCAGAGAAATAGTTTAATTCTCAGTCAAAGGGTGGGCGGAGATTCGTGCCTGGTTTTTTTTCATGTTGCTGTTTTTTCTGGATAAAGGGTGGGCTGGATGGGCCATAATGGGCTGCATTTATTTTGTGCTTCACTTTTTATTTGTGGGACTGCTGTTGCCCACGAGTCCGTGGGCCTTTCTTGTTGGGTGTGTTTTGTGTCTTTTTTTTATGTTTCCTCTACTTAAGTTGAATAATTTTTATTTGAAGTTTCTTTTGTCTTCCTGGGCCACGTCTATTATGGTTTTTCAAAAAAGAAATAAAAATGATATTTTTTTTGGTTGTTGGTTTGGGGTAGCTTCAAAAAATTATGAATTTTTTTGTACCAATACATAAGATAAGTAATGCACAAAATTTCGCTCCAAGTAGGCAATAAAAAATTGTCCGTCACATTTGTTATTATTGTGTAGGTCACATATGAAACATAAATCTCCAAAGGTTGTACATAAATACTAGACATCTATATGATCTTGGATACTCTCTTGCATAACTTTTTGAAACGGTAAAAATGAAGACTTGATTTTTAAAAATGAGCCACATGTATCATGTGCTCCGTTTGAGGCTTTCGACAATTGTAAGGATATATACATTTCTATCTTAGAAACTACCACGTGAACTATTCGATGGTATGTATAGTATACTTTTGAATGTTCTACTTTTGTTTGTGCTTGTGTAATTTATTGTGGTGATTCTTGTGAACCCAAAAGGAAGGGGTACGAGATAATTAATACTAGAAAATCAGCTCCACTCAACCGTAGGATATATTAATAAGCTTGCACATCTCTGACCCACCTCCTCAGCTCCACATTATATATCTCCTTATAAAAAGCACCCTCGAAGAAGTGGTCTCTATTCCGGTATCATATACTATCTCTTTGGTTTTACTGAAATGTGAGTCTAGCTAGCTACACTGAGAAATAATAGAACTTTTACTTTATCTTTCATGTTACCTCCTTTCCTATTGATCAATTCATTTACTCCTTTACCTATGTAGGAATAGAAGGTAACATGAATCAAATCTTCGTTCATGAGATAAATGATACAAGTGACCGTGAGAGAGCAAGTAGCTGGAACTAGGGTTGCCGAGCGGCGCCCGAATCCACCACGCAAAGCAGAAAAAACTAGGGAAGCATGGTACTGATTAATCTGTAGATGCTCGGTTCAATTTGTGCTGTGATCGATTTTTTGCAGGTCTTTCGCAGGACGCTACCTTCAACCCTAGCTATAGGACCCAACCACTATGTGCAGCGTTAGCAGAGCCCCATCATTCGCCCAAAGAACACCTGTACGAGAAGTTACTGAGATGCAAGTCTAGCTAGCTATACTAAATAATTAATAACATCATTTTGCTTTCTCTGCCATGTCTCCTAGGATTCGTCGGTGAAAACCCAACTCAACGGTAGTGGGTGTTTGTGGTGTCTACGTCGCTATCTTCTTGAAGACACCGCCTTGAAGTTGCATGTAATGTGTGAACGCTGGTGAATGTAATAATTAGATCAGTTGAGTACTATGTCGTTCTTTGTGGTTGGAATAAATGACCTGTCAAAGTCGAATACTTTGTAATGCTTTGTGGTGGGCTAAATAGGTCGTTAATGGATTTTTTGGTGGGATAAATAGATCATTATGAATGTAACAGTTAGACCAGTTATCGATGTTGTATTGTGCGGTGAATGATGGGAAATGACAACTATATTCATAGATAATAAAGATGACTATAGAAATCAGAATCAAATTCAGAGACAAATTTATATTTACTGACAACATCCATGTAGGTAAACTTTCAAGGTTAGCCTATAGCTAAAGTTTTGAAATTCCCATGTACTTCAACAAGTGGTTCTCTACATGATGATTTCATACTTTTGGATATTTTTAATAGTAACAAACAAGATTATAATGCAAGTGGCGAGGTTTTTATTTCAGTTTTGTGAGCCTTTTATTATATGCAGCATATAATTAAGAGTATTATTTTTATTGTTTAAACCCCGTATAATACATGACGCAACCTAGTTTTAATTAAGTTGCCATGATAGTTATTTTTATTGTTTATACCCCGTATAAAACATGACGCGACCTAGTTTTAATTAAGTTGCTAGGCTAGTTATTTTTATTGTTTAAACCCCGTATAATACATGACATAACCTAGTTTTAATTAAGTTGCTAGGATAGTTATTTTTATTGTTTATACTCCGTATAAAACATTGCACAACCGTCCTGGTCATTGCTTATTATTATTTTGTTCTTATGAGATAAGGCGTCTTTTAGAGTTTGGCACACAGGGCTACAGATTTTGCTGGTCCAGGCCTGGCTGTATGCGTTTTCCATCTACCTTGGACTTTATTGTCCAAACTTAATTTAGGCGCCATCTACCTTGTATTTCCATGTACAAACTTCAAAGCTGAACTAAGTAACTGACCGTAACATGCTCAACTTCATTTGGAAACGATATATATACACGCACATATATTGTAAGTTCAACATTGAATTTGACGTGCCATCCCCTCGCGCACTGAGCACTGAACCATTTCCCCTCTAGTTTTTGTTTTTGTTTATGTATGTACTCCCTTCGTTCCCAATTAATTGACTTCCTTTTGTGCACACATGAATGTATCTAGACATGTTACACGTATAAATACATTCATATGTGGACAAATGAAAGTCAATTAATTTGGAACGGAGGGATTATGTATGTACGGTAGCTAGCCCATGGACTGAAATCCGTTGTTATTAGGCCTGACCTTGGTAGGTAGTTTCGGGGTTGCGTCGAGGAACGCCATCCAAAGCCCTCCTGAGACGGACCACGACCGCAAAACCTCCAAACTCAAGGGACGGATCTACAAAAAAGCAGCAGGCAGCAGTCGGAGTCGTGTCCCTCTTCTTCTCTCCGCCTCCTCTTCTCTCCCATCCCATCCATCTCCTCCGACCTCCACACCTCCACCGCCACCGGGTTCCTCATCGGAGTCGTGGGAGGCGGCCGCATTGCGTCCCGCAGGTTCGTTCTCCCCCGTCCCGCCCCGCTCTCTCCCTCCCTCTCCCTCGGAGATTTGAGTAACCCCCACTAGATCCGCGAGCCTAGATCCGTCCACGGCCCCGCATTGCTCCGACGGACCTCCGCCCGAGAGCACGCACTTCTCCGAGCCCAGTCGGGCGTGCGCGTCGGGGACTTTTCGTTCGCCGTGCCATGTTTGTTTCGGCCGTAGACGGGTAGCAGTAAAATTCAGCGTTCAATTTTTCGGGGCTGCGGCCCGATAGGATAGCGACCTCAGCTCAGATTCTTCGCTTCGCCCCTAAGGCTGCTTGCCACGGCTAGAATACACACCTCTTCCACATCCAGATTCTCGAGTAGTATACACACGACTGACCGGGTGAGACGCCGACTCGTACGCGGCCGCTGTTTGCCGGCGTCCGGCGAGCGGCGAGCACGATCACGTTTTTCTACATGCCGCGGCATCCTGCAGTAAGATGCCCTGATTATGCTCTCTAGCTACCTAGCTGGCTGGCCACGGTTCTAATTGCATCATCATTTTGTACTAAAGTAGACGCCCGCATCAAAACCTTTTCTAATGATGCGAGCTGTGATTAAGCAATCAGTCAGTCAATCCCACAGCCAGCCGGCACACAGCTAGCTATTCCCTCCTCCTTGATTCCAGTGGTGGGGGTGGGACGAGATGCTCCCTCCCACAGCCGGCCATGAGCTGTGCTCCTCGTTGTATTCTTCCACCGATTTATTTATTTATTACAATATGTGTGTGTGTGTGTGCCGTGGAGTCAAATTGCCTGAGATCGTCCGTGTAACATGGCAGGAAGCCTCGCGCCATGTGCACCTGTCTGTCTGTGAACTGGAGGTTTGGTTTTTTTCTTCATCAGTGTGGACTGGAACCGGATCCTGTGATCTGGACCGGCTGATCGGATCTTTTCTGTTTGTGGTGCTGGGATCAGGGCCGGATTTGGCACCACTAGGAAATGGCGTGGCCCTGGGGGCCCAAGATCCTCATAGAATAGTGACGCCAGGGCATCATGGCCTATTGCTGCTCCTTTATTTATTTATTTTTAAGATTTCAAATGGGCTGGCTGAGAACAATTCCTGTAAAATATCGGGTGTACCAAGAGGTGGCTGGTAGGTCCGAATCCTGATTGAAATATGAGAACATGCTGGCTTGGTCACCTGAGGGTCAATAAAAGAATCACCCAACTTGGAGCGAATACAAACGCAAATGGTATTACAGACTGCTAACGATAGCTGTCACACATGTATTCCTTGCATACTTTGATTCATCCTGTCCTGGGTTTCAATGTATCTGTGTCATTTGTTTGTTGTACCTTTCTTGATTTCTGTACAAGATACCAGCATCCTTACTCTTGGTTCTCTGCAGTGTGGTAATCGTTGTCCAGGAAGATGGTTGCGCAAGCATTTACAGTAGATTTGGACAAGCCTCTTGTATTTCAGGTAAATCTGCATGTATCTTATTTTGTAATCTTTTTCTTCTCGAAAGCATATTTGGCATATTGGTTTTGTGTATATTATATACAGTTTTGGGGTAAGTGGATTTTCCAAATAACTAAGTCAGGGTAGACTAATGATGACTACGGGTTCGGTAACTACAAGTATCGTTATTTCTTAAAGCATATTATCTTTTCATCTCCAAGATCTGAACTTAACATTTTCCTACAATTTACAATGGATTCAAATTGTGAATTTCACCACTATGTATCAGTTATCTTTGACTATTGGCTGTTTCCTAATTTCTTCTTTTATAACTTTTGGTGTCCTGGTGCATTTGAAAGTGCAGTTCTGCTTTTGTATTCTAATACTTGGGTGTGATTTTTCAGGTTGGTCACCTAGAGGAACAGTACCAGGACTGGGTTCACCAGCCAATTGTTAGCAAGGAGGGGCCACGATTTTTCGCCAATGATGTTTTGGAGGTGAACATTCAGTTTTTTTGTGCTCTTCATCTATTTGTAACTTCGGACATTATTTTCTGATGGATGATTCATTTCAGTTCTTGACACGCACAAAATGGTGGGCAGTTCCTCTTATCTGGCTGCCTGTTGTTTGCTGGTGCCTGAATCAGTCGATCCAAATGGGCCACACAGTTCCAGAAGTAGCGCTGCTGGCTGTGACAGGGATATTTATCTGGACACTGATTGAATACACGCTGCATCGGTACCTGTTCCACATAGATACTAAAAGCTACTGGTAAGTCGTGCTGCCATAGATGCTGAAGTTTAACAGATGAGATGATCACATGCTGACCATAGCATTTTTTTACTTGGCAGGACAAACACGGCACATTATCTTCTGCATGGATGCCATCACAAGCATCCAATGGATGGACTACGACTTGTGTTTCCACCAACTGCTGCAGCCATCTTGTGCTATCCGGTAAATAACCTTCCTCATTGATTAAATATCAGGACAACACTGTTAGCGGTGCCCATCAACTAAAGCATAGCGAAACTCTCTGCAATTGTTCTGTTCTGCCCGCGTTATACTACTTCTTTCTTAATGATTGCATGTACATGAAAGAATGTTAGCCGTTCAAACCAATTTAGATTCCCATTATACTTTTGTAGAATTGTGAAATGAGTATATGTAACTCTCTTTTATTCTACCGTGCTGTATTAATTTTTAATGGTGTTCTTCTGCTCTGTCCATCCAGTTTTGGAATATGGTTAAGCTCTTTACAACCACGTCTACTACTCCTGGCGTGTTTGGAGGTGGCCTGTTGGGTTACGTGATCTATGACTGTACACACTACTACCTTCATCATGCCCAGCCCTCATTTGATCCAGCAAAACATCTTAAGGTGCTTATTTCATTCAGAAGCTTATCGGAACACTCTTATCTCTTTATGTACTTACATGTTGTTTCTGATGTACATCAGAAATACCATCTGAACCACCACTTCAGAATCCAAAACAAGGGCTTCGGGATAACATCAACCCTGTGGGACCATGTATTCGGAACACTGCCTTCAACAAAAACCGCAGACAAGAGCACATGAGTTCTACCATGTCTACTGCCTTGTAATGCCAAATATGAAGGTAAAGCTCACTTGATAGCCCTGAATCTGCTTCCTTATCAGGGAAGGTACACGAGGACTAACAATTGATTGCTCTTGTAGATTCGTCATCACTGATGCTGGATTCGACAGACGTATTACTGTTCAGTTACCGATTTTGCACCCTAGATCAATTAATAGGAGATCATGTCACTGAAGTGCTTAACGTTGTTGATCCCGTGGTTCTAGTCTTGCAGTCAAGTGCATCGATTCTTGTTAGACCATCACCACCTATGTGTACAGAGTTTGGTTTTCCTACTATAGCACCATCATTGCATTGATTTGTGGCTTTTGGTAGCCAAGTAGTATAACTTCTTTATATGTTTGTTTTTCCTAGTATAATTTTGGGACAGTAAATGCTTTGCTTTGATATATCTGTAATTTTCCTGTTGTGTGAACCATTCAGTTATGTTGTTTCCGTTGCTGGTTTTTCCTTATTTTGATATAAACAAGTGTATGTACAACTGGAGTGTAGCCTGAAACGCTGGAAAGCCTTGGTTAGAAAATTTAGCATCTTTCCCTTGATGGTTTTCTCATATGTTGTTTGGTCCTATCCTTCACATGTGGCTACCAGAATGTGCCATCCCAAAACCGAGTCAGTGGAAGTCCGACGTCCGGCTGCTAGCTCCGGTTGCCTTGTGAAAAAGAACGAATGAATAGAACACATATGGTCAATAGAAACTGAATTTTAGGAAACGAAAACCCAAAAGATTATTCTCTTCCCAGAACTCGATCGATCCACAATTTTCCATTGGCTACCATATATTTTACGACAGCATCACAGCTGCAACTTTTTTTTTTTTTTGATTTTTCACCGGGGGGACAAAGCCCCACCTGAATTTGTATATATATGTGAGATCGACCTAAAAGGCCGAGATGTTTTGAGCCTGCTTACAGGGGGTGGGCTATAACCAGAGAAACGAACATTCCAGACTGAGATAAGGCAACCAGGACTTATTTGTCAATCAGTTCAGTTTTGTCGCAGCTATAGGATAGTTATCTTGCCATGTACTCCCTCCGATAGTTCATTTTTGTGACATCTTTTTCCGAACGGAGGGAGTAAGTAGCAAATTAATGCAGTTTGAAACGGGAAATCTGTTTTACCTCATAGGTGTAGATGCCTTTCAAAATTTACAAAAACATTCAAAAAAAATTGGTAAACATTCTGTTCGAACACGAAGTTTTTTGAAACCGAGATATTTTTTGTGGCCTGTGTAAAATAGACAAATTCCGGTGCTCCAAAATGACTCTTCAAAAGATATATATTTGTCTTTTAAAACAAGCCACAAAGAAAGTCATATTGTCGCTACACTTTGTGTGCAAATATATAATTTCCGTATGCACACCCCAATTTTTTGTTTGGAAGTTTTGGACATTCTAAAATGTATTTTGCAGTAAATCTATACCTATGAGTCAAAACACTGTGTTCCGTAGCAGATCCAAGGGGAGGAGTGGTGGCCAGGTCCCCACGGCCATGGTCTCTACATCGGATGACGTCCTAGTTCGGATGCAGCAGAAGTCCGCTGTGCTGCATGGGCAAGTTGAAGCCGTCGGTGAAGGCTTTGTACAAGTCGCTGGCCTTCCCGAGGTTGAACTCCGCCTGGAGGGTGGGCGGGTTCCCGAAGGAACTGCTTAATTATTCATTCATGCAACACAAGAGCTCCCGACGCCTTCCAGACCTACCACAGCAAAGACGCTGGGCGTACCCTCCATGAACTGTTCATCTCTCGCCTTGCAGTATTTTCTGAATGCTTCACATGCTCTTTTATGGACCAAAGTATGGAGTGAGGATGTACTAGTTGATCATGCAGCAGTCATTCAGAACATGCAATATTCAGTGCGGATCTTACACCATCATGAATATCCTTTCAGTTGAAGCCCTAAGTGTTCCACTTAATTTTCAATACAACTTCGACGGTGATTCTAAAGTAGTACATGGTAACATGAAAAACGGCTTTGGTATCATTTTATTTTAAAATTCATTTCGTTCTATTGATGTAAACAGCAAGAGTGTTTGTACAGCTGGCGTGTAGTCTGAAAACCAGAAAGCCTTGGTCATGAAGTTTGTTATTTTTCCCTTGATGGGTTTCTTCGTATGTTTTTGGATCCGTCCTTCACATGAGGCTCACTGATGGTGACAAAATTTAGAGAGCTTGTCATGTGCCATCTCAAAACCTAGGCAGTGGAAGTTCGATGCCAGGCTGCTGGCTTTGGTTGCGTGGAGGACACACAGAGGTGTAGAATAGGATAAAAATATATCCCCGAGTGATAAAGTTTGTACGAAATGTGGTCTTGACAAGGGTGCCATTGGATCTTTATCAGCGTGTGAGAGACGGCGAATGAATGATTATACACTGAACTATAGGAAACAAATATCATTCCGCTCATTCGAACTCGATCGGCTCAAACTTAATGGAAATCTCAATACCAGTATCTAGCCGTTCCATTAATCAGCTAATATATAATATACGACAACATCACTAAAATAGTTTCAAGATGGCAAGAAACAACACATGCCTAACCATCATCAGCTCCAAGGCAAAGCTACCACGGCTCGACAAGAGCATTGCTAGCCCAGATAATGCAACAAGAACAATTGTTATTCTCATTCAATCAGTTCAGTTTTTCACCGCTACGTAGTGAGATAATGATCTTGCAGCTACATATTCCGATACTCCAAAGTGACTTTTCAGGAGATGCTTTTTGTCTTTTAACAAATATTACAATAAAGCTTTCAGGACCAAAGACCGTAGTGCACTAAGTAACCGTCACTTTACGTACATGTAGAAACTCTTGGGTAGCACGCTGAACGCGGTTATTTGCTTCTCAAAAGGATGCAGATAGCACAGTTTCTTGGTGTCAATGTCCCAGACCTGCATACATAAACAACGCTTTCCGAATGAGCAAAGGCATGGGTTTACTAATGGAAATTGAGCATGAAAAATGCACGTGCCTCGATCTGGTTCTAGGTGTTGACGTTGAGGAGAACCCCTTGGCCATCGGCGAACTGAAACCGAACATCGGGTCCGTCCAGGTTCAGCAATCGACAGAGAAGAGATACAGTGGGATTGGAAGCAAGAGGGGAGAAGTGGTGGTTACCCGGAGGAACTTGGAGGGGATCGGGGCGCCCGTGCCCGCGCCCACATGGCGAACGCCTGGCAACCGGATCGCGAGCCACATCGTGCAGACCACGCCGGCTCCGAGGCGCAGTACCAGCAGCATCAACCGGAGAAACCATGGACAACGCGCAACGCCTGAATCCTTGCGGGCATATCAACAAACACCTCACGGGCTGAAAACGGAAGGTGGCCGAAGTGGCGGCCACGGCGGACCGAAGGGGCAGAGGACGACGGCCCCGGGCAGGAGCACAGGAGGACGTCGGGGCAGAGCAGACGGGCCTGAGGCGTCGACCTCGGGACGGTACTGGAGCAGGAGGGGCCGCGGGCCGAGCTGCAGCGACGGTCGGGGAGGAGCCGGCAAGAGACGGCCGAGGTCGGGGTAGAGCTTGGCGCGGCGCGCCGGAGCCGGAGGAGACGAGAAGCGGCCGAGCGGCGGTCGGGCTGGGCGACGGCCAGTGGGACGGAGAGGCTGTGGCCGATGCAGGCGGAGCCAGCCACGGAGGAGGCCACACAGGGGGCGGAGCCGGCGGCGAATCCGGCGCGGCTCGGGCGTCCCAGGACGCAGCGCTTGGCAAGGAGGTGGAGTCGGCGGCGGCGAAGGTCGTACCGTGCGTCGATCTAGACGGGAGGAGCGGAGCGACGGCGGCGCGCGTCGGCGGCGGCGACTTTCCGCCGCGCGCGCGAGAGAGGAGAGGAGGGGGAATCTGCGGGTAGTTTTGCACGGAGACCCCTGACTTTGCAGAACTTGTGGAATTGGTCCTTGGCGGGGGTTTTTTTGTAAAGTGGCGAGGTTTTTTTTTGCAAGAGCGTGCGCCAAAGTCCGTGCGGGGGCGACGTGTCCTCTCGCGATTGGTAGAAATTCGAGTGCTACAGTAATACTGTAGCAAGTAAAAGCGTGAGCGCATCTGGGCTGTCCGACGGCGCGATCGGACGGCCAGCGGCTTTAGGGCGACGTGGATGCCCGATCTGAGGGCCAATCTCACCAACTTTTATATATAGTAGGGATTACAAAAAAACTTTTTGTCGCGTAACTTTGTGTGCGAATATAGAATTTTCCTATGCACATGCAATTTTTTTGATTGGAAATTTTTGAGATTTTTGCACAAACAAGTGCATCTTATTCATATGAGTCAAAACACTGTGTCCCCTTGAAACAGAGGCAGATCCAGGGGAACGAGGGGTGACCAGACCCCCGCGGTAGTTCGGCCACCCCCAACATGTTTCGCCGGGATTAGCTAGCTGTGTGATGCCTAGTATGCGGCCACTAGCACACGTCGAGTAGCAGACGTATTTCTCTAAGAGGACAACATCTGAATGGGCTAACTAGCCGAACCCAGTAAAACCTGCAGTCCTGTACCCACACGAGATGGCCTGGTAACGGTAGATGACCACAAGGACAGATCGGTTAACCTTTATGCCCAACGCGACTTGACTGACGCGGTCCGCTCGGCCGCCGGGCATTGTACATACAGTACTCCATCTATCGTTAACTTGTATTTCGTTCGAAACTTCCAGTCTAGCTGTAAACTAACTACAAAAGAGTTGCATTGGACCGCTAGTCACCCTGGAATTTGAAGTACTTGTTGCCGTCGTTGGGGTGTTCATTCGCGTTGGGGCAGCAAGGGTCATTGCATCGGACCGCAGTTCCCGATGTGCTGTAGCAGAAGTTCAAGTGCCTGTTGTAGCCGCCAATGAAATCCAAGTACAAGTCACAAGCTTTACCGAGATTGAACTCCATATCGCAGTCAGGCGGGTTCCTGAAGGAACTGCTCGATACTTTATTCATGCAATATAAGAGGTCCTGATGCCTTCCAAACCTATCATAGCAAAGACGCTGGGCGTACCCTACATGAACTACTCATCTCTCACCTTGCAGTATTTTCTGAATGCCTCACGTGCTCTTTTATGGACCAAAGTATTAAGTGAGGATGTACTAGTTGATCACGCAGCACTCATTCAGAACATGCAACATTCAGTGCGCATCTTATACCATCATAGATATATATATCCTTTCAGTTGAAACCCTAAGTGTTCTACTCAGTAATTCAATAAAAATTCAACGGTGACACCAAATTAGTACGGTAACATGGCAAATGCATTTGGTATCATCTTATTTTTTTTAAACATCTTCTTTTGATATAAGCAATAAGAGCGTCAGCTATGGTTTAGGGTTTTAGGTAGCGCTATTTCCAACTCGGTTGACCCGATCATGGCGTTGTAATCGCGAATGCCTGGACGTGGGATGGCACGTTCATTGTCGGCATCGTGTTAGCACACACAATCGATTTCCAATTCAATAAAAGGAAGAAAGAACGTACGATTGTACGTGGCATAAACACTGTCTCCCCTCTGAAGTTTCTGAATTTCTAGGGAGTCCACAGTTTTGACTTGTGATCAGATGCAAACACTAGTAGTCCCTGTTCAGTTCAGACATGCACCTATAAAACCCACGCGAGAGGAATTTTAGGCATGACAGCAGCTCGAGAACAAATCATCAGACAAGCAAACAAAAGCTAGTAACTCGATTGATCAAGAACAGGTATGGATTTGGATTTCCCCTGTCTCTTTCATCCTGATTTGTTTTGCAAACGACACAAAGGAAGTGGCTAAAAATCGATCCATGGTCACTCCCTAAATTCTGGATGCATTCCCTAAAAGTCTCAGTTGAACTGATGACGCATGGTCACTCACTCACTCGCATCACTAGCTACTAGCTAGATTCGGTGGACGGCCGCCGCGGACAGCACGGCCAGCGCCGTCGCTGGGGAGCTTACCGGCCGCGAGGCCTGCCAGGATCACCGGCACGAAGTGTTCCTGGAACCCAACCACTTGACAGTTCACACGGCCCATACTCAGACCAACGATATTTTTTCTGCTGCTCCAGCTGCTGTCTCTGAATCATTATCTCACTCTCTGTCGTCGACATGTCGTGCGCTTGCTGCTACTACCACCTCTGGGATGCACGATCGATTGATTGATCTGTCTAATACGTAATGCCGATAGTTGTGGGCTCGCCGATAATTGAAAAGGATATATAGGTTCATGGATGTGGGCTCGCCGATAGTTGAATGCCTGAGGCCACCACCATGGAAACTTAGGCACGTGCAAACGCCGACTCCTCCCTTGATCTCCCCTATGATGTATGGTCGATCGATTGAATAGTCTGAGAGTTAAATACCTGAAGCCGGCAGAATTTTAATTCGATTTCATGACAAGTAAATAAACTCATCTGTCCATGGGTGTGAAATCGCCATGACGTTGCTTCTGTTTTTCTTTATAGTCTGGTTTCTGACCTGTGAAGTTCTGGGTTTCGTAAGGATCGCTGTCAGTGAAGAACTATTCACTTTAGACAGGTTATGTTATGGACTGACGGGTATATTCAATCAGGTTCAGATTATCACGACAGACAGTAATCAGAAGCGGGGAATGGCTAACTAGTTAAGCTATGCCATGTCTCCCCTGCACGTAGACAAGCAAGTCTTGTCATGTAGATGAACATAAGAAGACCTCGTTGTCGCTGTCGCCCTGGCACTTCCAGTACTTGCCGTTGTCGGGCCGCTGGTTCGTATCGGGGCACATTGTGTCTCTGCATCAGATAACATCGTAGTTCCCGTTGTGCTGCAGAAGAAGTCTACAAGCAAGTTGAAGCCGTAGGTGAAGGATACGTCGTACCAGTCGAGGGCGTACCCGAGGTTCCCTAATGAATTGCTCGATGGTTTATTCATGCAAGAAAAGAGCTCCCGATGCCTTCCAAACCTACCACAGCAAAGACGTTAGGAGTGAATGCTTCACCTGCTCTTTTTTGGACCAAAGTATCAAGTGAGGATGTACTAGTTGATCATGCAGCAGTCATTCAGAACATGAAATATTTAGTGCAGATCTTAAACAATCATTGATATTCATATATCCTTTTAGTCGAAGCCCCAAGTGTTCAACTCAATTATTCAATACAACATCGACGGTGATACTAAATTAAGTAGTACGAGGTAACATGGCAAGTGCATTTGGTGCCATCTCAAAAAATTCATTTCCTCCTTTTGATATAAATAAACAACAAGAGTATACAACTGGATGTAGTCTGAAAATTGGAAAGCCTTGGTTACAAAGTTCGTTATCTTTCCCTTTATGGGTTTCTTCATCTGTTTGTTGTACCCGACCTTCACATGAGGCTCACTGATGGTGAGAAAATTTAGAGAGCTTTCCATGCGGCATCTGAAAACCTAGTCAGTGGAAGTTTCTGAATTTCTAGCGAGAGAGTCCACACTTTTGATTTGTGATCAGATCGCAAACACTAGTACGTGTCCATGTTAAAAAATACATGCACGTACGCAAATCACAAGAGAGGAATTTCAGACATGACAGTAGCTCGAGAACGGCTTACTAGACAAGCTAAACAAAGATAGTAACTCGAAAAAAAAAACTTAATGACCAAAGTATCACGTGAGGATGTACTAGTTGATCATGCAGCACTCATTCAGAACATGCAGTATTCAGTGTGAATCTTACACCATCATGGATATCCATATATCCTTTAAGTTGAAGCCCTAAGTGTTTCACTCAATTATTCAATACAACTTCGACGGTGATACCAAAGTAGTACAAGGTAACATGGAAAAGTTGTTTGGTATCATCTTATTTAAAAAACTAATTTCCTTCTTTGGATATAAACAACAGGAGTGTGTGTACAACTGGATGTGGTCACAAAGTTTGCTATCTTTCCCTTTATATGTTTCTTCATCTGTTTTTGGACCTGTCCTATACATGAGGCTCAATGATGGTGACAAAAATTTGATAGGTTTTGTCATGTGCCTCTCAAAACCTAGTCGGTGGAAGTTCGACGCTAGGTTGCTGGATTTGGTTGTGTGGCGATCTCAACAGTGTAGATTAGGATAAATATATGCCCGGGTGATGATGTGAGTATGAAATGTGGCTTTTTGATCGACAAAGGAGCCGCTGGATCTCTATCGGACTGTGAGAAAGGACGAATGAATGAATATACACTAGATTGTAGTATACAAAGATCATTCTGCTCACCTGACTCGGTCGGCTCAAACTTAATGAAAATCTCACCACCAATAACTAGCAGTTGCATTAATTAACTAATATATAATTTAGGACAACATCACTAAAATAGTTTCAGCATGGTAAGAAACAACATATTACTCCCTACGTTTCATTATATAAGGTGTCTAAGGTTTTGGCATGATATTAAGACGCCACTATGTTGCATGTGGTGAACTAAGTTTATACAGAAATAAATTGAGGTAAAAGAGTACCTATTAGCCACGAACTGAAAACAATACTTCAATTTTCTACATTCCAGATTGTGACACATTTTTTGATAGGTAATATTGTCTATAGAACCCAACACACCTTATATTTTGAAACTTTTCTCAAAACTTAAACACCTGATATTTAAAAACGCAGGGAGTACTAAAAATCATCAGCTCCAAGGCAAGGCTATAGTCAGACTGTCAGAGTCGACAAGAACATTGCTGACCCAGATAATTCAACAAGAACGAGTTGTTATTCATCAATAGGTTCAGAATTCTGTAGAGATAATATTTTTTCCATGAAAATAGCTAATTAATTTATTTGTGCCATGCACGTATACGAGCATGCCGGTTTCATCATGACAATGGGCAGAAGGCGACCTCGTAGTGTTTTTCTTTGCGTTTGCGGTACTTTGTCGTTGCCGGGATTGTGGTCGGCATTGGGGCAGTCGGGGTCCCTAAACCAGATAACTAAGTCGTTCCCACATGTGCTGCAGGAAAAGTCCACGACCATGTTCGAGCCCTCCATGACTGAAATGTCGTACATATCCCTCTCATACCCTAGGTTAAACTGCGCCTTGCGGCCGGGCGGGTTCCGGAAAGAACTGCTCGTGTTTTAATCCAGGCAACACAAGAGCTCCTAATGCCTTCCAAACCTACCACAACAAAGACGTTGGGGGTACCCTCCATGAACCGCTCATCTCTCACCTTGCAACATTTTCTGAATGCTTCACCTGCTCTTTTATGGACCGAAGTATCATGACGAGGGGTATCCTCGGCAAATCCCATGGTTAGGTACCTAGGGTTGATTATGTGGTAGAGAACACGCAGTGTTAGTAGAATCGACGGCTGACAAGCGGGATTTACCCAGGTTCAGGGCCCTCGAGTGAGGTAACACCCCTACTTCCTGCCTGTCTGTATTTGATTTGTGAATATGAAAGTTACAACGGTCCGGCGAGTTGTTGATCTCGTCGGGGTTCTGATGGCTATGGATCGGTTACCTTGATCGGTTACCCTCCCAGCCTTTATATAGGAGGCTGGGTCTCGGATACGTAACCGACTAGGATTACAGTTATGGAAAGCCTCAACCGACTATAACTTATTCTATCTTGGAAAATACTCCTCGTCGTGGGCCTCCCTTCGTGGGCTTCAATCAATCTTGGGATTCTTTTAATCATTACGTGCACCAGGTACCCTCACGTTGGGGTACCCGCAGAGTATAACCTCGTCATATCAGGTGAGGATGTACTAGTTGATCATGCAGTAGTCATTCAGAACTTGCATTATTCAGTGTGGGATTTTACACCATCATGGATATGCGTATATCCTTTTAGTTGAAGACCTAAGTGTTATATTAAAATATTCAATACAACTTTGACGGTGATACTAAAGTAGTACAAGGTAATATGACAAATGCGTTTGGTATCAACTTATTTCAATAAATTCATTTCCTTCGTTTGATATAAATAAAGGACAAGATTATACAACTGGATGTAGTCTAAAATTGGAGAGCCTTGGTCACAAAGTTTGTTATCTTTCCCTTTATGGGTTTCTTCATCTGTTTCTTGGACCCGTCGTTCACATGAGGCTCACTGATGGTGACAAAATTAGAGAGATTGTCTTGTGCCATCTCAAAATCTAGTCAATGGAAGCTTGACGCCAGGCTGCTGGCTTTGGTTGTGTGGCGGTGATCTCAGCGGTGTAGAGTAGGACAAAAATATATTCCATAGAGATGAAGTGGGTACGGAATTTTTTTGGCATGTTATCAGCTGATATAAAGTACTTAGAATTTTAACCGTCTTAAACAATAAGGTCTTTGAGTTACAGAAATGCTGCACGTCTTAGTTAGTTTGTTGGATCACATTAGACTTTTATGTTAACAACACACTTCTCACCGCGATCATTTCTCATGGATTAGGATTACAATTTACAAGCCAAGGATTCATAAAGTTTTAGGAATTACAGAAGAGAGAGGAACAACACAATAGGAAGAGGAGACAGAAGCAGAGGAGGCCGAAGCCATCCCGTTCCTAGACAAGTCGTTTGTAGGCCCCTTCCCGTGGCTTCCGATCAGCCAAGCCCAATACGCTAAGCCCAAGGTCCAGCCCATAGCAGGAGTAGGAAGCTCTCTAACATTTTATTGCCAAACACATTCACAAGAAAATGCTTTAACATTCTGTTTGGATGATAAGAAACATAAGCATAAACTTCCGGACATCCATTCTGACTCGTTGAACTAGATGATCATATATGCAGTGCCCAACATTCAAAAAAAACATTTGGGTGTACTTATAGACATTTTATGTAGGCACACAATGTTTTGTTTAAAAAGGACAATTATTGTGCCTTGTGTAAAGAAGAGAGAAGAATGCGCAGTAAGCACCGAAATTTTGTTTTTTATACAGAACACAAAGCACATTATTTTTTCGTGGAACTTTATGTGGCAACATAAGTTGTTAGGAGGTACCTCAAAATTTATTTCAATTTTTTTGACATTTTAAATATAATTTTAAAATGTTCTTTTCATAATGATACTGGATGTTTCTATGAGCCAAAACACCATGCCCCTTAATCATTTGGAATAGGGAAGCATATTATTCATCTAGATCACTCGCTTGTTTTTTGGGACCAATGCAGTTGTCTTAACATATACCCAAAAGTATCTACCCTCAAGTCGAACGATATATCGCCTACTCCGGTAACACAAGAATGCAGAAGCTATACTTTATTGTAGACCAAGTCATGACACATCTTCCCTACACCTGCCCGTATTCATTTCTGCAATCGTGTCATGCGTGGCAGATGAAACCCAAGCAAAATTTGGCTGAGCAGACTCTAGCTAGTGTCCCAAAAGTTGTCGTGTAACAAGAGAATCCAGAAGCTCAGCTATGCATTTCCGCACCACAAGACCTCCCGGTGCCTTCCAAACCTACTATAGCAAAGATACTGGGGTGCCCAGCTCCATGATCTGATCATCTCTCACCTTGCGGCATTTCCGCTTCACCTCCTATTTTATGGACCAGAATATAGAGTGAGGATGTACTAGCTAGTTGATCATGCATTTATTCAGCACATGCAGTCCAGTTCAGTGCGGAGTTTACTTCATATTTAAGGCATCTTTAGCCGATCCTTCAAACCGGTTAGAGGAGTAAAAAATGTGTTTTACTACTCAAGACTGAAAACTTTACTCAAAGTGCCACCCGATTCTTGAATATACTTGACGCACTGCGCTGGAGTAAAATTCTTTCCCTTCCCCACCCCGCACCCTGTGAGGCTGTGACCCTGCCATCTCCTTCTCCAAATCCACCCCTGCATTCGCCTCGTTCCCCGTTCTGCCCCTCCACATGGCTGGACCGCTGGATCCTCCTGATCTCTTTTTTTGTGGGTAAAATCATCCTGATCTCGGTCCCTCTGCCCATCCGGACCCGGCCGGTCTCCTTTCGCTCGGTTGCGCAGGCCGCTCAAGTCTATAAGATCGCGAAGGTGAGCCTCCACGGATCGGGAGCACGGCTCAAGTTCCCTTCGGCAGCCGCAACCTATCGAATTTGGCCTCCCTGACCCTCGAGTAACTAGCCTCTGCGCCTGCGCATGAGCTGAAGGTGGATCAGGAGTACGACGAGCCTCGAGGCTGAGTGCGCCAAGGGAGTACATGGTCAAAATGAGGCGACGAGTGTCTTGATGTATTCTGAATGCATCGAGGCTCATGATAGCGACTAGGTGTTTCTTTTTGTCATTTTTCGTAATTTAAGTTTAGATTTCGGTTAAAGTTATGTAAATTTCAATGAATTTTTGTTGAAATTGGCATGAATTTATATTTTAATTTTTCATGGAGCTAAATTTAAATGGTCGGTTAGAAATCCGCTAATTTAAGAGCAATAATTTTGAGAAGTTAACGAATAATGAGACTTATGAGAGACTAAAATTTGAGGCAGCGGTTAGAGATGCCCTTCAAACATATGCACTAGGAGTTTTTCTAAGGAAATCAACTGACGTGGTGCGTCGAGAGCCTTTTGTGTATCATTGAATGTTACCAATTTATTATAAGTAAGCAAAATCTTGGATCAACCTATTGACAAATTCTGAGACTCTCGATAAACATCATATTAGGTTCTCCCTTTGTCCTGTGATATTATATAACATGTTTTTTTCAAATATAATTATATTGACACTAATAGCATCTTGTATTATGTACTGAGAGTACGTATATTCAATCTAATTCAGGTGATCGCGACAAACACTAATCCAAATATTTGAATGGCTAACTAGTTAAGCCGTGTGATTCCTCCCATGCACGTACACACGCATGTTTTATCATGTGGATGGACAGAAGATGAGCTCGTAGTCGATGTCGCCTTGGGCCGTCTCCAGAAATTTGGTACCCCTGCGAGCGAAATGTAAAATAGGGCCTAAAATTTGAAATTTTCACATTACATATAGCAACTAAAAAATTAAATTGCACATAAATAACTATGATTAACTTGGTGGTTTATAATTAGAACAAAACGTTACCTTTGATAATAAATTCTGTCTCGATCCTGTCGTGGAGATCGTATGACTCTTGCGCAATCTCAAAATTTCCATTCCCTAATCGCTACTGCAATGTGACATGATGAATAAATAAGAAAGCACCTTGTCAAATTATCTCAAAATTTCCATTCCCTAATGGCTACTGCTATGTGCCGTCTAATTACCTCACCCGCCACATTGGCCCTTTTCCTTTTTCTTCACCTTCGGTGGGCAGGAAGAAGGGGAAACCGACCGTCGTCGTTTCGTCGACTCGGCGTCGCGGTCTTGGTGGTAGTCAGGCGTGATTAAGGCTCCGTCTCTAGATCGTTTGATCGATTGCTACACGAACAGGTACAACGCGATCGATCGATGGATATGCTGTGCACCTCGTGTACCCACAAAGACGGGCTGCCCCTTGGCATTTACAGTACTTGTCGTCTTCTTGGCAGTGGTTCACATCAGGTCCCGAAGTGTCTCTTTTTGTAATGTACATACTTGTATTCAAATGGAACAGAGTACAGAAAACCAACAAGTACACACGAAGAAGGAAGCTAGAGAAATCGAAGAACAACAAAACTCGCACTGTCCAAGCACAACCACAAGATCGACGAACGCCGGAACCCCACATCGCCGGAGGCGACGAAGGAAGCCGCCGCGAAGAACGATCACCCGAAGAGCAGCAGAGCTCCTAGCCCGAGGCGATGATGAACCGCATGAATCTCCAACTCCGAAAAGCTGAAGGTGTTGACGACGAAGCACACGCATCGGTCGGGGGCGGCCCCCAAGCTCCAGCTGCCCCGGATCTGGAGCCAGAGCTCCAGAACCTCCACCACCTCACCACGTACCTGCGAAGCCGCTGCCTCGAAGCCTCCCTTCCTTCCTCCAGCAACACAACACCAGCGCCGCCGCACCACGGCAACCGGAGAGGAAAGGCCACGCACGGCGGATCCGAGAACCCGCGAGCACGGCCAGGTCGACGACCACGCGGCGAAGCACCACCGGAGCTCCACCACCGAAGGGGACGGTCGCCGACGCCAAACACCACACCAACCGCACCACCGCCTCCACAGCGCCGACGGCGGGAACCCACTCACCCCTACTCTACATCGGATGACGCTGTAGTTCTGGCTGTGCTGCAGCAGAAGTGTACGGGGAAGTAGAAGCCGTCAATGTAGGATGACTTGTACTGGTCGCTGGATTTCCCGAGATTGAACTCCACGTTGTGCGCAGGTGGGTTCCTGAAGGAACTGCTTAAGTATTCATTGTGCAACACAAGAGCTCCCGATGCCTTCCAAACCTACCACAGCAAAGACGCTGGGCGTACCATCCATGAACTGCTCATCTCTCACCTTACAGCATTTTCTAAATGCTTCACCTGCTCTTTTATGAACCAAAGTATCAAGTGAGGTTGTACTAGTTTTTTTTTGTAATGTACATACTTGTATTCAAATGGAACAGAGAACAGAAAACCAACAAGTACACACGAAGAAGGAAGCTAGAGAAATCGAAGAACAACAAAACTCGCACTGTCCAAGCACAACCACAAGATCGACGAACGCCGGAACCCCACATCGCCGGAGGCGACGAAGGAAGCCGCCGCGAAGAACGATCACCCGAAGAGCAGCAGAGCTCCTA
Source organism: Poa pratensis (assembly GCA_947311845.1). Lineage (NCBI taxonomy): Eukaryota > Viridiplantae > Streptophyta > Magnoliopsida > Poales > Poaceae > Poa > Poa pratensis. Next base: position 70,414,957 of record CAMZMU010000044.1, on the reverse strand, counting down.
GCCCGGAGGCGTTCATGAACCGCATGAATCTCCAACTCCGAAAAGCTGTAGGTGTTGACGACGAAGCACACGCATCGGTCGGGGGCGGCCCCCAAGCTCCAGCTGCCCCGGATCTGGAGCCAGAGCTCCAGAACCTCCACCACCTCACCACGTACCTGCGAAGCCGCTGCCTCGAAGCCTCCCTTCCTTCCTCCAGCAACACAACACCAGCGCCGCCGCACCACGGCAACCGGAGAGGAAAGGCCACGCACGGCGGATCCGAGAACCCGCGAGCACGGCCAGGTCGACGACCACGCGGCGAAGCACCACCGGAGCTCCACCACCGAAGGGGACGGTCGCCGACGCCAAACACCACACCAACCGCACCACCGCCTCCACAGCGCCGACGGCGGGAACCCACTCACCCCTACTCTATGTACACGAGGAGATCCGGGGATCCCCCACCCACCAGCCGCCGGAGCGGACGGAGGGAGAGAGATCCCGCAGATCGGCGACGGCGAGAGTGAGGAGAGCAGGCGGATCCAGAAAATTCGCCCTTCGTCTACTGTAGCAGGGAAGGGGAGGGGAAAGTGCGGGCCTCTGATGCAAGAACTTCCTGCAAGTGAGGTTGTACTAGTTGATCATGCATGCAGCAGTCCTTCAGAACATGCAGCATTCAGTGCGGATCTTACACCATCATAGATATATAGATGTCCTTTCAGTTGAAGCCCTAAGTGTTCTACTCCATTATTCAATACAACTTCGACGGTGACACTAAAGTAGTATGGTAACATGGCATATGCGTTTGGAATCATCTTATTTCAAGAAACAATTCCTTCTTTTGACATAAGCAATAAGAGTGTAGTCTGAAAATTGGAAAGCCTTTTGGTCACGATGTTTGTTATCTTTCTTTTTATGGGTATCTTTATCTGTTTTTGGACCTGTCCTTCACATGAGGCTCACTGATGGTGACAAAATTTAGAGAGCTTGTCATGCGCCATCTCAAAACCTAGTCCGGGGAAGTTCGACATCAGGCTGCTTGCTTTGGTTGCGTGATAAAACAATATGCGTGAGTGATGAAATGGGTTCAAAAAATTTCTTTTTGGTCGACAAGGGATTCGTTGGATCTCTATCCGACCGTGCCACCGTGGGAAGAAGGAATGAATGAATATAAACTCAACTGTAGGAAATAAAGATCATTCCGTTCACCCGAACTCGATCGGCTAAAACTTAATGAAAATCTCAATACCAATATCTAACAGTTCCATTAATCAGCTAATATATAATATACGACAACATCACTAAAAAAGTTTCAAGATGGTAAGAAACAACACATGCCTAACAAGAACAATTGTTATTCCCATTCAATCAGTTCAGTTTTTCGCCGCTACATAGTGAGATAATGATCTTGCAGCCACGTATTCCGATACTCAAAAGTGACTTTTCAGGAGATATTTTTTTTCTTTTAACACATACTACAAAAAAAATCTGCTTATCACATAACTTTGTGTGCGAATATAGAATTTCCCTATGCACATGCAAATTTAAGTTTTTGACATTCTTGCACAAACAAGTGCATCTATTCATATGAGTCAAAACACTGTGTCCCCTTGAAACAGAGGCAGGTCCAGGAGAACGAGAGGTGACCAGACCAGACCCCGCCGTAGTTCGGCTATCCCCAACATGTTTCGCCGGGGATTAGCTAGATGTTCGATGCCTAGTATGCGGCCAACATCTGAATGGGTTAACTAGCCGAACCCAGTAAAACCTGCAGTCATGTACCCACACGAGATGGCTTGCCATGAGGAGAATTACCGGAGCCGCCTGGTAACGATAGATGGCCACTAGGACAGATCGGTTAACCTTTATGCCCAAAGCGACCTGGTTGACGCGGTCCGCTCGGCCGCCTAGGCTATAGTACATACAGTACTCCATCTGTCGTTAATTAACAATTCGTTCGAAACATCCAATCTAACTGTAAACTAACTACACTACAATAGAGTTGCACAATACATAAGTGATGATTCATTGGAAGTACGGAGTATTAGATTTTGAAGTTCGCCGCGCCTCAACAATAAAGAGAAACAATTAATCAACACTTGAGTCTTGTAAATGTAAATATAATTAGGAGAGGAGCGAGCTCCGATACTATTGGTCGCATACTCCTGATTAAATAGTGTGATACTAAATCCACAATAATGTAAAAAAACAAAAAAAAGTTATATTATCGTGTTATCCTACATCCTCTTGTCCGTCTGAGATTATCATCGGCCTCGCTGTCACCCTGGCATTTGCAGTACTTGCCGTAGTCGGGGTGTTGGTTCGCATCGGGGCAGCAAGGGTCATTGCATCAGACCGTAGTTCCCGTTGTGCTGCAGCAGAAGTCCAAGTGCACGTTGAAGTCGGATGTCTCGTACAAGTGGCAAGCTTTCCCGAGATTGAATTCCATATCGCACGCAGACAGGTTCCCGAAGGAACTGCTCGATAATCTATTCATGCAATACAAGAGCTCCTGATGCCTTCCAAACCTACCATAGCAAAGACGCTGGGCGTACCCTACATGAAATGCTCATCTCTCACCTTGCAGCATTTTCTGAATGCTTCGCCTGCTCTTTTATGGACCAAAGTATCAAGTGAGGATGTACTAGTTGATCATGCATCACTCATTCAAAATTTAGAGAGCATGTCATGCGTCATCTCAAAACCTTGTCCAGGGAAGTTTGATGACCCACAAGTATAGGGGGTGTATCGTAATACTTTCGATAAATAAGAGTGTCGAACCTAACAAGGAGCAGAAGGTGTTGACAAGCAGTTTTGATAAAGGATTCACTGTAAATACTCACAGACAAATTTTTAGGAGTTTTTGATATAGCAGATAAATAAAATGCAAGTAAATAAAATGCTGTAATAATAATTGCAGCGAGTGGCCCAATCCTTTCTACAGCAAAGGACAAGCCGGTTTGTTTACTTATAATGACCAAACGTTCTTGAGGACACATGGAATATTGTCAAGTGCTTTCGCTTCATATAGTTGATTAATCTTCATTGTTTTGATAAGTGTTGTGTGGGTGAACCTATGCTAATGCACCGCCCTTCCTAGGACTAATACATACTTGTGATTAAACCCCTTGCAAGCATCCGCAAATACAAGAAAGTAATTAAGATAAATCTAACCACAGCCTTAAACTCTGAGATCCTGCTATCCCTCATGCATCGATATACCAACGGGTGTTTAGGTTTCTGTCACTCCGGCAACCCCACAATTGGCAAACGAATACAAGATGCATTCCCCTAGGCCCATAAAGGTGAAGTGTCATGTAGTCGACGTTCACATGACACCACTAGAAGAATAACACCACAACTTAAACATCAAACCATTAAATATTACTCAACATAATTCACTACTAACATCAAGACTTCTCCCATGTCCTCAAGAACTAAACGAACTACTCACAAGACATCATATGGAACATGATCAGAGGTGATATAATGATGAATAACAATCTGGACATAAACCTTAATTCAACGGTTTCACTCAATAGCATCAACCACAAGGAGTAATTAACACCGGGAAAGTTTCCCCTATGAACTAGACAAGATTCAACCCTAGATGTTACAGCGGAACGGAGTGGAGCGGCGGTGATGATGGTGTCGGCGGTGGAGATGATGATCCCAATGAAGTCCAGCTCGATGACGGTGACGATGGCGACGATTTCCCCCCTCCGGGAAGGAATTTCCCCGGCAGATTTCTCCCTGCCGGAGAGCTTTTCTCTCTCTGGTGTTTTCCGCCTCGTGGAGGCGGCGGAATATTTCCTCGACATCCCCCCGTGTCTTAGGGTTTCCTGGGGATGATGTACGCGAAGGGGGCTGGCAGAGGTGGGCCAGGGCCTCCTCACCCCTGGCGGCGCGCCAGCAAGGTGGGCCGCGCCACCAGGTGGTGAGGGCCCTCACCTCGGCCTCCCCTTTTGGCTGCCTCCGTCATCTGAAAAATAGGAGTTCTGGATATTTTCCTCGAATTATTGATCTTCAGAAATATATTATCTTGACGGTCCTTTTTCCAGCAGAAATCTGACTCCGGTGTTTAATTCTCCAATAATCATCAAACATGCAAAATAGGTAAAATAACATAAGTAACATCTCTAAATATGAAATATATCAATGAATAACAGTAAATTATGATATAAAATAGTGATGCAAAATGGACGTATCAACCCCCCAAGCTTAGACCTCGCTTGTCCCCAAGCGAAAACTGAGCTCAGTAAACAAGACCACAGGTTTATGGAGTGAAGTGTCGATAAACAAAATACGGACAAGAAGCATCACATTTATTAATACACAAGTCATTCTAGACAGCAACTTCCCTTCATATAATCTTAACTTGAAACAAGTAAAGGGAACCACAATAAAGTGCATAGAGAAATCATAATTGGTGATGGCAAACTTAGTTCTTGGTCAGAGAACAATTAACAGATCATACTTATCTTTCGAGCAGAGTCTTTATATTAGAGCTTATATTGCAGAACTTACATGCTCAATCATAACAATCTCCTTACAGTCATTGATAACTTTCAAAGTTATATTCATTCAGATAAAAGCTTTGTGCTAAACAAGGAAACATAAAAGATATGATTAGAAGTATCAACATATAAATGATTGGATCACAACAACTCAAATGCTTGCTTGAGATAGAGGGAATAGGTTTACTGACTCAACAAGAAAGTAAAAGATAGGCCCTTCGCAGAGGGAAGCAGGGATGAAATCATGTGCTAGAGCTTTTTAAGTTTTGAAATCATATAGAGAGTATAAAAATATTTGTTTGAGCTATGTATGTCGTTGTCAACGAATCGTAGTAAAGAGAACACTAACCCCTTGTCAACCAGACTTTCAAGAGCGGCTCCCATGAAGGACGTTATTTCTACCCAAAGGTAGATCATCCCTCTTCTCTTTTGTTTACACATGTATTTATAAATTGGTATGACACTCCTCCCAACCTTGCTTACACAAGCCATGGCTAACCGAATCCTCGGGTGCCTTCCAACAATCACATACCATGGAGGAGTGCCTATTTGATGATGCTTAACATTTTGAATTGCTTCTGATAAATCATTGGCAAACATGTGAAGAGAATCAAATGGTTAAAGTTATAATTAATTGGGACTGGGCACCCCATTTGCCAGCTCTTTTTGCAAGTTATTGGATAAGCGGTGTATATGCCACTAGTCCATTGGTGAAAGTCTGTCTGACAAGAGTGATAGAGAAACTCTACAAAACCCTCATGAGCTAATAAACAGTGACACAAAATGAGGAGTAAAAGTTTTGAATAATTTAAAGGTAGCACATGAAGTATTTACTTGGAGTGGCGCAAAATACCACATAGTAGGTAGTTATGGTGGACACAAATGGCAATGGTTTGGCTCAAGGTTTGGATGTATGAGAAGCATTCCCTCTCAATACAGGTTTTTGGCTAGCATGGTTATGTAGCAAGCATAAGAGTTGAGGGATACAAACAATTATACAAGTGATAAGAACAATCATGCAATCTTCCTTGGAAGCACAAATAATTTAACTTGAGAATACTAAGCTTATGAGCCAACAAGAAAGAAAGATCATGGAATAATATATCTACATGTACTTCCCTCTCTCTACTTAAGTCTCAAAGTATTGTTACTACTGACCAATGCTAAGTTTGCCAAAACCAAAAAGATCTAACTAATGCTCCAAAGTGATGCCTATACTAATAACAAGATTATCAACATGAAAGAGAATTGCAAACTAAAATAAAGTATGCAGAAAGTAAATGATAAAACTTCTCATTAATATTCCATAACGGCAACTCACACCAAGGGATACATAGATAACCAACTAAAAGAGAGATACTTCCACATTGCAAACCATCCTATAAGATAACTTCCCTACTCACGATATGACTCTATTGAAAAGTAAAAGGTAAAGATAATGGTGTGATACCGCGGCACTCCCCCAAGCTTGGAACAAACCAAGGGGATGCCAATACCAATGATGAATTACTCCTTCGGTGGTGGTGGTGAATTCTTGATAAGCTTATCAACCAGCTCCTTCAGTTCATCAATCTTGTAGGTGAGAGCGAATCAGCTCCGAGTTGTGCTCAATGCGGTTCATGAACTTGTCAGACTGCGAATCCCAGCTCTTGGAATTGTTTCCCCACTTCTCAGCTTCAGAATCCTCTTTCCTGCATTGTTAGAACGATCTATATTCCAACCACTAGGCAACTCTGCCTCGGGAATCCTTTCAATTTGACTCTTATGAATTAGATTGTGGAAGGGGTTATTGATGCCTGGAGAAGATGTCCTTGGAGCTAGGAAGCGACGTGGAACCTTTCCTCCGGTGCTCATCCCGCGCCTCTCTTGAGTTGAATGGGTTTGCCACCACTCCGATGCTTGCAACGGTGGCGCGCGGGTATACGCGCGGATCTTCCTCCACTTCACCTTCATCTTCACTCTTGACTTCTTCCTCCAGCTTGGGGTCTTTAGGATCATCTTCTAAAGGCTCCTTGCCCTTGTTGTTGTTGTTGGAACCATGGTGCTTCTAAATCTGAGAGCAAATCCTGGCAGAAACAGCTCGAAACAAAACGCGACGAAAAGGAGATATACGAACCTCGGGGGTTCGGGTTAGATATATAGCAAAAAGTTTTACATCAAAAGGAAGGTACTGGAGGAAACCTGGTCGGAAACGAGCTCCAGGGCGTCCTCACCCTGGTGGCGCGGCCAGGGGTGGGCCCGCGCCGCCACGTGGTGAGGTGCCCTCGGGCACCGTTTCCCACCCGGTTCGGTCTCTTATTTTTCCATATTTAATAAAAACGGCAAAAATATCTATTGGAAGGTTAAACGCGAACTTTTTCTTACCGAAACTGTTACCTATTCAAAGTCAAATTCTGCAGTCTCATGAAAATGCCTTTCAATGAAAACTTCCGGAGTCACCACTTTAATAGTGTCAACATCTTCATTGTAAGAATCTCCAGAATATAATGTTTGAGTCTTTGACCATTCACCACTTGTGTAGAGTTGTCTTTGAGTGAAGCAATCTTTATTGCACCTGAACGATACACTTCCACAATAACAAAAGGTCCTTCCCATTTTGAGAGTAATTTTCCTGCAAAAAATCTGAGACGAGACCTATACAATAGAACTTTCTCACCAACATTAAACTCTCTTTTAAGAATTCTCCTATCATGCCATCTCTTAACTTTTTCTTTAAAGAGTCTAGCATTTTCATAAGCTTCACTTCTCCATTCATCTAGAAACTCAAATGAAGCAACCTTTTTTCACCAGCAAGTTTAAAATCTCTATTAAGCTCTCTCACTGCCCAATAAGCTTTGTGTTCTAATTCTAAAGGCAAGTGACAAGCTTTACCATAAACCATTTTGTAAGGAGACATACCCATAGGGTTTTTATAAGCAGTTCTATAAGCCCATAAAGCATCATTTAACTTACTAGCCCAATTTTTTCTAGATTTATTACAGTCTTTTGCAAGATAGATTTAATCTCCCTATTTGACAATTCTACTTGTCCACTAGTTTGGGGATGATAAGCTGAAGCAATTCTATGATTAACACCATATTTAGCAAGGGTCTTTCTAAAACCACCATGGATGAAATGAGAACCTCCATCAGTCATAAGATATCTAGGTACACCAAATCTAGGAAAAATAACATCTTGAAGCATTTTTAAAGAGGTCTCACCATCAGCACTTTTTGTAGGTATAGCTTCTACCCATTTAGTAACATAATCAACAACAACAAGTATATGAGTGTTACCTTCTGAAGGAGGGAAAGGACCCATGAAGTCGAATCCCCAACAATCAAATGGTTCAATAACAAGAGAATAACTCATAGGCATTTCATTACGTCTAGAGATATTACCAACCCTTTGACATTCATCACAAGATAAAATAAATTTCCTTGCATCCTTAAAGAGGGTAGGCCAATAAAAACCTGATTGTAGAACCTTTTGTGCAGTTCTATCTCCAGCATGATGCCCTCCATAAGCACTACCATGGCATTTTCTCAATATTTCTCGTTGTTCATGTTCTGGAACACATCTTCGCATAATGCCATCAACTCCTTCTTTATATAAGTGTGGGTCATCCCAAAAATAATGCCTCAAGTGATAAAAGAATTTCTTCTTTGCTGAGCTGAAAAGGTTGGAGGCAAGTACTTGAAACAATAAAGTTAGCATAATCAGCATACCAAGGACTATCTCGTGAACTTACCCTTATTGCAGCCAATTGTTCATTTGGAAAACTATCATTAACAGGAATAGGATCATAAGGAATGCTTTCCAATCTAGACAAATTATCAGCAACAGGGTTTTCAGCACCTTTTCTATCTACAATATGCAAATCAAACTCTTGCAAAAGAAGTACCCGTCTAATAAGCCTGGGCTTAGCATCTTTCTTTTCCATAAGGTATCTAATAGCAGCATGATCAGTATGAATAGTAACTTTCGAGTCAATTATATAAGGTCAAAATTTGTCACAAGTGAATACTACAGCTAAGAATTCCTTTTCTGTAGTGGCATAATTCTTTTGAGCAGAATCAAGAGTCTTACTAGCATAATGAATAACATTCAACTTCTTGTCTACTCGCTGTCCAAGAACAGCACTGATGACCCACAAGTATAGGGGATCGCAACAGTCTTCGAGGGAAGTAAAACCTAAATTTATTGATTCGACACAAGGGGAGCCAAAGAATATTTGTAAGACTTAACAGATGAATTGTCAGTTCAGCTGCACCTGTGAATAGTCTTGCTCGACTGTGACACCCCTCCCTGGCACATCTTGCCAGAGAGGCAGTCGTCCCGTGCGCCATCCCAAGATAACTGGCCGCACGTCACAACAGTGTAACATAATGGAAATCATTACACAATCAGGCACATCAGTGCTACAAATGGTTTACAAGGCCATCAAGGAATGACGAAATATCAATCCCAGTATGGCACGATACAGAGTTTTAACTGGCAGCAGAAGACATATGAGAGGCTACGGCTTGGAGCGGCTCCACTCCACAGGTTCTGGCTGGGCTACTGATCCTAGCACGCTCTTGCTTCAAATCCTTACTAAGGTGGAAGATGAATCCTCGACAAAACCTGGCCACAATCACAAGGCCCGTGAGTACATTAATATGCACTCAGCAAGAATTCGCCACTCACTACAAACATTCCAACAATCATGCAGCAAGATATACATTGGAAATAAAATCTACCACATGGCAAGAGTCTACTCAAGATAGACCAACATGATAACATAAAGGTAGCATGGCATCACAAGCAAAACGTGGCATAAGCAAACAACAAGAGTATCACCAGTACAGAGTCCAAGCCAGGTGGGGTTGGATCGTATACCGGCAATCAAACAAAGAGGTTACCTGTGACGAGTAGACGAGTGTATCAGTGGATACCAAACCTTATAATTACTCCTGTCAACACAATCAGGCTTCCAAGCCTCTAGCCAACTCTGGCTATCACTCCAGCCAACTCTGGCTATCAATCCAGCCAACTCTGGCTATCTCCCGGACATGCACGGTTGATGTTGGCTCTGGCCTAACTATAGGCTTCCAACGCATCACACCGCCATCCCATTCACCTCACAAGTAACATTCCCTGCATCATCTCATTGTTCATTTAGTGAAATCAGGTTGTTCATCTTTCTTCCAAACAAGCCTTAGGTTTAACCTCCTGACACGACACGGACACACAGTGTGACTGACACTGAACTGTTGTTCCATAACCTTGGAACGAGGCTAGACATCCAGATTTGACACTCTCGAGAGGTTGCAAATACCACCCACCTAAGTGCACCACACTCAGCCGGTACTTTAGGATATCATCCTTAAGGCGAACTCAGCAAGATACACTCACCTGACCGTTCACGCTACCAAGACACTCCCTGTATAGCCACCGACATAACTCTATGCCTTATGCAGAAGTGAATCCGGCACGTCCCCAACCCATGAGCGACGCCTAGCTCCGGAACCTTCGCAAGACTAGCCCCGACCAACTATGGTACCGACTAGACTTGCCAAAAGGGTGGCATCAAAGGAGGCTCGTTAGGATTACGTAGGTCAAGGCCCGCCCATGTGAGCGACAGTGGCAGTGCTTTCGATGTTCAGATTAGTGGCACCGTGGACTGACCCTATCGTTGTTTGGAGGGGTGTTCATTTAATCAAGTTCCATCATTCACAAGTCCAAACCAAGAGGATTAGTCCAACACAACAATCACAATATCATAATATATCATCACACGACAAAATATTAGCAACACAATAAATCAAGCAATAGTAGTATCCATGTCCAAACTTAGCAAAATAAAAAGAACGTCAACCGGATGACTGTCGCAGCGGTCTTCCGCTGGCAAGCGCCTTCTCGTTTGACAAGGAAAAAGAAACGTCGACCGGAAGACTGTGGCAGCGGTCTTCCGCTGGCAAGCGCCTTCACAGATCAACTACAAAATATAGCTTAGTTGGTTTGGTCGGACGACTGTGGCGGTTCCTCCAGCCAGCGTCCTCACAGATTAATTACAAAGTTGGTGAGGCATGTAGCCTCCAAACAATGAACCGAAAAGCAATCATAAGAAAGAAAGCATCCATTCCACTCAAGGATTAACCTGACGTGGTGTCAGCAATCTTGGCAAAAAGAACCAAATGGAAAGTCAGCTCCCAAGCGTCGCAGTCCGGGTGGTCTATGCCAACCATATTTGACGGAGGGACAAGGCAAATAACTCTTTTGGCAAATGCCCCCAACTCCGAGGATCATAAGACGACATTCGTCCGCTCCTCACCTCGGCGAAGAAGAAGAAGCAAACAATCATAGGAACGCATGTTTTATAGTTGTTTATTTAGAGGGTTCGACAAAGCCGCGCAAGTGCGAGGCGCACAGATAATTCACACATCATTCTAATGCATACATGGATGATGAACATAACATGGCAGGGGCAACATTCGAAGTAACATATTGAACATAACAACAGCAGACCGACATAATATATACCGAACGCAGACAGATATAAACACTTGGCATGGTAATAAGAAAATAACAAACAACATTGCGGGACGGCTCATAGCAAGGGTTTAGCTTGCCTGAAAACACGGCTCCAGATGGTTCGGGGAGGTCTCGTACTCGTCGGGGGTCGGGGTCTTGACGAACGTCTGAACCCTCGGGGGGGGGGGGGGTCAAACAACACATCAATATAGGCCACAAAATAAATAATTCCAAAAATGGAAACGGACAGCTCCACTGGATAACTCTCCTCAAACCATGAATTTAGGAATTTGAATCGCGTCAATTGGAGCTACGGTTAAAAAGATAATGACGTGCGAAAATTAGCTATCCGCTGCTCACCCTGGAAAAAAAAACAGAACGGGCTGAATCTGACTGGGCCGGGCCGGTGGCGTATTTCACTGGAAATACGTCTTCGCATCTGGGAAGCGGGGATGTGCGGGAGCGTCTCCACTTATCCGACGTGGCGTGCTGGGCCAGGCCGGACCCACCTGTCGGCGTGACCAGCCAGCCACGCTGGCAGCCAACTGGCCACCCTCTTCCTCGCGTCGTTGAATCACGGGAGGGAGCCCGCTGCGGCTCAGGCAGGCTCGGCCGCCGTCGTCGCCGTCGCTCCGGTGGGCGCCCATGGACACCGAGGGCACGGGGAGGATCGCCCCGCCGCGCCGCGCTCGAAGATGGAGGCCACGGACTCGGGGGGGGGGGGGGGCAAGGGAAGGCAACGCCTCGGTGCTCGTCCAGCGAGCTCGCCGCCGGCGGACGAAGATGACGCCGAGGCTGCGGGGCACCATTTCGCGAACCGCTTGAACTGGGTGAATCAGGAGAGCAAGAGGAGACTCTCCACCTATTTAATTGAAGATGGGAGCTCGGCATAGCTTGCGGTGGTCCGAGGACCCGCGGCCATGATTCCGGCCAACTCGGTCGAAATTGAGCTCCACTCGCCCGCTAACTGGGCGGAGAGGTCCAGGGGAGGGAGAGGAGACGGATGGGTAGCTGAGAGGGGGATCGAGGTGCTCTTAAATAGCCGGGGCGAGGAGAGCTTGGTCGTGGCCGCTTGGTCACCGATGGGGAGCCGCGGCGTGTCGTTTCTCCGGTCACAGTGGAGGGGAGGAGATAAGCTCGATGTGCTGGAGCTACAGAGGGTGCACGAGGGTTCCTGGAGCGTCGGTGCGTCGTCTAGCTCTTGGAGGGGCGCTGTAGGTGCGGCGCGGCGTGTTGCGGTTGTCGGCGCTCCGGGGAGGCGAGGTGTTGGGCAGGGGCATGGGGGGGCCTGGGAAGGGCTTGGCTCGCCAGAGCCAGGTGCCGCGAGAGAGAGGGGGGCTCGGGCACGGCTTCACTCCGCAGGGCAGCGAGGCAGCGAGCGACGGGGAGAGGACATGGGCAAGCCGGCGGGCACGTCCTGGCGCTCCAGAGCGCGCCACGGTCGGCACTGCCGCGTCCCCGACGATTGGATGCTCCAAACACAAAGAAGTTGGTACTACGGTGCTCACCAGATCAAGGCAAACACAAACAAACAAGAAATCATCAATGTTGCAACACTTTGCGGAATAAATTTTTCAGAAAACAAAAAATGCAGCAGGTGTTCGATGAAATGTTAGGGGCCTTGCCCATCTCATAAAAATTCCCAAAAATTACCACGGCCTCGGTTTGGTGTAGGGAGGGTGTCTATGAAGTTGGAGATCATTTGGGTCATGGGAAATTGGTTTTCCATATGATGTCCAAAAATGGCCATAATGGAATGATTTGAGAAAAATGGGGTTCCATGCTTCATCTTGGGGTGATCTCCTGGATTTGTGTCTCTAAAGACCAATTGGTCAACATGTTCAAGTATCATGGTAATTGGAATTTTCTAGGTTTAGGTTTGTTTGAAAAACTTGAATTGGCATCAATTTGGGCTTACAAAGGAAGTGGTCTAAATATTGCTCAAATGGGTTTGTCTCCGAAAGATGAAATGCAGGAAATGCCAAAATATGCATTCCCTGAATTTATGAGAATTATTGGAGGTTCCTAGCTTGGTTAAAACATTTCTGGGCTAGAAATGGCAGTTTTGAAATTGTTGGCTAACTTGGAAATATTGCATTGGAGTATGCAATATTTTTGCATGGGTTGTCTTTATATGGACATGGGGTACTCTGGTATTTTTGGTGGAATTTTTAGAGCTATGGAAATGGGCTTTCCTTTTGTAGGTGGAAGAAAATGATTAAAAGGTTCCGATAATTAGGGCTAGGGTTTCCGAGAGAAAACCTAAGCACAGAATTGTCGGGGGTGATGGACTGGTTCATGGATTTGTTGGGAAATTTTGAGAAGGCAACTTCCAAGTCAATTTATCTTCAAAAGTTTTGGAGAAATATTCAGAATAAGGGGAAAAAGTTTTCCAGGTGTCGGAAAACACCACTAAAATTAGGTTTGAATTTTCGGGTGTTACATCGACACAGATTATCAGTAGCAACAGTTTTATAGTAGTAGCAGTGGTGAAATAATAGCAGCAATAAAGTAAAGACAGCAGCAGTGATTGCAGTAAACAGCAGGATTAAAATAATGTAGGCATAGGGATGGATAAACGGGCGTTGCATGGATAAGATAGTTCATATAATAATCAAGACATAGGCATTGCAGATCAATAATGATAAAGCATCCAAGTACTAAGTAACCATAGGCATGTGTTCCGTATTTAGTCGTACGTGCTTGTTTTCAAAAATTTATAAAAAATATACCACTGGTCCTATTTTTGGAAGAGCGTCGTGGGAGTGCCAGGAGCTGACCAGGGGGACCCACCATGCCACCACACCACCTGGTGGCGCGGCTGCCCCCTTGGCCGTGCCAAGACATGGTGAGGGCCCCACCTGGCCCTCCACTCACTCACCCACCTACCACTCCTTCCTCTTTCACGACCAAACACTTTTCTTCTGTTCAAACCCGAGTTCTTGCTGTTCTTCCTCGTGATTTTCGACCTCCTTGCTCAGCCCATCTCAGCTGCTGAGATTTGGGCATTTGTTCTCCGGTATGTGACTCCTCCGAATATCCAAGTAGAATTTTGTTTAGTGAAGTATACTTTGAGTATTTTGCAGCTGTAGGTGACTTGTTAAGTGAGTTTGCATGCTTGTTCTAAGTTGATATTATTAGTTTTGATGCATGTTTAGCCCTCTAGCAAGTTCCTATAGTAGTTCCCCTCATTTGTATGTCTCAAAATCAACTTTTTATAATGTTTGTCAAAAATTTCAGAGAATGGAGGGGAATGTGCACCAACTAAACCAACATGAATTGGTGGTACCTGAGGTCATGAGAATCCATCGTGAAGAAGGAGTGTTCCCCTCCATCTACCCATGCTCAGAGTTCATGAGAAGTGCAGGGATCCTGCAAGATTTTCAAACTCTTGTCTCTAATGCAGGATTAAGTGATTTTGTAGGTGGTGAACCATACCAATATGCAAAGCTAACTGTGTCTGTGGTGCAGGATTTCAGCTTTGATTGGTCTTCACCTAACCCTATGGTCCACTACAAAATTTACAATAAAACTGTCAACTTGCCTTTTGATGATTTTTGTGCAGCCATTAGGGTGCCCCAATGGGGATCACGAGGGAAGATAAATGGGCAGCCCAAACCATTGACAGATCTGTACAAGGCAATTTTCCAAGGAAGAAGCTTCTCGGATGAGGGTGGTAAAATTCGAAATATTCAACTCCCATCTATTAGATATTTTGCATACTTTATCTCGAAGTGTGTTCTTGCTAGGAGAGTTGCATGGAAGTTATCTGTTCCTGATTTGGCTTTCCTAGCAGCAGCTTTGCAACTTGATAGGAGCTATAATTTGGGTGCTTTGATAGCTTTTCGCCTTGCCACTAACCGCGGAAAAGGGGATTTTGTGGGGGTCTCATTGCTTCTCGTTTATTAACTATGCATGGTGTAGTGCCTCACCATCTTGATTTGCAGCTTCCCCTAGAGAAACTTGATATTGTTTCTATGATAAGGCACGATTTTGTTCCTAATTGGGCTGACTTGAATAATCTATCTTATGAGATAACCTTTTCCAGGAATGTGGTTTGGAAAGAGGAAGGAGTGGTAGGTGGGTGAATGAGAAACTTGCACAACATCTTCTGTCCTACCAGCCCGTTTGCAGCGGCACTAGTAGGAAAACCCAATTCTATGGAAGCTTATTCTGTGGCGCACCTTATAGCCGTGCGCCACAGAATAAGCTTCTGTGGCGCACCTGTGCAGATGCGCCACAGAATACTCTTATTCTGTGGCGCATTATTTACTTGTGCGCCACAGAATAAGATTATTCTGTGGCGCACTGGAAGAGGTGCGCCACAGAATATGCGCGGGCCCCACACCCACGCGAGGGTCAGTCACTTTGGGCTTTATTCTGTGGCGCAGCCATACGCCATAGAATAAGCTTATTCTGTGGCGCACCAGGGCGCATGCGCCACAGAATACGCGTATTCTGTAGCGCACCAGCTAGGTGCGCCACAGAAGTTTTTGACTTAGACAAATTTCGCACGGCCGCGCCCGGCCGTCTCCTTCCTCTCTATTCCTCTCTCTTTCTCCACGCGCACGAAACCGCCCCCGCCGTTGCCGAACTCGCCCTCGCCGGCCGCCCCCTCCCAACCCTGCGCGTGACCTCGCCGCCGGCAGCCCGCGACCTCCCCTACGCCGCCCAACTCCCCCGCCGTCGCCGAACTCGCCTCTCCGCCCCCACCTCGACGCCTCGACGCCGACCGCCCCCACCTCGACGCCGCCGTCTGGACACGGCGCAACGCCCTCGACACCGCCGCCGTCTACACCGCCGCCGTCGCACCAAAGGTGACCCCTCCTCCTCCCCTGGTCTCCTTCTTCCTTCCCTCTCCCTCCCTCCCCTTCACACCTGCAAGGTGTTTGTGAAAATGCCCGAGGTGCTCGGTTTTGTGTTTTGCCCGAGGAAGGCCGGCTTGGTCGGCGGGGATGGTCTGGTCGGTCTTCATGGTGACCATCCGCACGGTGTCGGACATGGCCGGCCTCGAGTCCGGGAACGGCTGCATGCAGAGCGGCGCGATCTGGCACACCTGCATCGCCTCCTTCTCCTCGAACCCCTCGCCGCCCTGCACCTTGCCGTCCACCAGCTCCAGCTCCAATCCATCGTCTAGACCAACGGCGGAGCTTCACGGGGGCGAAAAGGGCGGTCGCCCCCCCAGCAAAAACCAATATTTTTACTACCTTGTAGTATGTTCCACCAGTCCAGCCCATAAGAACCATACGTTCTTTTTTTTCAACCTGGAAGCGTCGTGTACTCATGTACGAGAGCACAGAGCAGCGAGACGAACAGGTTTCTTGCTGTCTCTCGTCTCTCTGGCTCACAAACTTGGGCGGCGACTGAGCATGGGGATGGGGCCCATCTCTTTGAGCGCTTCTATCTCTATGCTAGAGGGGTTTCTTCTAAAAGACAGGGATCCAAATTACCCGGCGTTCACTGTCCAAGTGCCAAAGGAAGAAGGCGGGTTGGTGGTCGTCGGTGAACACCCCGCGGATCTGTTCTTCGTAGCATACGAGGACGTGTTCAATCTATTTAACCAGCAGCGGCTCAACTATAACTTGGTCCGCCTATACGCGCTCAATGAGGCCATGACTATCCACAGAGATAATCTCTCACACGTCGCGGTAGCGGATCCCTACTACATGCGTGACAGCCAGCTGGTGCAAGGATCTGTGACACGGACCAGCGCAGTTGAGTACCTCGAGAGGTTCATGCTGCAAAACCAGCAAAAGAATTGCCTTCTTGTGCCTTTCTTTCCCGAGTAAGTACACATCCGCTCGCCGCCGTGTCTTGTGCCTTTCTGAGTTCAATGCATGCATGTTTCTGATCATCATCATTTAAATTGTGTTGAGCAGGGACAAGTACTGCGTCCTCATCATCCTACACCCGAGCCATTACCATGCCACTTATTTTGACTCAGGTAGTAGTACTACTACGAAAAGGTATGCCAACATAATTGATGTCCTCAATCAAGCTCTTCACGGCTACCACCAAAAGGGAGGCGTCTTCGAAAGCACCGTGCAACCACAATTAATTGATAATAAGTTGCGCCGGTTCAAGCATATCACCGAGTTCTCTTGCCTCAAGGAGCAGTCGGGCAGCGAGATGGATGCCTTCTACGCCCTCCGTCATATTAACATGATTATCCGAGATGGAGCGCAATGTGGTTTGCCATCTGCTTTACAAACATGGGTCGAATATGACAGACGCAAGTCCGATATGGATCTTAGAAAAGACTTCCAATGCATCAAGACCAAGTTATCGGAAGTCATCGTCGGAAATGTTATCACAGCAGGGGGGACCTTCCATTGCTCCCGACGAGGTAGATAGGATGTATTATAAAAGAAAACCTTACACATGCACACATACATACTCTATTTTATCCACTTAGATGAATAAATCATGCATGCATACTCTATTGATATTATTAACGAATATATATATCTATCTCCATCTACAGGGTTGCATCAGAGAGAAATCGAAGAACGCCTAAAGTTGCAGAAGGACAACAGGACGTGGATGACGAAGAAAGACGGCAAACCATTCCCGCCGCCGCTCGCACCGCTCGCTACATGAGATCGTCGTGCTCCCGCTTTTGCTCACCGTCAACGCCGAGATGTAATCTATTCGATCCTAGTGTAGGCGGTGAACACTTCATTTGTAACGTGTGCAACGATCGATTAACTTTTGTATATATCTCAACACTTGTGTAAAACTTCGGCACTTTTGTATCAACTTGTGATGAGACATATATTAGTAATGTGTTTGTTTTGATATATGTATCTGTGAAAATATATCCCTGTTTCTGTTATATCTGTGTAAATATGAAATATACATGTATTCTGGTATTATACTGGTATTTGTATTCTGGTAATATACGGGTACAATACGGCACAGTAATTCTGTGGCGCACCCAGAACTATTCTGTGGCGCACCCTATTCTGTGGCGCATGGTGAGTGGGGTGCGCCACAGAATAGTTATTCTGTGGCGCACCAGGCTGGGTGCGCCACAGAATAGCCACTATTCTGTGGCGCACCTGGTGGTGCGCCACAGAATAGCTTATTTAGTGGCGACTATTCTGTGGCGCACCACCCATGCGCCACAGAATAGAAAAATGGTGCGCCACAGAATAGTTTTTCTGTACTAGTGCGGGCCTCAAGGGAAACTACTGGTAATTAAGGTACTCCTTTTAATAAAGTACCGGAGCAAAGCATTAACACTCCGTGAACACATGTGATCCTCACATCACAGCCATCCCCTCCGGTTGTCCCAATTATTGTCACTTTGGGGCCTCGGGTTCCGGACTACAATATGTGTATACAACTTACAGGTAAGATCTTAAAACAATGAATATCATCATGAATCAATAACATGTTCAGATCTGAAATCATGGCACTCGGGTCCTAGTGACAAGCATTAAGCATAACAAGTTGCAACAATGTCATAAAGTACTAACAACGGATACTAGGCACCATGCCCTAATGATCTTACATCTATTACATGAACAATCTCATCCAATCCCTACCATCCCCTTCAGCCTACAGCAAGGATTTACTCACACATGGATGGGGGAAACATGGATGGTCGATGGAGAAGCGTCGGTGATGATGATGGCGATGATCCCCTCCAATTCCCCGTCCCGGCGGAGTGCCAGAACGGAGTTTCTGGTCTCCGAAATAGGGTTCGCGATGGCGGCGGCGTTCGGAGGTGTTTCTGGAAGAAGTGGACGACCCCCCTCGCGTTTTAGGTCAGAAGCATTATGTAGTCCAGAGGGGGACTCGGGGACGTGGCCGAGTCGGCCTCACCCCTTGGTGGCGCGGCCCAGGGGCCCATCGCGCCGCCAAGTGGTGAGGGCGGCTCGCTGCCCCCCTCCGTCTCTCGTTCTGGCTCCGTGGGTCTTCTGGTAAAATAGGAGCTTTGCGACCTTTTCTGGTGATTTTCCCAAAAGTTGACTTTCTGCACAAAAACGAGACACCAGGGTAATTCTCCTGAAAACAGCGTTAGACCGTGTTAGTTGTATTCAAAACACACAAATTAGAGGTAAAACAACAGTAAAAGTGTTCGGGAAAGTAGATACGTTTTGGACGTATCAAGCACCTACAGCAAAATCACTAGCATCGCACATAATTTCGAAAGGTAAATTCCAATCAGGTGGTTCAACTATAGGAGTGGTGATTAAAGCCTTTTTCAAAGTTTAAAAAGCTTCCATACAATATCATCAAAAACAAAAGGTACATCTTTTTGAAGAAGATTAGTAAGAGGCTTTGAAATTTTAGAGAAATCTTTAATAAACCTTCTATAGAAACCAGCATGACCAAGAATACTACGAATACCTTTGACATCTCTGGGACATGTCATCTTCTCAATTGCCTCAACTTTAGCTCGGTCAACTTCAATGCCTCTTTCAGAAATTTTATGTCCAAGAACAATTCCTTCATTAACCATAAAGTGACATTTCTCCCAATTAAGAACAAGATTAGTCTCTTCACATCTCTGCAAAACTTTATCAAGATTGTGCAAGCAATTATCAAAAGAAGTTCCATAGACGGAGAAATCGTCCATGAAGACTTCCACAATTTCTTCACAAAAACCATGAAAAATAGCAGACATGCATCTTTGAAAAGTGGCAGGAGCATTACACAAACCAAAAGGCATACGTCTATAAGCATAAATTCCATAAGGACAAGTAAAAGTGGTTTTCTCTTGATCTTGCTTTCTCACAGCAATTTGAGAAAACCCATAATAACCATCAAGGAAACAAAAAATAGGTTTCTTAGAAAATATCTCTAGCATTTGATAAATAAAAGGTAAAGGATAATGATCTTTCTTAGTTACTTTGTTGACCTTTCTAAAATCAATGCACATTCTATAACCAACTACTACTCTTTGGGGAATTAGTTCATCATTTTCATTAGGCACAACAGTAATTCCTCCTTTCTTAGGAACACAATGCACAGGACTTACCCATCTACTATTAGCAATAGGATAAATAATACCAGCTTCAAGAAGTTTTAATACCTCATTTCTTACCACTTCCTTCATCTTAGGTATTAAACGACGTTGATGCTCAACAACTGGCTTCGCATCAGGTTCCATATTGATAGCATGTTGACAAATAGCAGGGGAAATCCCTTTCAAGTCATCAAGAGTGTAACCCATAGCTCCACGGTGTTTCTTCAACACTTCCAATAACCTTTACTCTTCCTTACCTGAAAGTTTAGAACTAATAATAACAGGATATATTTTCTTATCATCAATATAAGCATATTTAAGATTATCAGGTAAAGCCTTTAAATCAAAGACAGGATCCTCCTTTGGTGACATTGTAGTACCCAAACCTTCCACCGATAAATTGTGTCTGAGCATAGGTTGATGCCGGGATATTTCATCAAGCTCATTCCTTTCTTCCATAAAGGCCTCACTTTCATGATCCTCCAAATGTTGCTGCAAAGCATTGTTAGGAGCAAGAGATGCAAGTTGAGCAACTTCAAAATCTTTATTAGGCAATTCGGTTTCATAAGGTGCTTTAGCAAATTTAGAGAAATTGAACTCATAAGATTCACCAGCAAATTTAGTAAAGATTTTCTCTTTCTTACAATCTACAACAGCACCACAAGTATTCAGAAAAGGTCTACCAAAAATAATAGGACAGCTCTCACTAGCAGCCGAACCAAGTACAAGAAAATCAGCAGGGTATTTAGTCTTACCACAAAGAACTTCCACATCTCTAACAATACCAATTCGAGAGATAGTTTCCTTATTAGCGAGCTGAATAACCACATCAATTTCTTCAAGTTCGCAAGGAGCAATTTCATGCATAATTTCCCTGTAAAGCTCATAAGGAATAGCACTGGAACTTGCACCAATATCACATAAACCATAATAGCAATGATCACCTATCATAACAGAAAGCACAGGAACACTAGTTTTCCTAGAACTTTTAGGATGTGAAACAATATTAGAAACATCTTCACAAAAGATAATATGCCCATCTTCTAAATTTTCAGTGACAAGGTCTTTAACCATTGCTACAGCAGGCTCAACAGTTATTTGTTCATCAGGTTTTATGGCTTTCTTTGTACTTTTGTCAACAACACTAGCTATAATAGAATGTTTCTTAATTTTGACAGGAAAAGGAACTTTTTCAATATAAGGTTCAGGGATAATGCGATCAACAGTATTAACCTCAACACTTCTAGCTATAGGAGAAACAAATTTATCTTTATAGGGTTCATGATAATTCTTAAAACCTTCCTTTGGCATACCGAAATAAGAGGCAAAGGCTTTATAAAAATTTGCAACAACTTGAGAGTCAAGACCATAAGCAGTGCTAATTTTACGATAATCATCAGTATTCATAAAAGTTTTCACACACTCGAAGTCATACTTTATACCTGACTCTCTACCTTTGTCGTTCTCCCATCCTTCAGTGTTCTCCTGAATCCGGTCAAGAAGGTCCCATTTAAACTCTTCTTTATTACGAGTGAATGATCCAGAACAAGTAGTATCCAATAGAGTTTTATCCAGAAAGGAGAGCCTTGCATAAAAGTTATAACGACATTACCAGGAAGCTCATGAATGAGACATTTGAGCATTAATGACTTCAATCTCCCCCACGCTTGGGCAATACTCTCTCCATCATAAGGCCAAAAATTATATATGAGGTTCCGGTCCTTGTGAATCTCACTTGGAGGATAAAATTTAGAGTAAAAGAGAGGTACAATTTCCTCCCATCTAAGAGAATGCCCATTCTTCAGCAGTTTATACCAATGTGCAGCTCAACCAGACAGCGATAGAGAGAATAGCTTCTTCTTAACTTCTTCCATTGAAATACCTGCACACTTAAATAACTCACATAATTTATGTAGATATAATAAATGATCACCGGGATGGACAGTTCCATCCCCTTCATAGCGGTTATTCGTAACTCGTTCAACAATTTTCATAGGTATTTTGAATGGAATTACCTGCTCATGTGGCGCCTCCTCTACTACCTTAGTAGTGGTAGTGGTTTTCCCAAATAGGAATTCAAGAGAAGACCTCTCCATAATGAAATATAGAAGCAGGCAAAAATAAAAACAGCACGTACAGTAAAAGTTTTCCTTACCAATTCCACTTACCAATAGCGCTTCACTCCCCGGCAACGGCGCCAGAAAATAGTCTCGATGACCCACAAGTATAGGGGGTGTATCTTAGTACTTTCGATAAATAAGAGTGTCGAACCCAACGAGGAGCAGAAGGTGTTGACAA
Source organism: Poa pratensis (assembly GCA_947311845.1). Taxonomy (NCBI): domain Eukaryota; kingdom Viridiplantae; phylum Streptophyta; class Magnoliopsida; order Poales; family Poaceae; genus Poa; species Poa pratensis. The sequence goes on along the minus strand of CAMZMU010000044.1, from coordinate 70,392,691 downwards.
GCAGTTTTGATAAAGGATTCACTGTAAATACTCACAGACAAGTTTTTAGGAGTTTTTTATATAGCAGATAAATAAAATGCAAGTAAATAAAATGCAGTAATAATAATTGCAGCGAGCGGCCCAATCTTTTCTACAGCAAAGGACAAGCCGGTTTGTTTACTTATAATGACCAAACATTCTTGAGGACACATGGGAATATTGTCAAGTGCTTTCGCTTCATATAATTGATTAATCTTCATTGTTTTGATAAGTGTTGTGTGGGTGAACCTATGCTAATGCACCGCCCTTCCTAGGACTAATACATACTTGTGATTAAACCCCTTGCAAGCATCCGCAAATACAAGAAAGTAATTAAGATAAATCTAACCACAGCCTTAAACTCTGAGATCCTGCTATCCCTCATGCATCGATATACCAACGGGTGTTTAGGTTTCTGTCACTCCGGCAACCCCACAATTGGCAAACGAATACAAGATGCATTCCCCTAGGCCCATAAAGGTGAAGTGTCATGTAGTCGACGTTCACATGACACCACTAGAAGAATAACACCACAATTTAAACATCAAACCATTAAATATTACTCAACATAATTCACTACTAACATCAAGACTTCTCCCATGTCCTCAAGAACTAAACAAACTACTCACAAGACATCATATGGAACATGATCAGAGGTGATATAATGATGAATAACAATCTGGACATAAACCTTAATTCAACGGTTTCACTCAATATCATCAACCACAAGGAGTAATTAACACCGGGAAAGTTTCCCCCTATGAACTGGACTAGATTCAACCCTAGATGTTACAACGGAACGGAGTGGAGCGGCGGTGATGATGGTGTCGGCGGTGGAGATGATGGTTATGATGATCCCAATGAAGTCCAGCTCGATGACGGTGACGATGGCGACGATTTCCCCCCTCCGGGAAGGAATTTCCCCGGCAGATTTCTCTCTCTGGTGTTTTTCGCCTCGTGGAGGCGGCGGAATATTTTCTCGACGTCCCCCCGTGTTTTAGGGTTTCCTGGGGATGATGTACACGAAGGGGGGCTGGCAGAGGTGGGCCGCGCCACCTGGTGGTGAGGGCCCATGGTGGCTCACCTCGGCCTCCCCTTTTGGCTGACTCCGTCATCTGAAAAAAATAGGAGCTTCTGGATATTTTCCTCGAATTATTGATGTTCAGAAATATAGTATCTTGATTGTCCTTTTTCTAGCAAAAATCTAACTCCGGTGTTTAATTCTCTAATAATCATCAAACATGAAAAATAGGGAAAATAACATAAGTAACATCTCTAAATATGAAATATATCAACGAATAACAGTAGATTGTGATATAAAATAGTGATGCAAAATGGGCGTATCAAACTTCGACGTCTGGCTGCTTGCTTTGCATTGGTTGCGTGATAAAAACCATATGTGGGTTCAAAGTTTGTCTTTTTGATCGACAAGGGATTCGTTGGATCTCTATCAGACCGTGCCACCGTGGGAAAGGACGAATGGATCAATATATACTAAACTGCAGGAAACAAAGATCATTCCGCTCACCCCACTACTAGAAAAATGACCTCTAGTCGCGGTTCCAGAGGACCTTTAGTCGCGGTTGGGCAATCGCGACTAGGCTGGCGGGACTAAAGCCCCCACCCTTTAGTCGCGGCGGATTCCGAACCGCCACTAGAGGTCCCTCCACGTGGGCTTTAGGGGGACTGGGGTGTTGGGACCTTTGGTCCCGGTTGGTAGCACCAACCGGGACCAAAGGGTTTTGGTTTTTTTTTCTTTTTCGATTTAATTGCAGGGTTTAGGGTTTATATATGCCGGGGTTTGGTTATAGCTAGGTTCCCGTGTCCCGTGGTAACGGTAACCCTTCCCGTTGCGATGACGGTTACGGTGACGGTAACCGTTACGGTAACCGTTACGGTAACCGTAACGTTTTCGATGTCGTAACCGTTCCCGTGTCGTATGAAGTCGATGCACATATTTATAACACATACAATTAAATTAAGTAATACTTGAAGATCGTAGACAAGAGTTCGTTGATGCGCCAAGAGTTATCGTAGTACAAGAGTTGAAGCAAAACAACAAGTTACTTTAACGATTTCATGCTTTCAGCATCGTAGTACTCTCCTTTCTCCTGTAAGGCCTCTGAAAGGTAAAATCCCGCCAATTCCTCTCCAATTGCTCTGAAGCGGTGGTCGAGTGGTAGCCTCTCGCGCTTTTTTGCCAACTCTGCATCCTTTCTCATATTCCATTTCTCGGTGACTAATACATATATATACTCGCAAACGAAGAATCCACAGTACTCAGTTCCCTTTGGTTGCTCCATGCAAGACTATACAAGAATAGATTTCAGTCAATAATAATGAAGTATGCATGAGAAATGTTGTGTGGACGAAGAGGTAGCAGTACTTACTTGGTTTAACTTCCAATCCAGCTTTTGGCGCCACCCACCTTCAGGATCTTCCGCTCGAAACCTTTCCCAAACTCTGCCCGACAAAGAACATTCACAAATGAGTTATTCGTTAATGACTTGACATCAAGATATGAATGACAGAGGCGGTAAGAAATGAATGTACCTTGCTAGTAAGTCGAAACAACTCCTGTAAGTGTCAGGATGATACCTCAATGAGTCAAGTGAATGAATAAGTCCTTCGTGATGTCTAATGACAAGAAGAATCCAGTGGTAGCTGGGCACAGTCATGCATAACTCATCAGTTAAACTTAACATCGGGTGAGCAAATTAGAATGTGTAGAAGACACTAAAACTTACCGGAAGTGGTAAGGCCAATATATAGTTCTTTTGTCGCGGTATCGCTTGAACACCCTTAGCAAATCATCCGGTGTGTTCTTGTTATACAAGGGATTTATTATGGTTTCTTCGTTATATTTATCCGGGTCAATGAACCCAATGTCATGCTGGTTCAGCTTTTTGAGCTCGAGCATCTTCAATCTGCATAATATAGCACACAAAAGATTAAAGTGAGAATAATTACAAACAATGAACGAGACTAGGTAAAGACTTAAATAAATCACTTACAGGCAATAGGAACTCATGATAGATTTGTCGAGTGCCCGCAGATTGTATAGCTGAAAAAGTTCGCTAAACGTAACAGTGTGATTGTAGTCTTCTAAGAAGTGCTCATCGTCTTCCCTACATTTCAGAACGATAGCAGATGTCTTCTTTGCATTTTTCATGTACCATTGATGCAGAGTACGCATTTTTGTTGGAAGGCCCCTGATTTGCACCAAAGCTTTCCCCGGAACGAACTTTCTTACTGGAGGAGCTGGTGGTGCAGTCTCGAAATTCAATCTCGAAGCATATTCATCTATAGGCATTTGCGCTTCGGCGGCAAGACGACGGATTACCTCTATGTCAAACACCATCGGCTCTTTAGGGTCAGATTGTACTGGTTGTTTTCCGCGCTGGGGAACTCGACTATCTTTGTTCGTCGGCGGCGGGACAATTAGCGGGGGGACAGAACGTACGGGTTGTTCTCCGAGCTGGGGAACTTGTTTACCTATCTTCGGCGGCGGTGGGACCGATGGTGCTGCTTTTGTAGCTTCCTTCGCCGGCGGGACCGATGGTGCTGCTTGTTTTTCGTTTGCCGCCGGCGGCGGGACTGACTCTGCGTCTTGTTCACCTTTCTTCGGCGCCTCCGCCGCCGTCACCTCGTCATATGACTTCTGAATAGAACGGACATAGTCAGATGGCGGCTTCTCTGGAGGGACATATAAGTTGTCAATGACTTTATGACAAGCCGCTGCAGTATAGCCCTCGGTAAATGTTGGCGGCGGCACTTTCGGTGCGAACAATGATTTATTATGCTCCTCGATGGCTGCTTCGTTTTGGTCAAGAGTCTTCTGCCAAGGTTGCCTCAGATCAGGCGTTGTGGCCCTTTTAGCAGGTCGCCTCTTGACCGGGGAAGACGCGCGCCTTCTCCGTTTAAGCGGTACGGACACTTCCGGTGGGGGGTTCCGTACCGGAGATGGAGATGGAGATGGACTTTGCTGACTGAGATGGTCCTCTAGATTATTTTCCGGTGTGGGGTCCCTGTCACGCGGTGCCGGAGATGGATGTGTCTCATCGATACCCCGGCAGGGTGGGCTTTGCTGAGTCGGTGGCTTTGAGAACTTGATGTATTTCTTGTTCCACTGGACGAAACCACCATTGACATCGCACAATGCCTCCTCACCGTTACCTCCAGGAATCTCAAGAGCCAATGATTCCGATCCCGGCACAATTTCATCCACCCCGACAACAGCATAGCCAGGATGAATGACACCATTATGGTAGCTTGCTGTGTCGACAATCGGTAAAGCATAGCCGACCGCCACCTTCATGGATATGTTGCTCACAGGCGTATGTAGCTCACATGGTGTCGGTTCCGTGATATCATCCACGGGGTAGCGAGCATCGAGTTCTAGTTGCGTGGAACCCACGCTGCTTCTAAGCTGAGATCGAGCATCCACGACTTCAGGATCTTGGGGCTGCTGCACCTGGCGTTCATTAATGAGTTGCTTCATCTGGCGTTCCAAATTCGCTATCCGCTCTTCACCCTGCTTCTTCTTTCTTGCACGGCTTCTATAAGTGTCAGCGTGCTGCGGATACTGTTTTTTCAAGGTGGTACCGCCGGGTAAGCCTCGTAAACGTCCCCAGTGTTCAGGTTTCCCTAGGGCCCGTGCCAGCTCGTCTTCCTCTCTATAGGGTTCCCACGTACCCGCTAGAACTTCCTTTATTGCATCTTCAATTTTTGGGACCATGGCTACTACTGTTGCCTTGTATTTTTCAACCCTCGGGACAATCTTCCCTTCCTCGTTCAACGTTGCGCCATGCGCGAACAACCAGAATTTGGACCTTTCGGGCCAGCTGTATGTCTGTGGAGTGAAACCTGCAGCCACGAGTTTATCTTCCATGGCTAGCCACTTAGGAATGGCTAACCTGTAGCCACCTGGCCCCAAGTTATGGTGGTGTGTCTTACTCGCAGCATTTAGCTTATTTTTTTCCGATCGGGCCACAGCCGCAGCCGAGGTCTTACACGCCTTAAAGGCTTCCCAGTGATCTCTTAGCTTCACCAGTTTTTTTTGACTGAAATCTGGATCAACCTTTTCATATTTTGCCCATAATGTTTGCTTATATTTCCGAAAGGCGTCGGCCATCTTGGAGAGAGTCCAGTGCTTGAGTTTCAACTTCAAGGCGGGCTCAATACCATCCGGGAGGTTAAAATGCTGCAAGAGTGTGTCAAAGCAGAAATCTTTATAATGCTGGTGGACATAGCAAGGGTCATCCTCGGCAACGCCTGCTGGCTTAAGCCATTCTGCTATGGAGATCGGGACCTCGTCCCTAACAATAACTCCAGCTTGACTAATATATTTTCTGCGGTTCTCTATCGGTTCCACCGGATCGCCATCTACATCAATTTTATAGATTGGTAACTTTGCATCTTCGCTAGTCATTCTTTTCGCTGGGCCTCGAGGAGCTTGATTCTTAGCCTTTTTATGCAAGGTGGACGCCTAAAGTAAGAAATATAATGCGTTAATAAGTGCAATACAAAACAGTTAATGCATTTTGTGTTCAAGCAAATATAGAATTCATATATAAACCTCGAGGTGGAGGGTGTTCGAGGTGGAGGCTGTTATTTCTTCTTCCTCTAAAATACCCTCACCAGACGGGTTTAAAAATTGTGATGCAAATTGCTCAAAATCTTCGTTTCGATCGTCGACGGCGCCTTCTCCACCGGCAGCATTTGCATCGCGATGCTCAAAAATATCCTGCATGAATAAGTTTTCTCCTTCCTCGTCTCGCACAATTAAAGGGTCATCCATAGCTGAATGTTCCTACACGCAATAAATTTAACAAATTATGATAAACAATAATTTGATACAAAGTATCAAAGTGCTTGATACAAATTTAACAAATTATGATACAAAGTATCCACATGTGCTTGATACAAAGTATGACAAAAACAATTTGATACAAAAAGTTACAAAGTATATATGATAAACAATTACAAATTTAAATCCTTACTTATATCTATAAATTTACCTAGCTATATTGATCTACTAATAAAATGATTTCTACCTATATTGATATACTAATAAATTAACCTAAGTAAATTGACCTAACTAACTTATGATATACTAATAAAATGATTTCTAACTATATTGATCTAACTAAATTAACCTAAGTAAATTGACCTAACTAACTTGACAAATAATTAACCTAAATTAACCTAACTAAATTAAACTAACTATATTGATCTAACTAAATTAACCTAACTAAATTAACCTAACTAAGTTAAACTAACTATATTGATCTAACTAAATTAACCTAACTAAATTAAACTAACTATATTAATCTAACTAAATTAAACTAACTAAATTAATCTAACTAAATTAACCTAACTAAATTAACCTAACTAAGTTAAACTAACTAAATTGATCTAACTAAATTAACCTAACTAAATTAAACTAACTATATTGATCTAACTATATTGATCTAACTAAATTAACCTAACTAAATTAACCTAATTAATTTAGTTAATTTATCTAACTAAATTAAACTAACTAAACTAACTACAGGGGAGGCGCGCGGCGTGGGGAAGACCTCTACCGGCGGCGGCGCGCGCGAGGCAGGGGGAGGGACGCGCGAAGGCTGGAGGGGCACCACGGCGGCGGAGATGGGCACCGGCGTTGGGGCGGCGCGGCGGCTGGAGGGGGCACCGCGGCAGGCAGGGGAGGGGCGCGCGTGGGGGCGCGGCTGCTGGAGGGGCACCACGGCGCGGCGGAGATGGGCACCGGCGTGCGGGCGCGGCGGCTGGCCGGAGATGGGCACCACGGCGCGGCGGCTGGCCGGAGCAGGGCTTCGCCGGCGTTGTGCGTCGTGGGAGCCCGGAGGCGTTTGCTTCGATTTGGGGGGAGTTTGCCAAAAATTTCGCAAACTCCCCCACTAAACCGCGCGGAATCGACCTTTGGTCGCGGTTGTTGGCGGTAACCGCGACCAAAGACCCTTTAGTCGCGGTTGCAGCCAACAACCGCGACCAAAGGTCGACCTGGGCCGCCCAAATTCTGGCGCCAAGCCCGGGGGGCCTTTAGTCGCGGTTGTTTGCTGCAACCGCGACTATTGGGCTTTTTTACATTTTTTGCTGTTTCTTTTTTCTTTTGTTGTATTTGTTTTCTTTTATCATTTTAATTGAAAGGGAACTCAACGCTTGGTCCCAACTTAATGAGTCGTGGAATTTCCAAAAACTATGGATGGTTCTATGTTGTAACCACTACTTGTGTACCCTAAAATTATTTTTGTAACAATTTTAGAGCAAACTATCACATATTTGTAAGATGAATGTTTGGTGTTGTAAAATGCAGAAGAAAGCAGATAAAAATTATTAATTCATTTATCTTAATGCATTACATAAAAGGTTTAATACATTATTACACATGATACAACGTCTCACAAGCGCTTGAAAGAAACACACCCCTGATCCAACATCACCAACATTATTCTACATAAACGGACTTGCTGGCTCGAAGGCCGTAGGATTAGGGGGAACGGCGGGAGGAGCCAGCCCCGTGGGCGGCCGCCCGGTTCTCGCGCGCACGTTTGCGGCGGAGGGCAAGATCCATGGAGGATGAGTCTTTCAGCGCCCAATCCAGATCGGAAGCCTCCTTCGCCTTGAGCTGGTAGGAAGTCTTGGCTCGCTGGACAGGGTAGTCGCGGATAGACTGGAAGGAGGCTTCCATGGCCTCCTGTATCTGCAACCCACAACCTTCTTCCCCGTCGTCGCTCCAGTCGAAGTCGTCGTCCTCCTCCTCCTCCGCGGGAGGAGCGGCGGCGCCTGGTGGAGGTGCAGCGCCGCCAGGTGGAGGTGCGGCGGCACCTGGTGGAGCAGGAGGCCGGTAGCTGGGCATTCCTCTCCACGCCGGGCTCGTGGGCATACGGCGGGATAGACTCCCGCGGTTGCGCCCAAGCGCGCTCTGCCGAGCACGCTCGACCTCGTCCAGAAGGCGCTGCGGCGGGCGTGGCGGATCCATCTCGTGGAGACGATGCGTTCGTGGCTAGGAATGGTGGATTAGGGTTTACCCCGTCGGCGACAATATATAAAGACCTCCAGGGCAGCGCTGGGGGAGGACACGTGCCCAGGGAAGCGCTGGGGGAGGACACGTGTCGTGACCGCAAAGCCCGTCTTTAGTCCCGGTTGGTGTTACCAACCGGGACTAAAGAAGCACACGGATCGTGTGTTTCTTTCGAGCGCTTGTGAGCCGTTGGATCAGGGGTGTGTTTCTTTTGAGGGATTGTGAGCTGTTGGATCAGCAGTATCACGACCACTTCGTGAGCCACATGACCCGGTTGGTGTTACCAACCGGGACTAAAGAAGCACACGTACCCTATATATAGCCGCCCTCCTCAGACAGGTTACTCACTCACACAAAACATTCCAGCGTCACTCGGAGAGGCATCTTTGGGCAACCAGCGGCAAGACGTCTCTGATGACCTGCGACCGTTCCAAACGGTTGCAGATCATCAGAGATGTGTTGCCGGACGGTTGTAGATCATCAGAGACGTCTTGCCGCTGCTTGGATCGAAGTGGCGCTCAAACACAAAACATTCCAGCGTCACTCGGAGAGGCATCTTTGGGCAACCAGTGGCAAGACGTCTCTGATGACCTGCGACCGTTCCAAACGGTTGCAGATCATCAGAGACGTCTTGCCGGACGGTTGTAGATCATCAGAGACGTCTTACCGCTGCTTGGATCGAAGTGGCGCTCAAACTCACGAGCCACCGTCGGGCTGTATGCAGGGGGAACTGTGTTTGGACGGTCGAAGCTGAGGTTTGAGAGGTTCCCACATGGACACAGTTACATAAAAGGTTTAATACATTATTACACATCACCAACAACATCCCTATGTATTGTTCACTTGTTCTTCTTGTGTGCCCCTTTCTTTTGAACGCGCCGTAACCATGGACAATCTTCTTGAAGTAACTTGATGGTTGGGTCAATGTTCACTTTGAAGGGCGGAATTTCATGAAACTTATTGTAATCTTCTGACATGTCTGTGTGGTCCTCCACTCCCACGATGTTTCTTTTACCTGAAAGAACTATGTGGCGCTTTGGCTCATCGTTTGATGTATTCGCTTGCTTATCTTTTCTTTTTGTTGGTAGGGTAGACATGTCCTTCACATAGAAAACCTGAGCCACTTCACTGGCTAGAATGAATGGTTCGTTCTCGTAATGAAGATTCTTGAAATCCACTGTAGTCATTCCGTACCGTGTGTCTACGGCTACACCGCCATCTAGGTTGAACCATTTGCACTTGAACAAAGGAATCTTAAATGAAGGTCCATAGGACAGTTCCCATATCTCCTCTATGTAACCATAATATGTTACCTTTTCCCCACTGCAGCCATCTATTGCATCAAAGCGGACACCACTGTTTTGGTTGGTGCTCTTTTTATCTTGGTCGGCCGTGTAAAATGTATTTCCATTTATCTCGTACCCTTTAAAAGTCAATATAGTCGAAGACGGTGTCTTGGCCAATAAGTATAGCTGTAGTTCATTTGTGGTGACATTCATCAGTCTTTTCTGTAACCAACCGCCAAAAGTCCTGATGTGTACTCCATCAATCTCATCTTCTGGGTATTTGGAGCGTAAATCATTCTTGTGTTGCTGGATATACGGAGCCACCAAGATGGAACTATGCAGAACTGTGTAGTGTGCTCGAGTGAAAGAATCCACGTCTTCACATATGATTGCTTTCTTTCCTAGCGTGCCTTTTCCACGCAGTCTCCCCTCATGACGCGATTGAGGAACACCAATCGACTTAAGATCAGGAATAAAGTCAACACAAAACTCAATGACCTCCTCAGTTCCATAGCCCTTGGAGATGCTTCCTTCTGGCCTAGCACGGTTATGAACGTATTTCTTTAAGACTCCCATAAACCTCTCGAAGGGGAACATGTTGTGTAGAAATACAGGACCGAGAACACGTATCTCTTCCACCAGGTGAACTAGAAGGTGCGTCATAATATTGAAGAAGGTTGGTGGGAACACCAACTCGAAGCTGACAAGACATTGGACCACATCATTCTCTAAATCTTTTAGAGTAAGTGGATTGATAACCTTCTGAGAAATTGCATTCAGGAATGCACATAGCTTCACAATGGGTACTCGAACATTTTCTTTTAGAAGTCCCCTCAATGCAACCGGAAGTAATTGTGTCATAATCACGTGACAGTCATGAGACTTCAGGTTCTGAAATTTTTGCTTTGCCATGTTTATTATTCCCTTTATATTCGACGAGAAGCCAGATGGAACCTTCATACTGCGAAGACATTCAAAAAATATTTTCTTCTCTTCTTTCGTAAGAGCATAGCTCGCAGGACCTTGATGATTATCAGAATGATCGTCGTCTCGTGAATGCATACGTCGATGGGCCTGTCTTGCTTCCGGTGTATCTTTTGACTTTCCATACACGCCCAACAAGTTAAGCAGGTTCAAGCAAAGATTTTTTGTCACGTGCATCACGTCGATTGCAGAGTGAACCTCTAGCATTATCCAATAGGGCAGCTCCCAAAATATAGATTTCTTCTTCCACATGGGAACGTGGTTCTGAGCGTCATTCGGAACAGATAGTGCTCCAGCACCCTTCCCAAATATTACTTTTAAATCCTTGACCATATCATGTATAACAGAACTAGAAGGTCGAGTAGGCTTCCGCCGAATATCTTCCTCACCTTTGTAATGTCGGCCTTCCTTTCTTCCTGCATGCCTCGGTACAAGCCATCGACGATGGCCCAGGTACACAATCTTGTTACCTATATGTTTACCTTGAGTCTCACCTAAACAATGCGTACATGCATTGTATCCCTTGTTTGACTGTCCTGAGATGTTACTAAGAGCAGGCCAATCATTGATGGTTACAAACAAGAGCGCTCGTAGATCAAATTCCGTTTGCTCGTGCTCATCCCACACACGCACACCTTCATCACTCCACAGCTGTAAAAGTTCTTCCACCAATGGCCTCAGATACACGTCAATGTCGTTGCCAGGTTGCTTCGGGCCTTGGATGAGCACTGGCATCATAATGAACTTCCGCTTCATGCACAACCAGGGAGGAAGGTTATATATACATAGAGTCACAGGCCAAGTGCTATGACTGGAGCTCTGCTCTCCAAATGGATTAAATCCATCTGTACTTAGACCAAATCTTAAGTTCCTAGCGTCATCCGAAAATTTCGGGAACACTCTGTCGATTTTTCTCCACTGGGACCCATCAGCGGGGTGTCTCATCATCATGTCTTTTTTACGTTCTTCTTTGTGCCAGCGCAACAACTTGGCATGCTCTTTGTTTTGGAACAAACGTTTCAGACGTGGTATTATAGGAGCATACCACATCACCTTGGCAGGAATCCTCTTCCTTGGACAACCTTGCTCGCCCTCAACTTCACCTGGGTCATCTCGCCCAATCTTAAACCGCAATGCACCGCATACAGGACAAGCATTTAAATTTTCGTGCTCGCCGCGGTAGAGGATGCAGTCATTAATGCATGCATGTATCTTCTGCACCTCTAATCCTAGAGGGCAGACAACCTTCTTTGCTTCATACGTACTAGAGGGCAATTCGTTTTCATTTGGAAGCATCTTCTTAACTATTTTCAGCAAACTTTCAAAGTGCTTGTCGGTAGTACCACTCTCTGCCTTCCATTGTAGCATTTCCAGTATCGTACCGAGCTTTTTCTGGCCATCTGTACAAGTTGGGTACAACAATTTGCTGTGATCGGCTAACATGCGCTCCAACTTCAACCTCTCGTTTTCACTTCCACAGTCCATTTGTGCATCATGAATGGCCTGACGAAGATCATCGTCGGGCTCATCAAAGATGGCATCCTCTTCAACTTCGTCTTCCCCCATTGTAGTATCAGCGTGTTCATTGAACAGAGGATAGTTGTCATTATCCTCCTCTTCTTCATTCTCTTCCATTATAACCCCTCTTTCTCCATGCTTGGTCCAACAATAATAACCAAGCATGAAACCATTTCGCAACAGGTGTTCGTGAAGCCTGTCTGTGGAAGAGTATGTATACTTATTCATACAGAGACTGCATGGACAACACATAAAACCATCCTTTCGCTTGCTTGTCTCAGCCACATGGAGAAAATTATGCATGCCAGTAATGAATTCGGCACAAACTCGGTCACCGTACATCCATTGACGTCTCATCTGCATTATATAAGTATATCAAAAAAATTATGCATGCCAGTAATGAATAGATAAGTGACCATAATAATTCAAGCAAAGTAGAGTGGCGACAAATGTAATACATTGTAGCATTAAATATCCATTAATTTAAACTAACATTGAACTATTTAAAAAATTTAAGTCCAACAACAAATGCGATCAGAATCGCAACTAAGGTAACTATTGAACCAACAGCATAATGATACCAAGCCTCTTGACTAATGGCATATCTTCTAATTTTTTTAAGCTTCAAGCGCATCGCATCCAACTTGATCTCGTAAGCATTAACGACGTCGGCAAGCTTCGAGCGCATCCCATCCAACTTGATCTCGTAAGTATCGACGACGTCGGCAAGCTTGAACTGGTGTTCATCGATGATGTTGACAAGCTTAACCTCCAATTCCTTCTTCTCTTCTTTGCGGAGATCTTCACTTATTTTTAATTTAGCTTTCAAATCATCGTTTTCTTTCACAAAATATTCAACAATAGGGTCCACTGGAATTTCCGGTTCAACTACCTCCTAGACAAATATATATTTATGTCAAAGTTGGTCCGCATGATTGTCATAAACGCGAAACGAAACAAATATATAGTTATTAAAAGTCATACCACATCCGAATAATAGAGCGGACGAGAGCCGGTGGGGGTATTTGTGAAAACCATGGCACTATATATATATATATAAAACAATTATACAACTTATACAAAAAAACAAATAATAATTATGGAACAAAATCATACAACATAGATTTTTTTTAAATAAAAAAGAAAGCTCACCTAGGTGGTGTCGGTGACGAGACGGTCTATCGACGACGGTGAGGAGGTGAATGTTGTGACACTGAAATACAAAAACATAATTTAGTTTAAGATCAAATTGACAATACAAAATTGAGCTAAATAAGCAAAATGAGCTAACTTAGGCATTTCATCATACACCTACCTAGCACTACAAATATGAATTGAGCTAAATGAGCTAGACAACCAACGAAACGGGCGCCGAAAGAGAGAGTTTGCAGTTGCTAACCCTTGGATAGATGCACCACCGTCAATCTTAACAAATGGTGCAAAAAATCGTGGATGAAATCGAGCTCGGTGGAGAGAAAATGGAGATTCAACTCGAGCTCGAAACGGCAAGGCTGGTTCGGGGTGGAAGATGAAGGCGACTGACCTTTGATCGCGGTTGGTGGCTCCAACCGCGACTAAAGGTCCTCGCTAGGACAGGCGGCCTTTTTGTGCGGGACCTTTAGTCGCGGTTGGAGCCACCAACCGCGACTAAAGGTCCTCGCGCGTGCCCCGCGCGGCTCCGGCCGCAGGTGGAGGACCTTTAGTCGCGGTTGGTGGCTCCAACCGCGACCAAAGCTCCAGCACAAACCGCCACCTGTCCTAGTCGTTGGATCTGTCGGAGCCGCGAGACCTCTAGTCGCGGTTCGGAAACGAGCCGCAACTAAAGGTCCGCCTCTAAGGCCACTTTTCTACTAGTGCCCGAACTCGATCGGATCAAAATTAATGAAAATCTCACCACCAAGAACTAGCAGTTGCATTGATCAGATATTATATATTGTACGGCAACATCACTAAAATAGTTTCAGGATTGTAAGAAACAACACAGTACTACTAAACATCATCAGCTCCAAGGCAAGGCTACAACCAGAGTCGACAAGAACATTGCTTACCCAGATAATGCAACAAGAACGAGTTGTTATTCATCAATCAGCCCAGCTTTCCGCAGCTACGTACTGAGATAACAATCTTACCATGAAATGGCTAATTAATTGTGCCTTGCCATGGCTATGCACGTACGCACGCCGGTCTCATCATGATGATGGGCAGAAGACGACCTCGTAGTCGCTGTCGCCCTGGCATTTGCGGAACTTGCCGTCGCCGGTGTCGTAGCCCCCGCGGCCGGTGACGGGTCAAAGGAGCAGCCGGTGCGCGGCCAGATCCTGCCGGAGGCGCCGACCGGCACCGTGAGGGTCCACGTCGTCTCGCCGGGCGCGAGCTCTCTGTGCCCTGGCCGTTGTCGCCATTCCCCGGGATGGCGGCGCTGAATACAACGTGGCGGGGCACTTAATTACCTGAAGAGGGGAATGACTAATTAGTTAAGCCGTGCCATGCCGCTCATGCACGTACACCCGTAGGTGCTATCATGTGGATGGACAGATGAATACATCCTCATAGTAGTTGTCACCCTGGCATTTGGGGGGTTTGCCAAATCGTCAGGGCGGTGGTTGACATTGGGGCAGCCATACATGTCGTTGGCGTGCCGTAGGATAAGTCCCCTTGAGTAACTTGAAGGCATCGACGAAGGATATGTCGTACATATGGTTGGCGTTCCCGAGGTCTAACTCCGCCTGGCAGGCGGGCGGGTTCCCGAAGGAACTGCTTAATGATTCACTCATGCAACACAAGAGCTCCTGATGCCTTCCAAACCTACCACGGCAAAAATGATGGGGGTACCCTCCATGAACTGCTATCATCTCTCACCTTGTAGCATTTTCTGAATGCTTCACCTGCTCTTTTATATGGACCAAAGTATGGATTGAGGATGCACTAGTTGATCATGCAACAGTCATTCAGAACATGCAGTATATATGCACTGCGAATCTTACGCCATCATGGATATCCGTATATCCTTCAAGTTGAAGCCCTAAGTGTTTCCCTCAGTTATTCAATACAACTTCGACGGTGATACTAAAGTAGTACAAGGTAACATGGCAAATGCCTATGGTATCATTTTGTTTTATTTTCAAAATCATTTCTTTTTTTGATATAAACAACAAAAGTGTATATATGTACAACTGGAGTGGTCTGAAAACCAGAAAGCCTTGGTCATAAAGTTTGTTATCTTTCCCTTGATGGGTTTCTTCATATGTTTTTTGACCCGTCCTTCACATGAGGCTCACTGAGGGTGACAAATTTTGGAGAGCTTGTCATGTGCCATCTCAAAACCTAGTCAGCGGAAGTTCGACGCCAGGCTGCTTGCTTTGGTTGCGTAAGAAAAAGATATGCCTGAATGATGAAGTGGGTACAAAATTGGGCGTTTTGGTCAACAAGGGAGCTGTTGGATCTTTATCAGACCGTAAGAAAGAAGGAAAGAACGAATATAAACTGAACTGTAGGAAACAAAGATTATTCCGCTCAGCTGAAATTGATCGATTCAAACTTAACGAAAATCTCCACCAAGAACTAGCAGTTGCATTAATCAGCTAATATAGAATGTACGACAACGTCAGTAAAATAGTTTCAAGATGGTAAGAAACAACACATAACTAAAGATCCTACACGTCAGGAGAGATCCAGAAGGGAGCGGTTTCTTTTTCCATGCTACCAGTGAGCAAGTGTGGAGACGCACCAAGAAAACTGGCATACCACCACCAACTATCTATTTATTTGTAAACTCTGATAATATCTGTAAGTTTCCTGTTGTGTCAACCATTCAGTTCTGTTGTTTCCGTTGCTGGTTTTTCCTTATTTTGATATAAACAGGTGTATGTACAACTGGAGTGTAGCCTGAAACGCTGGAAAGCCTTGGTTAGAAAATTTATTATCTTTCCCTTGATGGTTTTCTCATATGTTGTTTGGTCCTATCCTTCACATGTGGCTCCCAGAAGATGCCATCCCAAAACCGAGCCAGTGGAAGTCCGACGTCCGGCTGCTAGCTCCGGTTGCCTTGTGAAAAAGAACGAATGAACACATATGGTCAATAGATTTTAGAAAACGAAAAGCTGAAAGATCATTCCCTTCCCAGAACTCGATCGATTCACAATTTTTCATTGTCTACCATGTATACGACAACGTCACAGCTGCAACCAGGGCTTCTTATTTGTCAATCAGTTCAGGTTTGCCGCAACTATAATGTAGTTATCTTGCCATGTAAGTAGCTAATTAATGCAGCTTGAAACGGGAAATCTGTTTTACCTCATAGGTGTAGATGCCTTTCAAAATTTGCAAAAACATTCAAAAAATTGGTAAACATTCTGTTCGAACACGAAGTTTTTTTGAAACCGAGATATTTTTTGCGGCCTGTGAAAAATAGACAAATTCCGATGCTCCAAAATTACTCTTCAAAAGATATATTTTGTCTTTTAAAACAAGCCACAAAGAAAGTCATATTGTCGCTAAACTTTGTGTGCAAATATATAATTTTCGGATGCACACCCCAATTTTTTGTTTGGAAGTTTTGGACATTCTAAAATATATTTGGCAGTAAATCTATACCTATGAGTCAAAACACTGTGTCCCGTAGCGGATCCAAGGGGGGGGGGGGGGGGGGGGGGGGGGGGGCCATCTACATCGGATGACGACCTGGTTCGGATGCAGCAGAAGTCCGTTGTGCTGCATGGGCAAGTTGAAGCCGTCGGTGAAGGCTTTGTACAAGCCGATAGCCTTCCCGAGGTTGAACTCCGCCTGGCGGGTGGGCGGGTTCCCGAAGGAACTGCTTAATTGTTCATTCATGCAACACAAGAGCTCCCGATGCCTTCCAAACCTACCACATCAAAGACGTTGGGCGTACCCTCCATGAACTGCTCATCTCTCGCCTTGCAGCATTTTCTGAATGCTTCACCTGCTATTTTATGGACCAAAGTATGGAGTGAGGATGTACTAGTTGATCATGCAGTAGTCATTCGGAACATGCAATATTCAGTGCGGATCTTACACCATCATGAATATCCTTTCAGTTGAAGCTCTAAGTGTTCCACTCAATTATTCAATACAACTTCCACGGTGATACTAAAGTAGTACAAGGTAAAATGGCAAATGCGTTTGGCATCATCTTATTTCAATCAATACAATTCCTTCTTTTGATAAACAACAAGAGTGTGTATAGCTATAGTATAGTGATCTGATAATTGGAAAGCCTTGGTCACAAACTTTGTTATCTTTCCCTTTATGGGTTTCTTCGTCCGTTTTTTGGACCCGTCCTTCACATGAGGCTCACTGATGGTGACAAAATTTACAGAGCTTGTCACGTGCCATCTCAAAACCTAGCCAGTGAAAGTTCGACTCCATGCTGCTGGCTTTGGTTGCTTGGCGATCTCACCTTTGTAGAGTAGGATAAAAATATATGCCCAAGTGATGAAAATCATGAAATGGGTACGAAATGTGGCCTTTTGGTCGACAAGGGAGCCGTTGGATCTCTATCTTTCTTTTTGGTCGACAAGGGAGCCGTTTGGATCTCTATCTGACCATGAGAAAGGACGAATGAATATACAGTGAACTGTAGGAAACAAATATCAATCCGCTCACCCGAACTCGATCGGTTTAAACTTAATGAAAATCTCAGCTACAATAACTAGCAGTTGCATTAATCAGCTAATATATAGTGTACGACAACATATTACTAAACAACACATTACTCACCCAAGGCATTACTAAACATCATCAGCTCCAAGGCAAGGCTATAGTCAGAGTCGACAAGAACATTGCTGACCCACAAATGCAACAAGAACGAGTTGTTATTTCAATCAGTTCAGTTTTCCGCAGCTACGTATTACTGAGATAATAATCTTGCCATGACATGGCTAATTAATTAAGCTGTGTCATGCACGTATGCACGCCGGCTTTATCATGACGATGGGCAGAACCGCAGAAGACGACCTCGTAGTGTTGTTGTCGCCCTAGCGTTTGCGGTACTTGCCGTCGCCGGGGTTGTGGTTGGCGTTTGGCAGCCGGGGTCGCTGCACCAGTCGACCCAGCCGTACCCACCAGTGCTGCAAGAGAAGTCCACGGCCATGTCGAAGACCTCCATGACTGATATGTCGTACACTTCGCCGGCCTTTCTGAGGTTGAACTCCGACTGGTGGTTGGGCGGGTTCCCGAAGGAACTGCTTAATTATTCACAGATGCAACACAAGAGCTCCCGATGCCTTCCAAACCTACCACAGCAAAGACATTGGGCGTACCATCCATGAACTGCTCATCTCTCACTTTGCAGCATTTCCTGAATGCTTCACCTGCTCTTTTATGGACCAAAGTATCAACTGAGGTTATACTAGTTGATCATGCAGCAGTCGTTCAGAACATGCAGCATTCAGTGCGGATCTTACACCATCACATATATATAGATATCCTTTCAGTTGACGTGCTAAGTGTTCCACTTAATAATTCAATACAACTTCGAACGTGATACAATAGTACAGTAGTGCAAGGTAACATGGCAAATACCTTTGATTATTTTTTAATTTTTTATTACATTTCTCTTCTTTTGATATAAGGAACAAGAGTGTAGTCTGAAAACCGGAAAGCCTTGGACATAAAGTTTGTTAACTTTCCCTTGATGGGTTTCTTCATATGTTTTTGGATCCATCCAAAATTCCAAATTAGAGAGCTTGTGACGTCCCATCTCAAAACCTAGTCAGTGGAAGTTCGCTGCTGGCTTTGGTTGCACGATAAAAAGATATGCCTGTGTGATGTATGGAAGAATTTTAACATAAGGTGGCTTCGGCTTTAGTCCGCTTGACAAGATAAGGTGAGGTTGACGCCGACTCCTAATAAATCGAGATGGAGGGATACTTGTTTTAGTCTCATTTTGAATTTAAGTCTTGTGCTAGTTGCCAACTTTTTGATGGGGTACGAGGTTATATCTAGACTTGCAATTGCTTAAAACCTCAAACGGAGCTCGGGCTACATGTAGCCCAAATTTTGAAATTCAAAAAATCTGAAATTTTCTTGTTTCAAAAATTTCTGAAAAAGAATATCCAAAGTCATATAGATGTGTAGTATGTATGTATAATGTTTATATAGTTATGTTTTGACTTTTGAGATGCTACCCACGGGAAAATGACCAATGTACACCAATTTTTTGTAGTGCCTACATAGAGCAAAAATGGTATAAATCCGAAATACATGTAGTGCGGAATCCCTTTGTCTACTCACTGCGAATAGTTCTTGACCAGGCTGGAATGCTTGAAGAGGTGCTCGATCGGTTGCATTTTTCAAGCTGTTTGGGAGCGCAAGCATCTCTGATTTGCCATTTGCCCGTTGGGGGTCCGGTATTATGGATTTTGCTAATTTACAGACGTCTGTTTTTCATTTCGTGCACACTCGTTTTTCCGGCCGTATGATGATTCTTTGAGATTCGCGTCCATTGCTTAAGCTGTTTGTTGTCGTTTCGGGCCGCCCGGTATGTGTTCGGGTTCTGATGCCGACCCAGTTCAGTTGTGTGCGTGTCTAGTCGAGGAGAAGAGGACAGCGAGCAAGAGGATAGCGGCGCCTCCTCGAGCGCGTCGGGGCTCGACTGATGGGGAAATCTAGAGGAACCTGAGGCCGGTGAAGGAGAGTTAGCCGGCGGCGCAGGTAGCTGCCCTTCTATCTGTTGCGTGTGTGCCCTCCTATTGTATATTTCTCTCTGTGACGGGGGGTGCCGCCATGGTTTCGGTCGCAGATGTGGAAGCGGGGGTTGTAACTAGTCGCCGGCGTTAGGGATTTTGTTGAAGCGGTGGTTCTAGTGAGTCTTCCTAGCTGATTTAGTTGGGCCGGGGGGCTTGCATTGGTATGTAGTTCGGAGTCAACGGATGCGTGTTCGGTCGTTTGTCTCGTGGAGTTCATGTCATTTCTCCCGAATAGGATTTTTTGCAACAAAAGGAGGGCACATGAGGGAGGTAAACTCGCGCGTTTTGCAGCATGATTATTTGCATGTTTTGAGTTGGTGTATGTGTGAGCATCTAAGTTTTTCAGGTGCCAATCTTCACGACTGTCTGAATCTCTGAACTTGAGTGCACGATTTGGGCTTGATTATGATAAGATTTTCCCTATGTTTTTCTTATGTTTTAGGGATGCACTAGGGTTATGCATGTGGTATCTTTGCTCATGCTTATGGTGTTGGTGTATCAGTCCACCCATCAGTAAGTATAGTTGTGTGTGCGGCGATGAATCGATTCGCAGCTGCGTCTGAAGCTGGAGCTGAAGCTGTCGTTTACTCCACTAGCGACAAGAACAAAAAAATGTGTTTCTCTTTGGTAATGTATGTATACTGCTGCAACTGCACATCATCCCTCAGTTTTTTGGGGCTGATTCCAATCTGAAATCCAACTTGGTATTATTGTCCTCAGTGTAGCACCAACCTGTGTTCTGTCTATGTAGCATCAACTACTTGTACATTTTTATACATGGTTCAGTTCTCCTATACCTTTTATGTGAAGCGACGCTTTTGGTATTTACTTGTTGTTCTTTTTTCACAACAGCATCCATGGATCAGCTGAGTCATGGGGCAACCTCTCAGGGGCGGCTAACAGTGAGTGGAACAACATTCAAGCGATGATGATGTCAGTAACTATGTCGTTAGCATATATTAACTTTCCCCGTCCATTTTTGTAGTTATGATTTTTTTGGTGTCAGCTTTTCTTGTCTGCGTGTGAATAATTCTTTTGATATCTTTTTTGAGGACGTTTGAAGAGGGAGACAATATGTTAGATGGTGCGTTATTTCGATTCTTCAGTAACCAGGCTGCCAAATCTTTGAAGAGAAACTTCATAAATTTTTGCAAGGAGTCTTCAGTACTGCACAAGGTTTGTTATTATGCGTCCTCTGTTTATATTCTTCCGCACATTTTCTTCTTTCGCATTTGACTCATAGGCCTGAAGATGGATGGATATTGTTTCTGCAGATAGTTTGTAATGGTTCAAGTTTCTTTGTTGTTTTTTGTAGTGCAAAAAGAAAAAAAACGAAGGTCTGGATAGGGGTGCTTTCAGAAGGTTTTCTTTTTAGTATTTCTCAGAAGTAATAAGGAACCTAACCCACATCAACGAGCTGTGATTGAAAATGTTCGGGTTTGGCTGCCTTTCGTTGTTTGAGGGTTATGAACTGTGTCATCTTTATCAGATGGGTTGAGACCCAATCTTGTCCCAGACCACAATCAGTGGGAAGCCTATTTTGTTATCAAAGTTTTCTTTCGACCATGTTCTTGGTTTGCCAGTTGGTGGGAATGATGTCCCAAGCAAGAGCGATGATGGCAAGCAGTTCATTCTATCACATTTTCAGTTGTCAGATTTGCCGCTCATTACTTTCTTTGGCAATAAGTTGAGGGGACCTGAAGAGCTAAGTGACCATGATATTTTTTTGTGTTTCATGGTTGTTGCTTTTAATTGCTTTTTTGCCCGAGCTCAAGCCATTGTGTCAACTGCAATCACCTTGCAGTTCTGAAAACCCCTGAAACAACAAGTAAACATGACTTTTCCAGTTTCATTATTGGATTTCGAGTAGTCTTCATTCTCTTTTCCGTCAGTCTCTTGAATTTCAGTCTTGCAGTTGATTATCTGTATTTTTCTTTCTCTTTTTCAGTCGTAAGTAACTTGGATATCAGTCTTTCTTGTATCTTTTCTTCATTTTCTTTCATCAATCATCTTCTTTAGTCCGTCTTCAATTTCTGTCATGCAGTTGATTATCTATCTATCTTTATTTATCTTTCTCTTTTTCAGTTATGAGTAACTTGGATATCAGTCTTTCTTTTGTCTTTTTGTCTCTTTCTCTTTATCAGTCTTCATTTTTCGTGTCTGTTTGTTTTAGTCAGTCTCTGTTTCTTTCTCTGTCACTTGGATAATCTTTCTTTTTCTCAGTCTTTAGTCTTGCACTTTCCTCTTTTTATTTCCTAGTCCTCAGTCTCTTGAATATGATTTTCTCTTTCTCTTGGATATGAGTTTCTCTTTCTCTTTCTCTTTCTCTTTCTCATTTTTCAGTCATGCACTTTCCTCTTTCTATTTCTCAGTCTTCGATCTCTTTGATATGATTTTTTCTTTTATCATTCTTTCTTCAGTCTCTGTTTCATTTTTTTTGTCTCGGTTTGCTCTTTTCTCAGTCTTCAGTCTCTCTTTGTCATGTGTTTTTCTTTAGTCTCTCTTTGTCATTTTTGTCGTTATCTCTTTCTTTATTGCATATTTTTGGGTCAGATCTCAGTTTCTCGGTTTCTATTTCCTTAGTCTCTCTTTCTCTGTCAAATCTGTATGAATGTCTTGTCATTCTGAGTGATCTTTCATTCTCAATTTTCTATCTCATCCATGTCGTTCTTCTATGTCTCTCTTTTTCTGTTTTCTAACCTTAAACGCCATGTCATTCATCATTTCTTAGTTGTCATTTATATTTCAATCTGCCTTGTCGTTCTTCATTTCTCAGTTATCATCATTTCACAAGCCGATTGACGGATCTACTTCAAGGAAGGTTGGAAGAGGTTTATTCGGAGGGCTGATCTTCAGATTGGACAGGATGTCCTAATCACATTCCACTGGAAAGAAAACCGATGTTGCCTGTCTTAGATGTTCTGTAAGATGATCGTTTGTGTCATGTTGTTTTCTGCTAGTTCGTCATATCTGGTTCTGTTGCAACTACCAGCAATAAGGTCTCCAAGGAATGATTGTCTCTATGTTGGTCCATTTCGATCTTTATGGTTCTTGTAAGTTTTGTCTGAACACATTGTGAGGGATGTAACACTATGCGCCTCAACCGGTGTTTGATCAGCAATCTTTGTTTTTTCCCAAGATTTTCTGTTGGTTATTTTTCTGCTTTTTGCGTAAGTTTCGTGCATAAGCCTATAAGCTCAATTTCTAGAACTAAAACCAATATACAAAGATGATGCATTTCTCTCCCCAAACCTGAGAATCGTGCTGCACTGATCTGGTCTATCTCGAAGTTCCCAAGTCAGTATAGTTGACAGCTTTCTCCAATCTATCTGTTTCTTCACCTCTTCCATGGCTTTCTAAAACCACCACGGATGGAGCCCAAAATAACATTTGTTTTACACAGGACAAAGATGCCGTTGTGTTCCGAGAGCAGCGTTTTGGCTCCCGGGAGCATATGCTCCCGGTATTTTCGACAAAATTTAGCAAATTGAAAACTCATCAAAAAATTCCAAAAAAAATCATGCATGTACCTGACCATGTTGCGCACCACCATGATTTTTTTTCGCGCCGAAATGACATCGTACGCGCCCTGTACAAAAATGACAAATTTCGTGTCAGAAAATTCAAATTTTGAATCTCAAATCTGACAGGAAATTTGTCATTTTTGTACAGGGCGCATACGATGTCATTTCGGCGCGAAAAAAATCATGGTGGTGCGCAACATGGTCAGGTACATGCATGATTTTTTTCGGAATTTTTTGATGAGTTTTCAATTTGCTAAATTTTGTCGAAAATAACGGGAGCATATGAGCCCGAGCTCCAAAGCGAATTTCTGTTGTGTTCCAGCCTATAGTTTAAATGACGACACTCAAGAGCCACAGGCTTATCTCTGTTTCGGGCCTGGGTCCGGAATTAAAAATACAACCCACTAACCCATCCCGGGGCTCAGTAGTTTCAATCGTCCAGTTCGCACGTAATCACGACTCAAACTAGCGAAGCACGCTGATTGGCCGAAAAATGTGTCTGTGCCCCAAATCAAAAACAGCTAGCTGTCAATTAGACAGTCCGGTATTATTATCTAGTCAGTCAAATGCTGCATCAAGCCCGATGCGCCACATCTCTTCCCGATGAGACTATTACTCAAGAACCGCTCGAGTCCCCAGAACAAAACGGCATGCACGCTCGCTTCTCCTCATAAACCCCCTCCCGCATCTCGCTGGATTGCTCCCATACCATGCATTTCCCAGTCATTTTCCCGTACGTGTAGTGTAAACCTGTTGCCGTGCACCCCTTGACGGCGGGCCATGGAGATGGAGGCGGCCAGTGCTACGTCGAGGAAGAGGAGGGCTCCGGCCGCGGAGGGGAGCCTCACTACCATCCGTTCGCCGGCCGGAGGTGCCGTCGACCGCATCAGCGCCCTCCCCGATGCCCTCCTCGGCGAGATTATCACCCTACTTCCCACGAAGGAGGGCGCACGCACCCAGATCCTCTCGCCCCGGTGGCGCCACCTCTGGAGCTCCGCGCCTCTCAACCTCGACGGCCGCGACATTGCTGTGCACGGGCCTGAACACGACCTAGTTGTTTCGCGGGTCCTTTCCACCCACGCGGGCCCCGGTCGCCGCTTCTGCAGCACCGGCGGACACGCTGCCATGGACGGCTGGCTCCGCTCCCCTGCTCTGGATAACCTCCAGGAGTTGAAGCTTTTTCTGATCTTCAACGATCCTGCGCACCCGCTGCCGTTATCAGTCTTCCACTTTTCGTCCACCCTCCGTGTTGCCGACTTTGTATTCTGCCGCATTCCGGACTTGACCGGCCAAGTGCTCCATCTCCCGTGCTTCGGCAGCTCGGACTCAACGATGTCACTGTCTCAGAGTTCTCGCTGCATAGCCTCATTGGCGGCTGCCCCGTCCTGGAGTCCTTGGTGATGTGTTTTTGCAATGGCTTTCGCCGCCTGCAGATCGACTCTCTTACTCTTAGAGGCTTTGGATGTCGTGATTTTAACAACGATACAGAAGACAACGTCCAGTTGAAAGAAATCATCATCCACAATGCCCCTTCCCTTGAAAGGGCTCTCCTAGTCCTTCAAGACGACGATTGTTTCCATGTATTGGTAGGCGCAGCACCCAATTTGGAGATGGTAGGGATTGCCAATTATTCATTTACCGACACATTTGTGTTTCCCTTCACAGTTAATCAGGTACCATCCTTCAGGCTAATTCTCATTCACACTTAACTAGTTTGGTGTAGACAAAATACTTACCAATATAATATGCCACGTTTATTCATGTTTTCTAAAGGGTTTGCT
The DNA here is from genome assembly GCA_947311845.1 of Poa pratensis. Taxonomy (NCBI): domain Eukaryota; kingdom Viridiplantae; phylum Streptophyta; class Magnoliopsida; order Poales; family Poaceae; genus Poa; species Poa pratensis. The sequence continues at coordinate 70,367,827 of CAMZMU010000044.1, read as the reverse complement.
GAGTGATAAGTTCCGCGCAGTCAAGATTTTACGTGTCGACTTCAGCTCTTTTAGTTTGGATATGGCTATTGAATTCATAACATGCTTTCCATCCTTGGACAAGTTGTACATTGAGGTGACGGTACTACTCTTTACTTTGATCTACTTTTCTTCTAAAGTGGCTGACTCGATTATTTGTGTTTGTAATTTGTAGGGTTACAGCACAAACCAATCAATTCGTGGCGTCGTAAACACAAAGATCTTGTCAAATGTATTGACCTCTCTCTGAAGATATTAGTATTGGAATCGCCTGGTTTTCGAGGTGTCAAATCACAAGTTAACTTTCTTACATTCTTTGTGTTGAATGCGAAAGCGCTAGAGTTGATGACACTCTTGGTTGCTTCCAAGTATTACAATGAGGAGTTCCTGGAAGAACAGCGTAGGAAGCTTCAGCTGGACAAGAGGGCTTCCAGAGGTGCTCGAGTTCATTTTACAACTAAAAGATGTCTCTCCCATGACCTGACTTTGGAGCGTGTCCATGATTTGGAAATAGATCCCTTCCTAGTGTAGTGTTGAAAACCCCTCGTTTGGTCCATTTAGGGGCTATTATTTGTTATCAGCTTATTACTTATGGTGTTTTTAGTAGTTTCTTATGTCTGTATTATCGTGAAACATTGTGACATTAAGGGAGGAAAATCCTATGCGACCACCATGGTACGACCCATGTGTGGACCAGGTTCAGCACCGTCCGATCTGATTAGCGGGATGAAAAGCAAGTGCGCTGGGGCAGCAGGCGGCCACGCGTCGGCCATGCGGCCGGGTCCAGCCCGGCGACCCGGTCGCGTAAGATTTTTTTGCGACATTAAGTGAGCTATGACCTGTCTATGATATTTGTTTTCTATGCTCTGTGACAAATATATGTATATGATGCACATAGCTTACTCTGCAATATCATTGCAAAACTAGGAACTAATTAACATGAGAAGGTACAGCCAGAGAAGAGCATCGCCGGCTCCTCTGGTCGATTTTGACTTCCAGTGGGACAACATTAGGACTTAGGACTGATTGATTGTTAATACCTGTCTGATAAGTTTTGTCCGATAGGAACAAGGATCCGAATGGCATGAGGTGGGTTTGTAGTCTTTTAAGCTTTCATCACCGTGGTACCGTGTCAATTAAACAAGCCGTGTTTGTCATCATTTCTGTCAAGTACTTTCTTATAAAACCCAAACTTGTGAAGATGAGAGCCATTCATAATTAAACAAGCCATGTTATTTTCTTCTGCCAGCATCTTACACTTGTTCTCTTGACTTTTTACTGTGTTTGCTTCAGAGTAGTTCATTGTTCAACCAGCTGAGATTTTTATTTACTTTTTTGCATACATAATGTGACTGGATATTTTGCGAGTATGCCACATCTTGCTACTGCTTCAACTTGTAAACTGGATATAAATGCGAGTTTTGCTGCTTATGAGTGTATCTGTAATTGATTATTGAACTAGTGTTGCATCTACCAGATATTGCTATTGTCTGCATACAACTGATGGAGTTCTTCCGTATATTTCTTCATCGTGAGATTATAAATTTTTAAACATATTGATCTGAAAAGGGAAATACACATCAGCAAGTATTACAATAGTCCTGGGGTCCTAAATTGGAGTGTATCTAATAAGAGTCTTTGTACTTTGGTATATCTTTCGTATTCTCACGTTATTATTTCTACTTTTCCTCTCATCTATATCTGAGAAGATGGCAGATTGCAAGTTCCTAGCTGTTCTTCAACGAGGTGTGAATCATATAGCTATGTTCATTCATGTTCTTGCCCCAAGTAACACATTTCTATCCTTTTGTCCTTGTCATAAATATTTCTGTAGTCTCCAATTCTCCATGATGCTCCCTTCTGAGGTGCCACATGTTTGCATTCCAGTATTATTACAATTATCTGAATCATGCTTGGTTGTTTTTATTTTTTGTCTGATTTTTTTGGTGCACTTGTTATGTGAACGGCTGCTCGATCTTTGCTGCTGTTTCTCGCGAATTACCGAAACTTAAAGCCAAACCGAAATCATATATATTTGATGTCCGTTTTCTGAATTTGAATTGCCCACAACTCAACTGGTTAGAATAATGATCAGAGACAAATATCGATGCATGTTCCCCAAACCATTGTTTGCTTGAGCTGAGAGGACGAGAAGAATTGCCGCTGAGCTGGAACCCTTCTAAAACACCAAAACACTTTTCTTCTAGCTGAGAGGACGAGAAGAATTGCCGCTGGAGTAGATTGTTTTCCTGAAGTGGAACCAAGACCTGGGCTCGAATTGAATCACTCTAACAACATAGTGCAAACTGTAGATCGTCATTCGAATTTGCATGGCAAACTACAACTCATTGTTCTCGGATGTTATTCCAGCGGGCAATTGCAAACTGCAATTTGACAACCAATCCGTGCCGCGCATGCAACAGAGAACGTTCAACGCAATGTTGTTAGCCAACACATATAGTATCTGTTATCTGCAATGCAATTTATGTTTATTGGAGCTGACCTTTTTTAGACCGGGCTAACGCCGAGGGCCAGACGCCAACAGCGGCCGTCGGTGTATACATACGCCGAGGGCAACATGGCCTGTGCCGACAGTTTCCAGCCGTCGGCGTATCGACACGTTCCTGTAGTGCGTGCTTGTTAGGATATATGATTTTTGAGGTATACCTACAAATTTTCTTTAGAAACATCCCATAAACATTCGGAGAAAAATCCGTATAGAAAATATCAATTTAAAGAAGATGAAAAACAACTAAACGAACAATATACTCATGTAGGGAGGGAATTACCGAAATACAAATTACAACTTTGCTTTGACAACTTGATGCTTCCTGAAATAAAGACCATTAGAGGTTGCCGCACATGTCAAGACCCTTCTTATCGAGGTTTGGAAAAAATAAATGCCTTGCATGCCTCTCGAGTCCAAAGCTTTGCTTGGCAGCTTCTTCGGCGAACCATACCATTCAGAAAGAGAGCAGGTAGCATCTCCCAACATATTAAGAAGAAACACTCTAAATGCCAGGTCGAAGAAGACGGCATGCACCTTATCTTTCTATGCCATTCGCCAAGGCGCATTGTTTTGAAAACCATGATTCATTCGATCTGAGGTATATTCAATACATCATTGTTTTATTCCTGCTACAATACATGCGCGATGCATCATAAGGGTCATAAGCAAACTTGCCACTTTAACCCTTCATGTGTGCTTCATAATGCTCATAATGGATTAGTACATACCTGAAACACGATAAAGAAGTCTGAACATTCAGGTGATTTTTCATTCATACATCATAGTACTATAATCATTGAGTCGCCAAATAAGACTTCTTGTTGGTTCCATCCTACTAAGATTTTTAATTCATTATATTACATTTTTAATGACACATTCAACCCCCCCCCCCCCCCCCCCCCCCCCCCTTCACCCGTCGAAATGTGGTAAACATGACAACTATTTTGACGAGGTCTCATTGTCTATTTTTTTCTTACATATAATTAATTGTGCCACAAACACTCATCGTTACAAAAGATTCATTCTTCTAGGACATAAATTTCTCACCACATGGTGATACTAACATCAAATGATTGCATTACAAAGAGCAAAGGCTATTAATTTTCCTAATATTTTATTCTTTATTGTCTTCATAGCAAAAAAAAAAGGACCCTAACACTAGTAGAAAAATTATTACAATAGAGACCAGCTACTACTGAAATTTTGGACTAGAGGCACGTAACTGGAATTTTTAGTGCCTTCCCATATTCATGTACATCATATTTATTCGTGTACCAACGGCATATGGATAGGACTGACACGCCACTGTTACGTGAGACCTGCCGAGGGGAGAAGTATCTATGGCGTGTGGTGTACGTGGCACACCATAGGTAGTGTGCCAATGTACACGCCACTGGTAGCTGGCAGGTGATGGTGTGTGCTGTCAGCGCTCGACACCTACGTACCTGCCAGCATTTTCTCGTGACTTTAACACCCCACGTACTCACCTCGCGCGTTGGAGTCCGAGGAGAGAAAACTTTTCCCACAAGGGTTTCCAATCCGTCGCTTGAATCCCAACTTTTTAATAACAGAGTGTATAGAATACCATGATATAACATATATCTGTTCTACGAATATTCATTGAGGGAAGTTAAAAAACATACAATTTGCTATTCTCCTCCTTATTTTAAATGTCATTCTGAAGGTCTCAGAAAATAGCAGATAAAGTGCAATGGAGATTCTCTAATATGTTAAGAACGCCCATAACTAATTTCATATTAAAAACAAGTTTGAATGCCCACACAATTCAAAGAGCACCGAGGGTATGAAAAGCAATAAGAATAAACGAAAAGCCTTTTAAAGTTAACCCTCGCCTTTTTGGGCCATTTCTAGCCTAACTCCTCCTTTCTCTATGTTGCCTACAGCGCGTGTGAATCTAATTTCAAACCAGCAGTCGGCCCAACCCATCTGGTTACTTGCGGTTTGTTGTCGGCCCAGCAGTCGTTGTCTCTAAATCATTGTCTTTTTGTTTTTGAAACAAAGGCAAAAACTTCATCTTTTATATTGGTCTCTAAATCATTTCCAGTTGACAAGCTAGCCGTGTGCCTCGCGTTACTCAGTCACATGGACAAGGGCCAAATATTATCTCTTGTTTAACCAACACATGATTGATTGTTTGAATCCATGAAGAAGGAAAATAAATTAGGAAATGGAAGAACAAAATGGATAGTTTAGGGTGTGGGCTCGCCGAGAGTTTAATACTGACGCTGACAGGATAGTCCGATTCTGTTTCACAGAGAAGTCTAACCATCCATGTATGGGTTAGTGTGAGATCATCATCCATCGACGCCTCGACGGCACCCTTGCTTCTGGCATGTGAACTCGGTTGATCAGATCGCACGCACAAGTGAGGATCGAGGCAAAAAAATCTCGAGCTCCCCCGGTTTCGAGGTGGTCAGGATGGACACTCTCAACTGAACTGATGATCCACGGACCACGGTCTTCACAGGCTACAACGAATCAATGGATGGCCTGATTCGGTTTCTGTTAATAGAAATCGGAGACGGAGCTCTCTATTTTTCAAAAAAAAATGGATGGCCCGATTAGATTCCAAAGCGGTCTCGGTTTATGCATCAAATATGTCTGAAATACAACTGACAGACACGAATCATCAATATGAGTCTAAGTGCCTGAAAGAACACGGTACCCCGACAGACAGACAGACAAAACAGCATCTATACTGGATTGTTTACCACGATCACGGCCTCTGTTGTTGCCAGTTCTCTCTCTTTCTCCGAAACTTGGATGAATCTCTCGTGGTGTCGTCTCTTGAAGAACTGGGCAAACGGAAAACGCCGGCTCCTCCGTTGATTTCCTCTATCTATGATGCATGGTAGATAGATTGAATAGTCTGAGAGTTGAATAGCTGACGCCGACAGGATTTTGATTTTGGTTTCATTTCCTGATAAACAAATCCATCCATCCGTCCATGGGACTGAGATCATCATCAACATGGACATTGCTTCTAACGCAATTGTTTTGTTTGAACCTGGTTGCGTATAACCTTTGAATCGCGATCGCACACACCAACGGTTTTGCACAAGTCGCTGTCAGTGAAGAACTATTCACATCAGACATGCATGTACATGAGAGGAGTAGGAGTGGAGCATAGCTCAACTGGTTGGGGGAGTGGATGTACAACCCTCAACACCCAGGTTCAAGTCAACAGGGACGCGAATTTAGGTTCCTATTTATACTTGATTGAGGATCATGACTTCCTGCTACTCATGCAACTTATTCCGAGGACCAGGCTTGATTATTAATCAAGATAAAAATCCTAGTACTTATACTGAAAAGGCTGTGTGCATCCTAGTTGGTGCAGAGGCCGGGGAAGTGAAATTCTCCCCCAGGAAATTTTAAGCAACTTTCCGGTCTAAAAAACAATTTCCATAAAAGTGAAGTGTTTTGTTTTGGCGAAACCCAAGAGGAGGCGGCCCAGTATGCCGAATTATTCAGCTGTGGGCTTGGCCAGTTTCCAATTAACTATCTCGGCATCCCAATTCACTTTAGGAGGCTAATGATAGCTCAATGGAAACATGTTGAGGAAAGACTACAAAAGAGGCTAAGTAGCTGGAACGGAAAATTATTATCCTTAGGGGGAGATTGGCGCTCATAAATTCAGTCATAACTAATATGGTGTTGTATATGATATCTTTCTTTCAACTACCAAAGGGAGTCTTGCATCGATTGGATTACTTTCGATCCAGATTCTTTTGGCAAGGGGATAGTGAGAAAAAGAAATACCGGCTGGCAAAATGGGATGTAGTGTGTCGCCCTAAGGACCACGGTGGTCTTGGGATTCATAATCTTCAGGTCAAGAATAGGGCTCTTCTTGGTAAGTGGCTGTTTAAGCTGCTGACGGAAGAGGGCGTGTGGCAATCCCTCCTTAGGAAGAAATATATAGGTTCAAGTGCGTTATTACAGGTTTCTTGGAAATTATTCTTCCCATATGGCTCTTTCCCCATTAAGGATGGGTCTGAGATAAGGTTCTGGGAGGATACATGATTGGGTACTACCCCACTCCGAGAACAATATCCAGCATTATACGGTATAGTCCAAGGACGTCACAAGAGTGATACGCTTGCTCAAGTATTGGTTGATAATCATCCCAATGTGACGTTCAGAAGAGATCTTGTTGGACCCAGGCTGCACCTTGGCATGAGTTGCTCGAGCGACTCGCTACTGTCAATTTGTCATAAGGGACCGATGAGTTTCGGTGGAATTTACGTAATTGCGGCAAGTTCTCCGTGGACTCCAAGTATACAGCACTCGTCCAGCCGGAAGTGTCGGTAGATAATAATAAGAAAATCTGGAAGATGAAAATTCTACTTAAAAACAAAGTTTTTGCGCGGTATCTTCGTCGAGGAGTTATTCTTACAAAAGACAACTTTGCAAAACACAATTGGCATGGAAGTAAACAGTGTGTCTTCTGTCATAAATACGAGACAATCAAACACCTGTTCTTCGAGTGCAAATTTGCTAGTTCTATATAGTCCATCATCCAGATAGGTTCTACTATTTACCCACCAACAAGCATTGCTAATATTTTTGGCAATTGGCTGAATGGAGTGGATAATAGGTTCAAACAACTTATTAGGGTGGCAGCGCTTGCCGTAATATGATCGCTTTGGCTATGTAGAAATGGCAAGGCTTTTAATGATAAAAATTGCTCTCTTATGCAGGTTATCTACAGGACTACTGCTACACTCCGTTCGTGGTCTCAGTTGCAACGTGTGGGGCATCGAGACCTGTTTATGGAGGCGTGTACAAGACTGGAGGATACGGCGCGAGACTTTTTATCCCTACATGGATGGCAGCATAATTTGGGGATCGGCCCTCCACCACCATAGGCGCTTTTACAATTTCTCATTTTGATATGTAATTCGCCTTGTTATTTTTTCGTACTTCAGCCTTGTTTCGGCTGTGTGCATCTTTATTATGCAGAGGCTAGGTGTAATGCTTAAACATTTTAAGTAATAAAAATTCCCTTTATCTAAAAAATGTACAGGAGAGGAATTTCAGACATGACATGACAGCACACAGCAACATTCTATTCTGACTCGGCCAAAGAACGAATCAGAGGATGTCCAGACAAGCAAACAATACTCCTACCACCCCAATTAAGCGGGGTACTTGCGTGTACCAAGTTTGACCATCATTTTGACCAACAAAATCTATTTTCAATGTTTGAAAATTATACCAACAAATTCATATTCAAATGAAGTTTCCAACAGTAAACTTTTTATGGTATCATTCTTATATATTTATGGTTAAATTGTTGGTCAAAGTCCGTCCCCATCCCTATTCAATATTTTGCATGCAATAACTTTGACCATAAATTAACCATCAAAATGTAAGTTATTTGCACAAAAAAATGAACCATCAGGCTCGTATTCAAACAAACTATTTAACAACATATTTTCTCTGTCAAATGACATATTTTAATCGGTCGTGAAAAAGTATAGATTAATTTCATGTGTCTCATTCTGATTTTTGTACAACTAGCATGGTGGCCCTCGCAAATGCGAGGGCATTGTCTTTTATGAACTGAATATGTTTAAGACAATTCATCAATACTTTTATTTTTTGCCCCTTTTTATAATTGTTACATACAACTTATTATAGTAATGTACTCTCTCGCTTCCAAATATAATATGTTTTAGATTTTTCTAGATTCATATGTATGTAGACACCTTTTAGTGTGTCTGTTAACTCATCTTTTTGAAGCAGGGAACCATAAGGGAAAACCCCTACGGTGTGAATTTTAGTGTGTATGTCAACTCATTTCAGTCTATATCTAGACCATATTTAAAAAGATAAAATATGTTATATTTAGAAACAGAGGGTGTACTATATACCTATCACAGTTACATCCATCATTATAATGACATACATGTCATTTAATATATTTATTTCTAATACACAAATAACTTATTTGAGGTTGTCTATTTGTTTTTTATCATAGAGCCTAACTGAGCCTAATTGTTTTTTTATCATGGATGTTAAATGGATAGGCTTTTTTGTGAAGTTTATCACAAAAGTGATTATATATTTGAAACTTATATTATGTCAGTTTAAAATGTGAATATAGAATAAAATGTTCTTAAAAACTTGACCAACATATATATTACCTTAATAGTTGAAATAAACATTACAATATTAGTATAGTTGACCATAGGCAATGATCTATGCAGAGGGCATAGTTTGAAATGTGTATATGTTTCTTATTCGTAGTGCTTGAAAATTTATAATGACTCAAAAAGATAGAGCATGCATTCTTAAGAATATAAACTATTTTTGGAATCTTGCAGAAAAATTAATCTTGCATATCAGCTAAGCAAGAAGCAAGAAAAGGTAAGATAAACCTCAATATTTCTAATTGTGCATTTACTTTTTTGTGAACTATTATCCAAAGAGTAATTTCCAATGTGTATTGCATAACAAATTTTAATTATAGATAAATCAAAATAAAATATACACTATTAGACGTGCATATATATGGTGTAAGCTGAAAGATAAGAAATAGACCAAAAATTCAAGGCAATCCTGGATAAAAACGAATATTAGTTGGTCGAGTAAAGAACAAAATATAGTAGGAAATTCACCTAAATGTTACCAATAGCAGAAGAAATTAGACATAGGTCGGAGTACAGACTGATACAAATACACATATAACATTACATCATCATTGTTTGGAAAAAATATTGCCTCAGCTGGAACGCACCGCCTCCAAGAAAAATACACCGGGCTAGCTAGCGAGTCTCTCTCGTAACATGACCGCGTTTGTGTTTTTGACACGATGCACGTGTTTGTTGGTACCGGTTGTTGTGACGAAGTACTGCACCTAGACTTTTTAGATGGACTCATACAATGCAACGTTCGGATCTGTAGTTAAATCGTGACCATAAGTTGCGGAGCCAACTACCGGCCCGACATCAGCAAGTTAATCTTTCAAATAATTGCTTTCGAGGCTATATGTATCGTGTCAACCAGATCTAAACAATTACGTAATTAATAATCGCAGATTAAATCCTAACCGCTGGTTTTCGATCCAACTCTCTATACTAATTTTAATGATGTGGCTTAATCGTGGTGTCTCTATTTATAACTCATTTTGCTTTTAGTATATAATAGATCGGTCGTGAACTAAGTTTTTTCATAAGATCAATCTGCTATTTGCATTTATTGCGGTACCTCATGCCGATATCTAGATAGATCAAGTGCGAGAAAGAATTCCAAGTCACTAGACACGATTTTCAGCTGTCCAGAAATTCCTGAGGTGATAATGGTATTTATTTAAATTGTGCTTGAAACCACTTGGACTAAATTTTTACGATATTTATAAATTTAACTTCTTTAGACAACTGAAACTTACATATCGTTGAATAAAAATTATGTTAAATATTGTATACATCTTAGCATGGGGATGGGGACGATTGCCCCCCCCCCCCCCCCTTCCTATCCCCCGCCCCATCCCCCGCCCCCCATACACACACACACATTCTAATTAAATTAAATAGTGATATATGTTTTTAACTCCGACATACGTAAATTTTGGGAGCAGTAACGAGCACATTTTGCTCCTACCAAACATACGGTCTCCTTTTGTGCTTCCTCAGTGTCATCCGACGCTACATCACCAATAACTGTGCCATCGCTCCGGCTTGGAACTTCACTTCTTCTCAGCCATGCACTCCTCCCTAGGAAGCACCCTTGGTTTGAACCACCATTAGCCAGAAGATGTCGGACATGAGATAGTGTGTCTCACATCGGCCACGTGGACGCGCCGATGCCAGTAGGCAGCCGCGAGGACGCGTGACGAGAGATTGTTCTGAGGGGCGATTCCGAGGAAGATGTTGACCTGCAGGCAAAGTCAAAGTGGATCAAGGACATGCATGAGGGGATTTCTCATGGTACTCGCGAACATGGCAGCAGCCACGTCGTAGCGGGCGGGCTTCTCCCTGTTAGGCGGTTACTAGCAGGATGAGCAGCCAGGTGAGCACGTCGCAGGCATACCTATCATGGTTGTCAAAGCATCCGACCATGTAAATTTTGTTTAAAGTACCGAATGCCATGGCTTGTATGACATCCGTCGTCATTATGATCCTGGTGTCGGACCAATAAATTGTACCGGCAGGGGCGGATCCAGGGGGGCTAGCAGGGGTCCTAGCCCCCCCCAACCTTTCGCCCCCCCTCAAGGATTTTTCGCTAATGGCCAGTTGTAATCACACTTAATTAGCCCATTGTTAACTAATTGATCCATTCCCGTTCTGCGTTTACCGCGTAATTCCTCTCCCGCGCCCGCGCCTGCTGTCTACGGCTGGATTGCCAGCAATTAGAGACAAAGAGTTCAACATTGCTCCGGGACACCTGAAGGTATGAGCTGACTGTTGTTTGTTCTATATCAGCACTGTCTTGGGCGAATTAAATCTTAGTCACTTGATCTGATTCATTAGCAAACAAACCAGTAGATTAGTTTATTAAAAGGTGTCTTTCATCATTTTGTTGTGCAACAAGATGCAGAGAAAGGGACCATCAGGGAGTAGATTTTTCTTCTAAAGCGGATTGGTTCAACTTCAAGCGCTAATAGTACTATTATATTTTTTCCAAGGGATGAGCATATATATTTGGATATTTATACGGATTTTTAATAATATATTTCAGACTTAATATTTTATTATGCTTATTCACTTTTATGGTCGTCGACTTTTCGCCCTCCCTATGTCTGAATCCTGGCTCCGCCCCTGTCTACCGGTCCCCAATGAGGATGATAGCGCTTCAGATTACCACCATGTTCGACCTGGGGTGTTTGGTCGTAGCCTGCACGGTCGGATCAAACCCACTCATCAGTTTTGGATATTTCCTCATACCCGCGATCTATATGATATACTTCATGGTCTGGATCGAAGTAAGAAAACGCGATGCCTTAACATTCCTCTCTGATTTCATATATAAGAAGAATGCTGACCCAATCTCTGTACAGGAACTTGTGGCAACGAGTGACCCAACCGAAGTGAGAGGCCTATCATGCTGTTCCATCACCACGCTGATCTGCCACCCATGCTCCAGTCTTCATTAGTTAGGCTACGGTGTAGTAATTCATTAAACCATCTATCATTACGCTATAAGCACAATGCCATGTCGTAACAGGGCTGATTTGCTAAGAGCAACTTCAATAGTATAGCCAACAGCTGGCTACATTACTGCCATGTCATATATTGTTAACACTATAAACAACATTTATAGTCGTTAACTATAAAGATGTGTTTTCTCTATTGGCCCAACTTTTACTCTCACGAAATGCTTACTAGCATGTGATGCCGATCGACTCTTGCATGAGAGGCTAGATCTTATTTTACTTGCTCTAACTACTTGTACTACTCGTTTCCTGTATCCCAGAACTACTCGAGGTAGCTTGTTAGATGAACCTCAAATTCAGATGGTTTTCTGAAGCATGACAGGACACCCGGCCGCTGCGTTTAATTCTGGCTCGAGCAGGAATGAACGAGGTGGTAGACTCACGTGGAGAAGACGAAACCCAGAACACTATCCAAGATTATTTACAAACGGAAGAACGAACAAGCTAACACGGTCGATCTCCTCCAGTTTCGAAGTGGTCGATCGGTCTGGATGGACGCTTTCAACTGAACTGATGATCCACGGTCATGACCAGCGACACAAGGATGAATAGATGGCTTCATTCGTCTGTATGCGGTCTGATGTCTCGCCTCATCAAATATGTCTGAACTCCAACAACTGACAGGCACAATTCGTCAAATATGTCCCAGTGCGTGAAAGAACACGGTACCCCGACATACAGACAGAACAACAACACGTTACTCGACTGTTTATCCATATCACGATATTTCCTCTATTCTTCTTCTTCGTGGTGTTCTTTCTCTGAACGATAACTTGGATGAATCTCTTGTGTTGTCGTCTCTGAATAATTATCACTCTCCGTCGACTACTCGACTCTCGTGGTTGGTGCTACCATCAACAGAGGCACATGGAAAATGCCGACTCCTCCGTTGAATTCCTCTCGGATGCATGGTCGATCGATTGGATAGTCTGAGAGTTGAATTGCTGACGCCGACAGCACTTTGATTCGATTTCATTCAAATTCCTGACAAATGAAATAAACCCATCCGTCCATGTGTGTGAGATCATCGTCATCGACACCGTTGCTTCTGTTTTTCTTTTAGCCTGCAGGTTGCTTCTGACCTCTGAACTGTTGATCAGATCACGCACACCAGCGGTTTTGTACGAGTCGCTGTCAGCGAAGAATTGTTCAGTTCGGGCATGCATACACAGGACAGGAATCTCAGACATGACATTACAGCACCTCGAGAACGAATCAGTCGAGACAAGCAAACAGAGGCTACTAGCTCGATCGATCAAGAACAAGTATGGATTTCCTCTGTTTCTCACCCTGATTTTTTAAAAAGGGACGGACAACACGAACGAACGAACGAACGAACGAACGAACTACAAACTCGAACGATCTATGGTCGACAGAGCTCCCCGGTTTCGAGGAGCTCGATCTTATTCTCTCAGCTGAACCTCACTCACATCGCAATCTAGTAGCTACAGTCGCTGGACGGCGCGGGAGTAGAACGCGACGCAGAGCACGGCCAGCGCCGTCGCCGGGATCCTCCCGACGGCCAGGCCCGCCAGGATCACCGGCACGAAGGCCGACAGGGGGAACTTCACGCCGGGCCCTCGTCGGTCCACCACCACCCCAATCGCTGCTTCTGACGACGACGACGACGGCCATTCTACGCTTGACTCTGAAGCTGCGACCAAAGACTCTGTTTTTAAGGCCGGATCGGCGTCGCCGGCAGCGGCTTCCGGGTACTCGTCGAGCGGGCACGACGTGCTGTTGGACTTCGGCTTCTTGTGCAACTTCTTCTTGGAGATCAGCTTCCGCAGTGACCTCTTATTTCCCTTCCGCTTTGGGGTGGCCGGTTTGTCGCCGGCCTCGAAGGCCATGGGCTGGTGCCACTCGGTCCCCGTGTCGGAATCGGAGCAGCTAGACCTCCTTGGCGAATCCAGCAGCGCCACAGCCTGCGCCGGTCGCCGGCGAGAGGCGGCCTCGATCCAGAGCAGCGACAGCGCGGCGACGGTGAGTGCCGCGACCGTGCCCTCGCTGCACACGGCGAGGAGCGCGAGCGCCACGGCCCCGCCGACCGCAAGGAGCTCCGGGCGGAGACGGAACACCGCGCCGCCAACCGGCAGCCGGGGCGCCACGTCCAGCCGCCGCACCGCCACAGGCGAGAGAGGCTGAGCCGGTGTCCGGGGCGTCACCACCGGACACGGAGGCGGCGCTAGGGCGGCAGGGGCAGAGCGGGGCTTCCTGAGGCGGCCATGGTTCCGGACGACGAGGTCGGCGAGGGAGGTGGGGAAGCCGGTCCGCACCGGGAAGGACGGCGGCGGGCAGAGGGAGGCGAGCAGGCGGGCGAGGGACGGGCGCTTCGGCGGGCTGGGCGGCATCGCCGGCCGTGTGCGTGCGAAAGGACGCGTCTTTTTTTGGGAAGGAGTTCGCCGGTGTTATTTATGGGGCGTTTTTTGTCGCCGTCGCTCCGCCGGAGAAGACAAGGAAAGCTTTAATTATGCTCCAAATAATAATCAGCACCTACTCCGATTAGAGATTGTGTTGGATTAATTAGATCCTACTATGAGTTTTACTCGTGATACTCTTCTAATCTACGGAGATATCCTCTCAAATTATGCTACTCCGATTTGAGATTGTGTTGGATTAATTATATCCGACCTTGAGTTTTATTACTCGTAATGCTCTTTCTATGGAGAAAAATGTAAATCTATGGAGATATCCTACATCCTGCAAAATACTATGGACAGAAATTCGTGTAAAATCAAGTGTATAAATACTGACAAAACGGAAAAATAATTTGTAATATACACACATTCTTTGGAATAAAATCAGGTGCGTAAATTTTGACCATTGAATAAGTATCACATCCTAATTACGATCCGCCTGGCCCAGGTACCAGTATATCGTATTCATTCTAATGATTTGATAGGGATGAAATTAATGAGATAGGGCACACTCAACATTAATTAATACTCGCTCCGTTTCTTATCGTAAGGTGCATGGTTTTTCTAGAAAAATTTCAAAATATAAGGTATAATGCGATTTATTGACAATTTTACCCATCAAAAAATTAATCTTAATTCACAGGGTATATTGTTTTCAATTTTTGTCTATTAGGAACTCATATATTCCGATTTTTTCTAGAAAAAAGATGAATCAACCGTATTCCAAATACCCATATCTTTATATTCGTGCAGAAAACTATACGAGGGAGTAAGAAAATATAGCATATCTCTGTACACTAAGTGTTGAAAAGATATGTTCCATGGCTACCGCATACTAGGACTATTAGCCCAAAAGAAAGGTTGTCTGTTGATTTTGTTTCGACATTAGTATTCTTAATTCTTTGTTTTTGATTCCTTTTATCTTGATAAATTTTTTTGACGTACATGCAACTTTGCTTGAACAAATGAAGAGTAAACCCCAGGTTAATAATTTCACCCTTTTTCGCATGAAAAAAACCGGATTAACCTTGCAAAAAAAGTCAGTGATATTACTTGTTTAATATTAATCATCGTTCTTTAGTACATTTTGTATTAAGCTAAGATCAAACACAGATAGACACAAATCACATCTAGGATTAATAATCTTTAGTTCCCTTGTGCGCGCTACCTCCCATGCGAGTCGTCATCGGTGTTGGTTGGATGTTTGCTTTACCAAGACTCGCCTTGTGAACAAGGACACTAACAAGTACAGTATTCATTTCAAAATCATCCCTTGTGCTAGGTCATTGTTATCATAGACAAATAGAGAGGATTAAGTATAATTAGATAATTGCTTCAGTGTGATGACACACTAACTGATGAACTACAATAAAAGAAAAAACGACCTTAACCCATTCACTAGTGAATAAAATTAAAGTAAACTAATAGGAAATCTTCTACTCCCTCCGTCCATAAAAAGATGTCTCAATTTTGTCTAAATTTGAATGTATCTAGACATGTTTAGTGTGTAGATACATGCAAACTGGAGAAGGTTGGGACATCTTTTCATGGACGGAGGTGTATGTTTTTTGCTCAATCTACTAGTGAGCAATAGATGATTCTAAGGTTGTTGTTATCATGTGAATTTCAAATGTTCTCTTGGCTTCATAGCCGCAGGCTTCTCCACACTTTCCGTACCAGTGCAGATGCTTCTATGAATGTTCCTACTTATCAGCTATTAAGATTCTCTGTAGTCGACAAGGCAAACAGAGGATATGTTCAGTTGGGCCATGGCGCTGCTGGTATATACCACGTGTACTTTCTCAAAAGCTCTCGTAACGTAGTCAGCATATACATTTGACACTTTCCAAAAGAAAATTTATGCAGCTATAGCTGGCGCATTAGGGCATACTCAATATAAGAAGAGAGAAAATATTAATGATGAGTTCTGTCACCAACAACCTTGCTTGAATAAGAGAGCCGCTCGTAGGGTGAGGAAGGATTATGTTCAAGTTGTGGGTGTGATCTTGGCCGTCCGATCTCAGTCCATGGTGTAAAAAAATCCGACTTTGGCCTGTAGAAATATGAGTCAATGGCTAATCCATCAGGCTCTCTATATCAAACCAGTTTTTCATTCACTGGTCCATAAAAAAAAGATCTACGAACTAATTGATAAAATGAGTGCGACAACTCACAAGAAAGGAGCCCTCACGTTTAATTAAAAAGAGTAGTGCAACATCACCAAAATGGTGAGTAAGGCTCGGGGGCCGGAAAAGTATCAACCCTCCCACCGATAGGTTATTTCTTACTCCCTCTCTTCTATAATATAAACCGGTGTGACGGGCTGTTTTACCTCGCCAAAACGGTTTATGTTGTGAAACAGAGGTATTAAAAACTAACTGATAGATACCTACAGTATATCTCGTGGTCAAACCGGGATGGTGCAGAAATAAATTGCAGCTCAACCCATGGATGCGTAGTGTGTGATGCCTGAATGCCTGATAAACACGTACGCGCCATGCATGATATCTTATTGGTCACTGGGTGTCCGTGTGCATGCATCCATGATTGGCTTTTAAATTAGTTGCTTATCTTTTCCTTTTCTAAACCACGTATGTACGAACACCTGCAACGTGTTGGCAGGACCGCAGGAGCAGCACACCATGTCCATCGTCGATCTTAGGTGACGATAACTGGAAAAAGATATTTCTAGAATACATCTGTCTCTGTCTCTGTTTGTTTGCGTCTTGCATCCCGAAATATAAGATGCGTTATTTTTAGATTTGTCTTTGGAGTATTACATTACAGGCTCCTCGAAATGGTGGTCTTGTACCCGAAGATGGGCTACCGAAATGTTGCAGCCTCCATTTATATGTTAATCTGGAAGTCGAAATGTTGCAGGCTCCAAACCTGAAGAAGCGTATCTGCTTCTGAAGGCTCCAGACCTGAAGACGCTGAGCTTCACAGTGCAATCCTAAATCCTTACCGTTGAAATGTCAGTTTGCAACCTTGAGGAAGATGTGCAAGAGAAAATGAAGCCTTTTCTGCGGATGTGCAAGAAGCCTTTCACACCGACGGCGATGCAAGCAGTTCGTGAGTTGGTAGAGGTCAATGGTTGATCTCTATGGGTACAAGGTTAGGCGCGGGTACTACTCTTGTTGCGAGAGTAGTCTCAAGGTTGCGGTGTGTGTCTTGGCTGGGTATAAACGTTTTCGATGGTCTTAAGCCTAGGGACTCTTCTATCTGGCTCGGATGATGTGCCTTGAGTGCTAGTAGTGTGCTTGGTGTTTGATTTTCACCAGTTTCTCTTAATTAATTAACCGTGTGTTGTATAATTTTTAGATCCAGTTTTCCTAATTAATTGGACCAATTCTCATCTTCTAAAATGCATTGCGGGAACTCCCGGCGCCATAGGTTTCAAAAATGTCAGTTTGCATTTTGATCATTCTAGTAACTAGTAAGCATGAAAATGCAGGCTCTCGTGTCCCCTACTAACACATGTAAAATCCGTATTGGACCGTAAAGAGAGACATTGGCGTTTGGATCATTCAAAAAAGCATCCCGGAGCTCCCGCAGGAACTCCAATACTGTGTGAACACAGAAGCGCTCTTCCCCGACTGCATCACCTTCTTTGCCTCCTCCGAACTGACATACTCCACAAACGTCGATCCAGGCATGACCGGTTCAATGAGATCCCGGTTACTGGTTAGCGCGAGCGAGCCCATGGTCCGTCCGCGGAACGGCGGAAGCAGTTGGAGAAGGTCACGAACTCCATGGGCGATTCGCCGCAGTTCATGTTGTTTTGGAACTCATCTTGCTTTCGTACGTACATAAAGAATTCATGTCGTTTTGTTCCATCGGATCTGACTCAAACTTCCTTGCTGGGCCACCGACCGAGATTTCGTGAGAGGACAAAACGTAACCAACCCTACTCATCCGATCGATCCTACTGTCAAACTCCTCTTCGATGACGACGCGCCCACACGTTCATCCTCTACAAGGCCGGCGCCGCCGTCGGTGACGACGCGCCACCTTCGCTCGAGTGGATTCCTCGTCCCTTCCCCGACGAGCCTCGTCGCGTCAGGGAGCTCGACATCCTCGGCCGCCACGGCGGTCACTATCTCCTCGCCGCTCTCCGTGACGCGCCGGACGACGACGACGACGACGGCTACCAGCTCCGAATCTACTCGTCCGAGACGAGAACATGGAGCGCCAGAACGCTGCGCAACCCATGTCCTGGGGTCGACAGGGTTGTGCCCGACAAGGTGATCACGCTGCTTGGCGGACAAGACCAAGGCTTACTAGGCTGGGTTGATCTATCACACGGCATGCTCGTCTGCAACATCCCGCTCCTTCTTCTTCTTCAACATCAAGATCAAGACCTCCCTGTGGTGCTGTGAGCTTCATCCCCTTGCCCGAGCTGTTGCCCGGAAACAGGTACAAGCTCAAGTATCCCATTCCCCCCACCGAAAAGGAGAAAAGAAACCCTATGGCGGACGAACAAAACCACTCGGTAAGCTGGTTTCGGGATCTCACGTGCGACGATGGCGGTGTGCTCAAGTTTATCGAGCTGGAGAATGATCCCACTGATCCACCTTGCCGAAAAAACAAGGATGGCACTATCATCTACGATTCAGACTTGATCAAGTCGCTCAAGCGCAGAGCCGTCGATGGGAATGCCAAGCTGCAGCTTTTCTCCTTCAGGGATGCCTGGAGGGCCGTGACTTGGACTCGAGAACTAGTTTCTTCTTCGTTGTCGTCGTCTAATTGTTGGCGCCAGACATGCGCGGCTCATGTTGCTCACATAAAGGGCCAACAAGTGTCATTCAGTGAACACTACTCGGCTTTCCCCATCCTGAGCCCGGACGATGATGGTATTCTTTATCTTAAATCTCTGCTGGAACCCAGTGATCGAGATGCGTCGGTGGTTGCTCTTGACATAGGGAACAAGACACTCAAAGCAACTGCCCGCTATTATATTCCAGATTATCCCTATGACACTAAACATCCTTTCCATGCGTGTACATTGTCCCGCCATCTGGATATGACTAATCCTGGTATTGTGCTCTTATTATTGTCTGTTTGCGTTTTCGTGGAGTCTGCATATTTGTTTAACGGCTCCTTAATAAATCCAGATTTATGAATTCAGCTGTTTTTGTAGGCAATCAAGTCTCAGTGTGCCGCAAGATGACAGAGGCTAGTAGCTCTACATGCGAAGCCGCGGTTAGTGTTTTGCATCACTTTTTTTATTTCAAAGAATAGAATTTTGTTTCTGCCAATTAACTTGACCTCTCTTCTATATGTGCATAGGAACCAAGGGCCACATTCAAAAGGCAAGTCTTACATTATTTATAGAAATTCTCTTGTGCTTATTAGTTATTCGCTCCTGACATTCAATCTAGCTACTTGTTGTTCGTCAGTCTACCAGAATTGGGTGCACGACTCAAGCGCGCACGAAATCCTCCTGAGTATTACACAGAAGTATCCTCGTATTTCCCAGGACCATTCTGTCGAAAACAATCTGGTAGGATGAATAATTCCACATATGCTGTGTTTCCAATCCATTTTCACATCATCGTTCAGCAAGATTAATTAGAATGCACCATTTCCAGCCACAACAACACAAGTGGTGGGATGCGCCCCCTCCTAGGCATTCATTGTGGCCCTATCAAAACAATCTGGTATGTTATATTCCACACATATACCCTATTTCACTTTTGTCTATTTTCTCATCATGCATCAAGATTAATTTAGAATCTACCATTGCAGCCACCGCGGTTATGCACCGTTGGCCCCTGCACATGGTTGTCACAACTACCGGCCACTGCCGCCACCATCAAAATATCATTTGATGTCTAGCAGTGAGTTTAAACATCATGAGGTAAACACAAGTATCAAATATGAAATTATCTATTTCTGCTGTGATGTGCCACTTTTTACGTGTTTCCACACCATTTTACACGGTTTGCTGCCAATTATTTCAGGCACCCCACCGATGCTTCAACAATTACCATGGAGCCAGCTACCATGGGTATTCCCAACAACTTTCTGCCCCTAGCTTATCTTCCTATGGCGCACACATAGGCTATGACAATTACGGACAGCAGCCTCTCCCTACTCAGGACCTGCCTATTGGTGCATCTTGGCAGCCTCCACCTCCTGGGGTGAAGCCTCAGCCAACACATCGTGAGGTAAATACATTGTTGACATGGTCCTCTTTTAGACAGTAGTCATCGAGTGAACCTCTCATTAAGATTGCTTGTTCAAGATTGTTGTTGTTGCTAGTAATTCTGCGCTCGTTATATATGCAAAAGCTTTGTGTGTTTCAAACTGAAATTTTGTGAAAAGTTTTGCGAGTTGTGGTTTGAGAAAAGAGGTGGCATGTTACTGCATATTATCACTTGTCTTGCTGAAGTTATTTCTTTTTTATTTTTCCGTGCAGTGACGAGATTTGATGCCACGGCTCAGACGAGGCTATCTTTCTTTGTGGGTTTGTTTCTATCTGAACTCGGTCATCTTCTCACTTCAGATAAACATGTCGATCTTGTACATGGACGAGGCTATCTTTCTTTATGCGTTTTTATTATTTACTTAACTAGTTGCTTTGCACGTGCAACGCACGTCTCCAAAATATAATAGAACATACGGATTGTTTTGAATGACATTCCTAAAGGAAATTCTAAAGAACTGAATTTCCTATCCTACGAATCAAAAAGGCGCTTAATGAGTTATTTTATGTAGTTTTAATAAGTTATATAAGAGTATGACAATTCAAATGCACGCAGTGTTGACCAAAATGAAGCATACCAATGTGAAGACAACTTCTAGAAAAATGATACAAAATATGCTGATACACAGATTTTGTACCTACTTATGAGCATTGATTCTTAAAAGAGAAAGAATGTGGCTACACAAGGATACTCTAAATTACAATTAAGGCCTTTCTTGGATTGACCGGTATTTTAGACAATACAGAAAGAAATTTCACGGATGTGCCACTTTAGCCCACCTGAACATGTATTCTTCTTGATTAAGTAGCACAACTGAGCACTAATATTATAGTCCATAATTTAATCCCACGCTCCACCATGCTCACGAATGCTTTGCTCCCTCTCCTGTGGACGTTGACAGTTTTCTGTAAGTATGTTGATCACTTGTTTGTCATCAAGCTTCTTAGAGTACCTTTGCCCTTATACAATCTTGCATGCCTGCAATTTGTACGAAGCACTGAACCGATGATGATTAATTAGTATATGAGGAAGGAGTCATGGATAATGTATCCCTATAGGTAAATATATAGGCCGAGAATCACTTCCAGACTACAATCATTTCCAATCAGTATGCTCCAGTTTATATATAGTCATATCTTTGCAAAAAAGGTACTGGTTATTGGATTCCTGAGATACCTGAACCAACTCATCACTGTGCTGTTCTGAAATTTGTAATTCTTAAATCACTAAGATACTTGCTCATGTTAACAATGCTACCAGATTAGAGCTCCATGCGCAAGCTGCAATACAAAATGTCGTGAGTGTCAGATCGTGGTGGTATTTTTGCAAGAATGATTTATTGAATACAACTATATACCTTCACAAGAGAATGGCTACCGGTTATACATTCTATAACTTCACAAGAGAATGCCTACCAGTCAAATACCAATGCTCCAAATCATTAAATGCATTCTCCAGTTGTTGAGATGGGCCAGATAAATGTCCGGTCTTAAAAAGAGTAGGTTTTTTGATGTATTAACACAAACAATAGAGTGCAGTATCGAGAGGGGGTGAAGACAGAGATGTGACAAAGATATCAGGCATATTAGGGGAAACATGTATGTGATACTTACAGTGGAGAACCAGACCTTGGTGAGTTACTCAAGAGAGGGAGCACGTGAGGCAACACAGGAGATAGGCAGATGTGGATAGAGCTGGAGATGCAATTTGTTTTTCTTTTCACGCCTGATTGGCAACCACCTGCGAGATGAGCACACGGTGTCATAGTTAAGGAATTGGTATTTTTCTCTCATATGCGCGATGGTTGTTGGAATTCAGAACTACTCGCTCAGGAAATTTCAAACTCAACATCGAACTAACAGTTCGATTTTTGTTGCAGCCTGAAGACGCTTGCACGCACTGATGGTGAACTAACAGTTCGATTTTTGTTGCAACCCGCGACGCTGATTATGCCTGTTTCTGCAAACCCGCAGCAGGTTAGACCGGTTAGACAGCAGAAAATAAGAAAGGTACCAGCCGGCCACCTGCACAAACGGGAGCAGTGGCACTTCCGCTATGTTCAGGCTTAACACCAGAATAAGTTCAGAAGTAGGGGCCGCCGCCGGGATGCAGGCAGGCTGCCGTAGTGTGGCTCTCCCGCCGGGCCGAGTTGGCTGCAAGAGGTTCGCGAGATGGAGCTGGGAGGCCCATCGCGTGGTGGATTGGGAGGCCGGGGTAGGGGATGTACCTGGCGACGGGAGGTTCCCCGGGAGTGCGCCGCTGCCGTCGCGTAGTCGCGTCGGCCTCCTCCGTCGCTTAGCTCGGCGGCGCACCTGGACGCGGCCGAGAAGCTCTGCCGTGAGCCGGTCGCCTTCGAGTTTGACCGCGCCCGCGCCCGCGAGGAGTGTCCTGGCCGTAGCCGAGAAGCTCCGCCGAGAGCTCGCCGTCTTAGAGTCCGACCATGGGCGTCGCGCGATGACGGGTCGATGGAGTGTGCGACCTGGATAATGCGGGCGCTGCTGCATCCATCCTTGCTGGAGCTGAGGAGTCCCATCATCTTGTGCATGACGATGCCGGCGATCTTCTAGGCGGGAGCAGTAGCAGGTACATGGCGTAGACGTGCTTGACCCGCTTCCGGCGCTGCAAATCCTGGTTCCTGGCGACAGCGCGGGGGTGAGGTTGCGGTCGAGCATCTCGCGCTCGAGCCGGAGGTACTCCTGGGCGGTCTCGCGCCCAGGCCTCCGTCTCCTCCTTGACCTGCCGCTGGCGCCGCCGCCGGTGGCCCGCCCGCCGCGCCCTCTCCTTCTCCACCGCCCTCCCCAGCTCCTCCTCCACCCGCGCCGCGGCGTCCAGGGGCGGGTGGGGATCTGGTAAGAGCCGGCGGGGGATCTGAGAAACGCGAAGAGGAAGGGAAAATATCGTCGGAAGAGGGGGCGGCGAGGGGCCACTTGATGGTGCCGAGGGGTCGTGGAGAGCAGCGTCGCCGCCGTACGGTGCAGGTTCTTCATCGTCGTCGCTCGCGAGGCAGAGCGGCGGTTCCGTCTTTGAGAGGAGAAATAGAAGAACGAACCGGTACGGTGGCAATTTAGTAGTATTATGTGATTTGGTGGGAGGGTAAAACGGGAAAAATCGGACATTGTTGAGTTGTCAAACATTGGGACGATCTGGACCGTTTGATCGGATATTGAATGGTACAGATTTAAAGTATCCCAACAAGTTTGCTCTTTTAATAGTAGTATAGATGCATGATTGTAAGGTGTCTGGAGTGTCGCGTTTGTAGTATTTACTCTATTATATCTACGAAAGCTTTTGAAAACACATGATATAATTCACATTTGGAGATTCATCTTTTTTGTCTTACCCAATTAAATATATCATCCATTGGCAAGCACTGTAAGCTCTATTCTGTTTATCCAATTAACTACTAGACAAGCGCTCATTTGTCGTGATTGCTTGCTAAAATATTTAAGCTTTAATTAGGTCCCGTTCGTGTTATGAACCAGTAGTAAGGCTGAACAACCGTGACTTATTCCACAACACTAGCCTTACGAACCGGCCGGGACTAGTAGTCTACAAGCTTCGAAACATATTTTCTTGACCTTCTAGTAAACACAGAAGAGTGATTTTAGACGACCACTATGGATTCATTTTTTAAACATTTCTTTATAATCCTTGGCACTACTATACCACAAAGATAACTGTTGTGAACTTTTTACTAGTTTTTTTTTCCTTATTCCTGGCTGAAGTTGGCCATGTTTCACTTTTGAATGTTGAGTTTTATTTATTTCCTTGCCTCGGTGAATGGGAAGTTGAAAATAAGGTACTGAGCATGTTGTACTCCGGTTATCTATTCATAATTCCTGGTGCCTTCTATACCTACAGCTATCGAATCCAAACCTTACTTAAACATGATTATATCTTATATAATCCTGCCAGAGTAATGACATAAAGAATAAGAAAATTGCTCTTTATAAGACACTTGCAAGGTATGCGGTCATATGAACTCGCCGGTTCACCGATAGATAAATAAGTGAGAATCTGTTTTTTACAAGTGTGGTCCCATGCATGTTCCTCCTAGTTAACTTACTATATTTATTTTCTGATCTCCAAGGGTATCTTATAATCTCAACCACTGTTTTGCATCTGAAGTAGTCGTGATATTTTTATAAGAAAAAACAAACACAAGTTGGACTGCACGTATAACAGGAGGTAACAAAGAGCTAGGGTACGGGATCTACAAGAAGGCGACGCCAATACGAAGTACTTCCACATGAAGGCCAACGCGCGGCGGCGTAGGCACCTGATCCCAGCCCTCCGCTCTGGGGATAGGGTGGCCACGGGCGCTGACGACAAGCTGGACCTGGCGTTCCAGTACTTCGTGGACATCATGGGCTCGGCTACGAGCCGGGAGCAGGTTCTGAACTTGGACAGAATCAACCTCGCCGGCGTCTCGGCCACGGAAGCTGCTGCCCTTGAGGCCCCCTTTACTCGCGAGGAGGTGCGCAAGGTGATCTCGGAGATGCCCTCCGACCGAGCTCCGGGGCCGGATGGGTTCTCTGGCCTCTTCTTCAAGCTGTGCTGGGATACCATCGCTGACGACCTTATGCTTGCGCTACAACACCTTCACCGAGGCCACTGCCAGAACCTAGGTTGCATGAACTCGTCCATCATGGTGTTGCTGCCAAAGAATGAGAACCCGCTGGACATCAAGGATTACCGGCCAATCAGCCTTGTTCACGGCTTTTCCAAGATTTTCACAAAGCTCCTTGCAACCAGGCTGGCTCCCCTGCTCCCGAAGCTAATCTCCCATGCGCAGAGTGCGTTTGTGGCCAGCCGTAGCATCCATGAGAACTTCAAGCTGGTCCGTAACACCGCCAGGTTTTTACACCAGAAGAAATCCGCCGCTGCCCTACTCAAGATTGACATCTCGAAGGCCTTTGATTCGCTTTCATGGGAATTCCTGCTGGAGGTGCTGCGTCGGCGGGGGTTTGGGCCCAAATGGCGTTACTGGATCTGCTGCCTGCTGTCAACTGCGTCAACTTCCATCTGCATCAACGGCGATCGCAGCGACTCCTTCCGCCTGGCACGTGGCGTCCGCCAAGGTGACCCTTTGTCGCCTGCTCTTTTCATCCTCGCCATGGATGCCTTGCAGGCAATGCTACAGTGGGCAGTGGATCGCGGCCTTTTGTCTGACCTAAAACTTGACCAGAGGGTGCCAAGAGCTTCGATTTACGCCGACGATGCGGTGATCTTCTTCCGCCCCTACCAAGCAGACTGCGAGGTGATCCTCTCGATTCTGAAACTCTTCGCAGCGGCATCCGGCCTGAAGATCAATCTGAGCAAGAGCACCATCACTTGCATCCGGTGTGACGCCGAGACGGCGACGGCAGTGACCAACCTCTTCCAGTGCCAACACTGTGAGTTCCCTATCCGCTACCTCGGCCTCCCGCTTGCCATTGGAAAGCTGCGCCGGGCGGATATCTGGACCATCATTGACAAGTTCTCTGATCGGCTGCCGGGCTGGATCCCTAAACTGCTAAACCCTGGAGGACGGCTCACGCTCACCCGATCGGTACTCATGGCGCTGCCTCTGCACTTCCTGGTGGTGCTGCAGCTGCCTGCCTGGGCTCTCAAGATCATCTACCGCCGCTGCCGTGCCTTTGTCTGGCGTGGCGAAGAGGAAATCAATGGAGGGCATTGCCTCCTATCTTGGTCTAAGGTTTGCATGCCGACCGAGTATGGAGGGCTTGGCATCCTCAACCTCCGCTTCTTCGGCTGCGCAATGCGCTGCCGATGGCCGTGGCTGCGTTGGGCAGACAGCCCGCGACCCTGGAGCCTTGTTCCCCAACCTGACGAGGCTGACGCTGCAGCCCTTTGCAAGGCAGCCACCTTCGTCAAGCTGGGCAATGGCGAACGAGCACGCTTCTGGACGGACGCCTGGCTGCTCTCCAAGCAGTCCATCTTCGATGCCTTTCCCATCCTGGCGACGTACGTCCGCAACTCCGGCATCTCGGTTGCAGCCGGCTTGCGGAACCACAGATGGGTCAGAGACGTGAGAGGAGGGGTCTCTACACAAGCAATCTCACAATATCTATGCCTCTGGGACCTCCTCCTCACAGTCCATCTTCAGCCAGGCGAGGAGGACAAGCTCATCTGGCGGTTTTCTACTGACGGCAGCTATTCTACCAAGTCGGCTTATAGACTTTTCTTCGCCGCCAACGTCCGATTTCCCTGCGCTGGAGCGATCTGGAAATCGAAGGCGCCGCCGCGCTGCAAGTTCTTCATGTGGCTTGTCATCCACCAGCGTTGCTTGACTGCTGACAACCTTCAGAAGCGAGGTTGGCCGCACGGCGACTCCTGCCAGCTCTGCCACTCGGCTCCTGAAACATGTACGCATCTGTTCGTGCACTGCTCGTTCAGTTCGCAGGTGTGGCGGATGATCAGGTCCTGGACAAACACCGACTTCCCCGTTCCGAGTCCGGCGTTCGCGAGCACAGAAGATTGGTGGCTGCAAGTCAGGAAGCAAGCGCCCAAGCACCTGAGGCGCGACTTCGATACCGTGGTGATCCTCGTGCACTGGAGGTTGTGGAAAGAGAGGAACCGCAGGATCTTCGAAAACAGCAGCCAACAAGAGGAGATGGTCTTCGATGGCATTCGAGAGGAAATTGCTCTCTGGCGCTATGCCGGCAGGGTAACGGCACTCTGATCGTGCTTGTACTGAAGGTGTAGTTGATGCCCAGTGGGGTTATTTTCTCGGCTGGTCAGGCCTGTCTGGCTCAGCTCCTTCATCCTGTAACCGTTCGTTGGCACACACTTTGTGTGTCCAGCTTGCTGTACCCTTCTTTTCTATCTTAATAAAGATCGGCCTATGGCCTTTCGGTAACAAGATATTTCCATGTGTTCTTTCTCAGAGCTATTTTGCGTGGGTAGAAAAGATTCCTCGGCAACGGGCACGGGAAGCAGTATAAACCCGGGTCTTGATCTGTAGGTGCAGATATCAAAGCGTGCCGTGACTTCATCGCACGACAACATGAAGAGCCGCGAGCACGGCCAGCAGAAGCAGATTATGCGAACATACAGAGCCTGCAAATGCAAGATGCAGTTAGTTTCCGCTCTTATTTGTGTGCTTTAGATGGAAGTGAGGTGCAATTGATAAAAGGCTTATGTATATATATGATGTGTTTATGATGATGATTAGTTGGATGGATGGAACCTAGTGAGGATGATGCATTGCCTTTGGTGCTGGAGGGAGGTGTTGGTCCAGATGAATGGTTGTCATTACCAGGTGACGGTGGCGACGGCGGCGACGGTGGAGGGCTCGAAACCGAGCAGCCGTCTTTACCGATGACACCTAATGAAACACGCAAGCCGCAAGCCTCAGGTTAAGCAAAAAAACAATTAACAGGTTTACTCTCGAAACAGGTTTTCGCCCCGCTTTATAAATAAAGCAACATGCCAAGCAAGTCCATACATAGTTACAAACATAAGAGCGGAAAAGCCGCTTGCTGGGGGCGCAGCACAAGTAAGCCCACAGAAAAAAGCAAGAAAGAAGTGAGGGGTGGGGGGTGGGGAGTGGGGATGGGGGAGGGGGTGGGGGCGGTGTGAGAGATACATCAAGATAGACAGAAGAGAGAGAACAAAAAAAACTAAGCCCCTCCGGCGCTAGCTGGAAGAAGACGAGGAGATGCGCCGAGCCGTCTCCACAAGTCTAGTGATCATGTCGTCCAGCTGCCCCCTGTCCCGCTGCCTAGACAACGGGTGCCACTGCTGCAAGAAAGCCAGAAGTTTAAACATCGAGTCAGAAGCACGTCGGAGAAAAATCCGCTCGATCACCATCTTATTGCGAATTGTCCACAGGGTCCACATCAACGCGGCAAACACCAACCAGAAGAGGCGCCTCCTCTCCCCGGTACGGTTTGCCTGGATTTCTAGGAACTCCCCAAGGTCTGAGGCCTGCCAAGCAGGCCCCAGCGCCTCGTGGACGAAGTTCCATAGAAACCTGGCAGCGGAGCAGGTGAAAAGGATACGGGTTCCCGTCTCAGGGATCCCACACATTGGGCAGAGCCCATCACCCGGCCCCTGTCGCAATCTTACAGTCCTTCTCAGCGCAAGGGAAGGAAGGGTCGCCCAGTAGGTTGGCGGCGCCCGGATCGCACTGGCATTGCAACGGCTTGCCCTGCTCCACGCACGTACCGAGGCCACAGTTCATGCCATCGCAGGCTGAAACAGAACAGAAGAACGAAAAATCATCCACGACACATTTGCCATAGCCAGATATATATCGACTGCTCCTAATGAGGTTTAACTCGGGTCCTGCAGGCTCAGAAAGCTTACGGTGAAGCGTTAAGTTGCTGAGTCCCGGAAACTTGAAGCCCGGAACGTAGCAGCTGAAAGCAAATGGTCCTACGTACAAGGAAAGAAACGAATGAACAACATTTCTAGTACCTTCGAAGAAGAAGAAGAAGAAGAAGAAGAAGAAGAAGAAGAAGAAGAAGTGTATGGTGGGTGTGGTGCTTACTGCAGATGGCGATGGAGCAGGCGGTGTACTTGGCGAGGGGGCGAAGTTGATCCACCCGGGGTCGCAGTCGCACTCGTAGGAGCTCACGTTCGGCAGGACCAGGATGGAGATTGGCGGCGGCGGAAGCTCCTTGCAGGTGCCCCTGCCGCAGCTCACCCCGTCACACGCCGACGGCGCCGCTCCTCCTGCAAAAGCGGTGGCGCAGGCCAGCAGCGCCACCAGCAGGGCGGAGCTTCTGCAATCAAAAAAGCAGGGCGGAGCTTCTCATGATCTTCTTCTTAGTTATTGTCGTCTCTCACACGCTACGATTTTCTTATATGTGTAGGGGACTAGGGGCGATGCTGCCATTGTGTGTGCTATGTTTCTTGTTCCAGGCGGTCATAGGTTTCATCACCGCTGGCAAGCCATGTAGTACGAGTTGGGTTTCCATCATTCCAAGCCATGTCCTCGCAACCTTCTCATTTTCTTGGACACGGTCGAGAGGGAGAAACGGTCAGGCATTTTGTTTCTTTCGAGCGGTAGTGACCATACTAGACGAGTGTTGCATGAAATGGGATTTGACATAACAATGTACTCCGTAGAAAGAAAGGCACGCCTTGCCTAGTCACATGGAGATTTTTTATGTCAGTGAAAAACTGTGAAATGGCAACATCAGCAGCCTTGCCGGGCCGACGATTTACATTACAGAGCTCATTTATGTGTAAAATATGAAAGCCAGACAGCCGGCTTCTAAGACGCAAAAAGAAAACAGCTTCTATTTTGCACTTCGAATACCTTGTAACAACGAGTATGGAAACACAAATAACGAACATAGTCGGGCTTTATAGAAAGACTGGCGCATGGTTATCGATCGTCAGCCCGTGTCGTAAATTTTTGAATTAACTGTCGCAACAAACGCAACTCTCGTGTTTAGTTGCCATTTTGAGTTTGGAACCCTCAACATAGCACCAACACCTATATTTAGCAAAAACAAATAAAAAAATCAAACATGTGATACAATGGTGCTGTATGTAGAAACATCATATAGAAATAGAACACAATGGTTGCTTCTATTTTGGTAAAACCAGACAACAATCCTTCCACGAGAGTCCATTTGATAGGATTATAAATCCGAGGAATACTATGTTAACGGAAAATCAATTTTAACTTAACCCAACTGTAATCATTGCGCCAAAGTACAACAAAATAAAACCCAAAAATATACATCTAGAATTGTAGTGCTGGCATATGTTAGCTTGAGACAAACTTGACATTACAAAAAAAGAAATAAATATCTTTTGCAGCCCTCTTTATTGTCCTTTCGGCTTATATTCAAACTAATTTACATTCAATGTCGGTTCTTGTCAACACATGAACTCCTGCCGCAAGATACAAAATTTGGAAGTATGCTCTTAGGTAAGAAGCCTAAAATCACTTCCGGGTATAAAAATGAACTTCCATTAAGCACCATGCCAACCTTCATATGACATAAGATCAACATAAAAACTTATGCCTCGATGCTTTCCATTTGTTAGCACCTAATGATGCACTAGATACTAGCATCAAGATATTTGTTAAATCATATACTTTACAAATATGTGTTAAGATTATAAAGATATTAAAATCTGCACGAAAAGAAGCTAATTCTCATGTATCATAAATTAGTCCATAAAGATAAATGATTTTCAGTCGTTCTAATCTTCAAACACCTTGGTTCAAAAATGGAAACCACTTCTCTTACAAGATGTGGTTTTAATGTAGCATTGTGTGTGCATTTCAAAAAATAATAACATGTTCAAATTGTATGAATTAAATGAATCAATAGTAAGCAACATTTTAATGATGTCAGTAATATAATTATATTATTTAAGTATGTACTTTGACAACAAAATAAATATAAAAGTTTAATATAAATATCATTTAGTTTAAAGTTAATCTGTCGAACGAAAACATCAATAAAAATAATTTATAATAAAGTCTTGAATTGAACATGTTGCTTTGAATATCTGAACAACAAGTATTTTTTGCAAGATCGTATTGTTGTTTGGACTATTGGGTCGGTTGCTAGTGCTAGCTAAATCTATAATATGTTCTACTGTCCAACCAATTGGTGATTTAATCAGATGGTATATATATGAAGGAAATGTGTTTAAAGGGCGTGGTCGGTTCAATACTCTGTTAACAACATTGCTTTTGCTTTGAGCATGGTACTGCAGTAGTGCTGATTTTAATAATAAACCATATATAAAAGTGTTCTTGTTTTTTCTCAATTAAAATCAACTTAAAAAATTAAACATGTGAATTACTCCACCAACAACATAAAAGCATAAACACCCAATTAAACTAAATTCTATTATGTTTACCGAAGAGAAATCAGCGACCCAACTAAACTAGTGCTTTCACCGACCAAGTATTATTTGTTTTTACTTTCGTGTTAGCCCGGAGTTGTGGACATGCTTATGCTGATTGGACTCTTTTCAAGATCATTACACTCTTAGAAGCAGTAATTTATAATGCGCTGATGTTGTATGAGTTGGGACCTCTTACCTCTAACCCTTGGTGCTCACGACTCTGCTTTTCCACTAACCCTAACCAGCATGGCTATATATCCACGTATCAATTAATATCACACTTGTTTAGGGCCCTCTATCCATAATTCTTGTCCGTGTGCGTGTTTTGCAATGACTAGAGATACATTTGCAGTTGGATGGACACACGATCTTCATCCATACGTTTGGTTACACAATTCTTGTTATGATATATGATGTGTACATGATCAAAGCTTTCGCGATGGATAACGAGATACCCTAGATTCAATACAAGGTGCATACTCCGTCCATTAGAGATAAGTTTAGCGACCGCGATAATGAGGCATCGATTCCACACCATCGTTGCCAAGGAGGGGTTTATCCTTGTTCATAAAGCTCATGCTGTGGTCGATTTGAAAGGAGCAAAAGGCCACTTTCATCACCGGACCAAGGCTTGAAATCGACATGCTTACAAAATCTATGCAAGAAGTGCAGTTGTGGACTACGGTTATGATTACGACCTCCAAGTCACACCTTAGCACTTACTGGTGTTGCATGTTGAGCTGTATTTCGGCTATTGGTAAGACGTCTAAGTTTTTTTTTCTATAGTATTATCATTGCATCGACATCCACACATAACTTGTGTACTTCCTCGAAAAATGAAATATCATAACAAGTCTAGATACGTGCAGTCCAGAAAAGGATAAGGCCCGCTTGGTTCGGTGTATAATAACCAAAACAGACGAAAAACTTTACGGACCTATCCACCTCCTACTCAGAATCCAGCGCGAGAGCGAAAATAATTTCAGAGCCGTATTCTCATCCGACGAACCAATCGGGGCCTAAAACATCTATTTTGATAGGAAGGGAGGAGTATGTCATTACGATGAAAATATGTCATGTTGTCAAATATTTGTGGGAAATTTTCAAAGTCTTTTTGGCAGTAGTCATCTACTTCTACACAGCACGGGCTGATCCACCGTCCGATCATCCATCGACGGCTGAGATGGCGTCTTAGCTTGGAAGCCCTAAACATCCTCCTTCGCTTAAACCCACCCACCGTCGCCGTCTCCTCCTCCTCCCCACCCCTCACCACCACAACCACAGCGAGCGGCGGCGGCGGCGATGGCGAAGAAGCTGGGGAAGAAGGCCCGCAAGTTCGCCAACAAGCACCTCCAGGGCGGCGCCAAGCGCAGCCGCAAGCTCCGCTCCCAGTTCAACCGCCGCACCCGCAAAGGTCCCTCCTTTTTCCCCCGCCCGTCACCGCCGCCGCGCTGCTTTGCTGATTCGAGCTCTCGCATTTTTTCTTGCTTTTCTTCAGATGGGAAGGGACGGGAGGATGATGGCGGCCGGCTCGACGGGGACGGCGACGAGGAGATGCGCCGCAGCGACCCCGTCATGTACTCATCCTTTCACCGTACCTGCCTCTGCTCATGCTCTGTTTGCGTAGCTGTACCGCGTGCTGTTTGAGGCAGTGAGTGATTTTTGTTAGCCTGCTTTCATGCGCGTGACACGGGCATTATTAGGACCGATTTTGTTTAGTTTACTAGCCTCTCGTCGAAACTGGAAGTGATTTCCCCTTTACACCTATATCTTATCTATGCGAGCGTCTG
Organism: Poa pratensis; assembly: GCA_947311845.1. Classification (NCBI taxonomy): domain Eukaryota; kingdom Viridiplantae; phylum Streptophyta; class Magnoliopsida; order Poales; family Poaceae; genus Poa; species Poa pratensis. The sequence goes on along the minus strand of CAMZMU010000044.1, from coordinate 70,334,879 downwards.
TTTCATTCGAATTGCTGGCTGCTGGAATAGAAGTGTTGCTTGTGTTAGGATGTTTCAAGTAAGCACTTTTTTGCGAAACACAGTACAACGCAAGACTTGCCTGTGGCAAGATGGTTAGGTGGGTGGTTGTACCCCCAGCCCACCAGAGTTCAAACCCCAGGTTTGACGCTGGTGTTTCTCATTTAAGGCGGAATATTCTTCAGTGGGAGGCGACGTTCCCGTCGACAGCGAGGCGCCCGTGGTGACTTCGTCAATCTCAAGACTCGACCCGCCGACTCAGTCTCTCGGAGGTGCTCATAGGGGTAGGGTGTGCGTGCGTGCGTTCATAGGGGTGAGTGTGTGCGCGTGTTTCAAGTAAGCACTAGGATGTCTATTGCTAGTCACATCGATATACATGCCACCACTGTTACATTCAATCCTGCCATCGGGGAACCGGAAAATGAGTTTCAGTGTTATTAGGTTACCCTGAATCCCCGATGCATCTCATTGCAGCAGTGCTGGTACCGCGATGCATAGTGGACAGTGTGTTATTTTGTCCAAGTAGTCGATCTGTCATTGCCTGTAGCCCTGTAGCCATTTTTTTAGATTAAAGCCTGTAGCCATTTGGTTAGACCTAGCTTGCAAATATGAATGTTCGGAACATCGATTTCATCTTGTTCCTCTACTTACTGTAGAAACTTCTTCATAGTGAGTAATATTTTTTCGTTAGTTCATTAATGTTGAGTTCTTTATTTTATTTATTTAACTAAGCTCACTATGCACATCCTTTAGGAACACCAATGTTGATGTAGCTACTTCGGACAACTGTTTAGAGTTTCCAGAAGATGAGAATGAATTTGATGTGGATGTATCTGACAGCGATGGCTATTTGTCAGAGGTATGCTTGGCTGTCCTTTACAGAGTTCTTGTATTCATCTGTTGGCAAGCAATATTTGTTTAGGAATAGTCACACGTACTAAGTTTCCAAAATCTTGATTTGACGTAATCTTCCTATCCATGTCAACCTCTAACATGTAAAAGATTACCATCGTCCAAAGATATTTCACCCTCAACAGAGATTTAAATTTTTTAAAAGAACTTTCATTTAGCATTTTTTTCTTTTCCTTTTTGACATGTCAATTAGTAAAGTAGCTCTAGAAGTTGATGAATGAATCTCTTCGGTTAGAAGGAACAACTTGGTTGTCTACTAAACTTGGTAGATAATCCACTTGGTTGAAAATATCTTTACAATTTTGACTGAGATGCTTAGATCAATTGAACCAACTGAGTTATATCATGGTTATATAGCATTTATCGGCAAGAAATGATGAACAAGTTTGTCTTATGTGGTTATGTAAAAGTGTGTTTGTTGTTCTGCATTTAGCTTTGGCAGATAAGAAACTATCCATTATTGCTCTGCAAAATCTGTGATGTGGTTGCATCTGTTGTTTGTAATGCTATCCCTTAGTGGCCCTTACAAAATGCTGACTGATGCTTGAAATGCAGGATCCTGAGTGCCTGTACTATTCTGACAGTGAGGATGGCAATGTTCTCAAAGGTTATTGTTTGTGTTTATTGCGTATTGGATTTTGTGGTGCACTAGCTTCTGAGCATCGAAATATTCCTTGCAGATTGTACTGTACAAGATGGTCTCGATGGACAGAACAATGATATGAGTTTATCTGTAAAGAAGCAAAAGAAAAAGTTGAAGAAGTTGCTGGACAAGGTGAAAATAGCTTTAGGTTTTGCCACCTTGTTTGCTGTATATAGTGCTTGGTTGCAGGTTTCTAGTTATGTGTGCAATCACCTCCCTTATGTTGTTGACCAACTGTTTAGTCTTGAAACTGAACGTTGTAGATCATTTTTTTGTTAGAACTAATCTACACTATTAAAATGCGGTCTCACCATTAAGACCTACAGATTAATGCATGAATTTTTATGCTCAAAGCGACATGATACCTCAAACCACACAGGTTCTTATAGATATATAGATATATTGGTTACATAGTGAATACGGAAATCACTGTTAGGCATGCTTGTTAATGTCCATATGATATGGAGAACAATAGCACATGATGATTCACATTTATATTAGCTGTGTTTCTTGGAATTCTTTGGCTGCAGTGTGCATTTTAGGTGATTTCTATCAGGATTGTCATTGTTTGTTGTATTTGTAGGACCCTGAGTTTGCAAACTTCCTTCAGAAATGGAAATCAGAATTGGTGAGCCATGAAAGTAACGAAGTAAGTTTTACTTAAAATTCCTGCTATATCTTCTGCAACTCATGTAGATCCTTCTTATAATGTACTTCTCACACCCAAATGATCTCGTAAAATATTTTTCCGTTTGCTAATATTCTGTTCCAATACTTTAACAGGATTCAGATGAAGATGATGAGATGGATTCTGGGGATGATGGTGTTGATGCTGGTGTTAAAAATTCTCCTAGCGATAAGATCCTTACAAGGAGGACAATAAGTGAATGGTGTCAGTTAGTTTCGGAGGACCCTAAAGCACCTGTTCTGCGTAACCTACTTAATGCTTTTCGGGATGCATGTCGATTTGGTCTGCACTCGAATGGCCTTTCCATGCAGAGACTTCAAAGTACCGAAGTATTTTATCAGATAATAACATTTATTCTTCCCGAGGCAGACAACATTTTCCGTGGTCTCTTAGACATTTCTGATAATGACAAAGGGAAACTTATGAATCTTAGAAATGGACAGAAATGGCAAGATGTTGAGCCACTCATAAAGTCTTACTTGCGGAATTCTCTTGATCTGCTTAGTCAACTTACTGATAATCAAATACTTACCTATGTTCTGACTCAGCTTAGAACATCTGCTGTATATTTTTCTGCATATCCCTCAACATCAAGGAAGCTTCTAAAGGTACTGCTGTTTGTCTGTTTGTTTGTGATGTAGTTTGTTGATATTAAATTTGGGCTTGCTTGTTATTTTGTTTTTATGGTAGGAGATCCATGTCTCAAACCTGGTATAGTCAATCATATCAGATCAGTTGAGGACTACTGGCATTTCTGAGATTTATTAGTTTTTTTTCGTGTAAAATGGCTCTTTTAAAAAATAACAGTATAATTTGCAATACATTTTTGTTTAAGGAAGAATGTGGACACGAGGAAAAATTTGGTTGCTATTTGGGTCTGGGCACTATTTTGTACAAAATTGTATTTTCAGAGAATCAATCTGCCTTCCTTAATGTTTTGAACTTGCAATATAATTCTGGTAGTGGAATGAATGTTTCAAAACCATTGAAGGAGTCATAATTGACCTTTTTGTTTCAGTTTTTTGAATAGTTATGATGTGGTATTTTTAGTGTTGCCAATTTGGATCCAGTACACATCCACCTGGTCTTAATCCCTTGATGCATTGTCACCGTGCTTATATTTGTAATTCACCTGGTCTTCAACCATTCTATATGACTGTTTGGAGTTAGTCGTTCATCAGTTTTAACATGTCGAATGCTCGACCCATTAATTTGTAATACTAACTCATTGTATATGTGTATTGTATACACTGTGCAGATCTTAGTTCGCTTCTGGGCGAGTGGTGATCAGAGCTTGTCGCTCTCTGCTTTTCTGATGATTCGAGAAATGGCTTCACTGTTACCTGACTGTCTGGATATCTGCTTGACTAAAGCATATAATACATACCTTTCCAGTTCGAAGCTTGTGGAGAACAGAAATATAAAGCATATTGATTTTTTTATGAACTGTCTGGTGGAACTTTATTCTCTGGATGTTCAGAAATCTAGTGAAGGGCAGTAACTTCCGTGGGACAATTGAGTGCTATTCTTAGACAGGCGTCTAAAACAAAGGGAAAGGTACACAATAATTCTTAGACAGGTGTACTTGTAGTTTTACTTTACTTAGATTATGCGTACAGATCCTTTGGACCTACTTGTATTTCAAGAGATGTTCTATTTTCCAGCACTGAACAGGGCTTTAAAGTGTATCTGGACCTACCAGTTACAGTAAAATGCATTTCATTTAAATAGACATGCCGTCGTCTTTTCCTCCGTTGTTTTATTGCTTATTGGGAGATTCTTTTTTATTTATCGTCTTATTTGCTAAAAACTTTACAGATGGCAACAGTCTCCATTCGTTATTTTCTTATCCTTGCATATATGTTGTAACTGTTTGATTTATTATCGTATAGTGATGGTGAATTCACAAACTGCACCATACTTGCTTATTTGCTCTTGCCATATCTTGACATGTCAATGGATTTTTTTTTTGTATTGCTATATTTGACCAAGATTTATAAGGTGCAACCATACAAGGAAATACTTACTGATAAGCTTTCGCTTTTCACACACACCTAAAAGAAAGCAGAACAGTCATTTTCGTGTGTGCATGTAGGCTTAGCCTTCTGGTGATTGTCTTTTTATTTATTCTTTTGGTATCACATGAATATTGATTTTCTTTTACGTTTGTGATTGCAGGAAGACCTCTTGAAGATAGATAACTGGCAATATATTAACTGTATAAACCTATGGGTTAGGTTTATTTGTGTTAATTACAAGGATTGCAACAATGTCCATTCATTATTTTCTTCAGTTGTTCAGATAATAAGAGGAGTGGCTCATCTATTGCCAGGCATGCGATACTTACCACTGAGACTGAAGCTTGCGCAGATGCTAAATGAGCTTTCGAATTGCAACCAGATGTTCTTTCCAGTTCCGTCTTTGATATTTGGTTGCCTAGAATTTAGGGAAACCTTTCAGAAAGAACAAACAGAAAAAATAAATACCCACTTTTCATCACTACTGAAGGTATTGCATTTCGCCTAGAATTTTGCAGTTATTTCTCTTTGTCTGAAGTAACCAAATCTCCATTATTATTCTGTTCTAAAAAATAGTCCGTTGTTATTGTACTTAACTGCCATGTGAAGTACATACTCTTCGGCCACCCATCCCAAATGACTAAACGTTTACTGAAAGAGTGATCTTTTATAATCCCCGGTAGATATGTAAACTGTTTGCATATCTTCCTAGATTCGTCATTGTCAAGGATTACGAGTCGACGGGTTGATCTGGGGTAACAACTCATAGACTAATTGTGACTAGTCGACATATGTATACAGTAATAGGTACTATAAAATATCATATTATATAACTACTAGTAGTCTAATACTCTAATACTAGCAATCAGATTTGCATTAGAAGGCTGGACAAAGGGGAGTGAGGGGAGTGGGGGACAGGGTAGTGTGGATCGAGATTAGTCATGACTAGTTGGATGAGTCGCTAGTCGAGTCGAACCTTTGAGTTGACCTCCAGGTTGCAATTCATGGACTAGTCGTGCGACTGTAATCCTTGACTCATTGTTGAACTTTGTTTTTACTGGGTATTAAGGTTTCATCTTCTTAAATTATTACCTTTGTGTGTGTGTGTGTGTGTGTGTTTGTGTGGCTTCTGGTTATTTATCATCTCTAGCATACACCCTATTTCATTGGGACTAAAAGATTTGTTGTTGTTTTGGTGGTGGTGGCCTTATCTTATGAGGATGGTTTTGATTAGCCACTGTTTTCTTTGTGCTAGGTACCAAGGAACCTGCTGAAATCAAGAGATTTCCAAGAGCAGTGCATTCTTTCAGCTATTGAGGTTCTATCTGCTCATTTTGCCCAGTGGAGCTATCATGTTTCTTTTCCAGAAGTAGCCACCATTCCACTCATCCTCCTGAAAAGATTGGATGAGCAGACAACAATTGAATCTCTTCACCGTCCTCTTAAACGACTGATAGACCAGGTGAGTGCAGTCAAAACATGTACTCGAGTTATTTTTAAATCTGTCAGCATCCCTCTAAGATCTATTCAGCATTTTTATGCCACTCTACGACGAGGCCATTACATAGGTAATGCAAAATTTGGTTAATGTCAACAGATTTCATGCAACGTTTGTGCCATGAAACAGCAGATTCCATGTAGAATTTAATTTTTGTGGGAAATGGGGTTGCATTCATTCTTTTGTTACCTTTCAGCGTTCCTTTTGATGCTTCTCCATTCTTTTTATGACGAATATCCCTTCTCCATTCCAAAACTGCAGGTGAGCGAGAACAGGGATTTCGTACAGAGGAAGAGAGAGGTTGTTTCCTTTTCGCCGAACGATTTGTCATCAGTTGAGAGCTTCCTCCAGGTAGGATTCCCCCCTTTATTTGGACATTCCTATTTTAAACAGTACATGTTTATGATTCGCAGACCTGACTCTCCCATTGAAAATGCAGGATGAAAAGCTCACTGGAAATGCTTCCTTTACACAGTATTACGAGTCAGTCTCAAAGAGCCGTCAGTCGAGAGGTAAGAGCGACCTTTGTTTGATGAATAACGCCGTCATATTCAGTTCAATGGCTTCTAATATCCGTTGCCATGGGGTTTGCAGGAAGGAAATTGCTATGAAAGGCGAACGCCTAGAATGTTACAGTTGACTGGCTGCTAGAAGATGGTTAGAGGATCACAACGAATGGTGAATGACCCAATTTACGCGTTTGGTACTGATTATCACGCTCCCCGTGCATGCCATATTTATGGCTGGCTTGCTGTTTTGTCAGCCTAGCCCCCGAATTATTGAAATTGGTAGTACCACACAGATTTGGAGTGTGAATGTAACACCTTTACGGCAGAGGAATGTTGTAAGGCTGAAATTCTATATCAGTTTATTGTCAGTATTTTGTTTTGCATTGCTTTAGATGCATCTTGAATGTTGAATCCTAGCCGTGCTTTGTTGTTACTTTGTTCGCACTGTCCTCAGTGTAAACACATGACCACCTTTCTATGACCAAGTTGAGATCACGGTCGTCAGCCTGATACATTGATGCACCGCCACCACGGATGCCCGGTTTGGTGCCTTCTTGACTCTTGACAGAGATTTCTTCACAGAAGACGGTGCTGTTTTTCTGAGACATGTGTAAGAAGACAGCGATACTTAGTAAGAGACATGTAAGAGACCCTGGACTGCACTATCCTCCAGTTTGAGGAGGATAGAACTTGCTATGTGCAACGACGTTAAACATTGGCTCCTAAGGGAGAAGCTTCCATCAATTAGTGTGTTGCCGGGTTTGTTTGGATGTTGATACTCTAGCCAGTTACCGAAATGTGGTCTATATATGATATTCACTTAAGAGAATTGTTGTTCTTGTTCCTGCTTGGCTTGCTGTTTACTGTGGAAGTTGATCTGGTCTTGTTTTTTTCTGAATATGTTCGGTTGGTGGTGCTCTTAACTACAAACCGAAGGGCATAGGCGTGCCACCAAAATTATGTTTTTGTGCTCTTCGCCTAACAATTACTAGGTGACGTTAGTTTTATTTAGCTTGGTTTTCTCGCTGATGGTATATTGGAGTTTGGCTTTCTTTTCCATGAGATCTTCAATAATAAATTGCATATTGGTTAGGTGCATCGTCTTCATGCAGCGGTAAAAAATAAATGAAATCTTCCTTGAATAAAAGACAAGTAAATCGTTTGAACCTACACAAGGACCAACCCATAACAAAGAGATTCTCACTTGCTGATCTATCGGAGGGCCTAAGAGTTCATATCGCCAAGTACCTCACAAGTCTCTTATAAACAGCAAGCTTCTCCATGAACAAATGAACACTTTTTCGTCATTTCATTTCTCTTATAATTATCCAACCATGTTTCATGCATCGACTCTACAGAGTCCTGTTTGGATTTGATAATAATAGGCATAGAAGGCAGCAGGAATTACGAACAAATAACCAGAAGTACAAAATGCACGTTTTGGTCTTTGAAACATCGTGCATTTATCTACTGCTGTGCGGCCAGGTCTCTTCCCCTACTCATCAAGCATACACCACACCCTCGCAGCATCTAGTTTAACTAGCATTGAGGTCTCTTTGTTTGATAGACGCTGAAATGATGAAGATACCACTCAAATGGTTTAGGAGGAGAAACACAGACTGCACCGAGAGGTAACCTGAGGTGGTGACTCAGAAATGGAACTGGTTGACAGAAATTCCTTCCCTGCTTAGCTCATGATTAATGTGGACTGGAGATCCTTCACGACCTCCAGATTTGCTTGATCATAGCCCGACTTGTTGGATGAATACATACATACATACATACATAGTTTATATCTATACTAATGACATCATGATTGATTGCTATATTTCGTGAATGTTTAAACAACAGTTCTTACATGTGTTTCCCCATTCTATCAGTACTGAAGTATGATAATCAAATAAGTTCTAGATGTTTGGTTCTTCTCTATGAATCCATACGAGTTAAGTTCTTTGAGAGTTTTATGTATTAATCTAAAAATACAATAAGAACATCCATCTTGGATGGATCGCAATGTTGAGAATCAGCTATGTGCTCCTACAAAATCTCACACAACTCGTTTCCTTATACTCTTGTATATCCTTAGACCTCTTCATTGAACTATTTATATTTTTAGTTGACCAGCCAAGAGTTATAATGGTGTGAAATGTCAAATCGCGGATTATGGCTAATGAAATTGCGTGTATCCAATATATGAGGGTACATGCACGAAAACTAGGTTAAGTGAGCAATGCAAGGACCCGTTCGAGAGACTTGAAAGGAATATCAAGGACAAGACACATGATCTACCCTAGTTAATGCCCCACATATTGGTAAGAAAAACCTACATCATGCCTTATCTTTTTGTTCTCTCAGAAGTTTACACTGGTGGTGGAGAACTACTTAGATGTAATCTAAACTAGCAATCACGATGGTGCTACTCAAGACTGATCCGTCAAAGTGAGATTCGTCTATCTTGCTCAGGTTGATAAATAGTGATTTTGTCGCTTAAAATTTCTTGTCCATCTTCGTGTCCTTTGGGTCCTTTATATGTGCGCCTTGATGTGGATGTCAAAGCGAAACCATGTTAGCCTAAGGATGGAAATGCCGAGGTCAGTGCGAACTTATGATTATGTACTTTATTCATACGAGTCCTTGCCATATAAATATTGTTCTGATGGACGTTCTGTATGTTTCTTCTGAATATGTTCGGTTGGTGGTGAGACGTGACCGAAGGGCAAAGACGTGACACAAAAAGTGTGATTTTGTGCTCTGAGCCGTTACTGCAATCGCCGCATGATAATTGCTGTAGGTGACATCAGTTTTGGTTAGCTCGCTTGCTGATGGAATATGGAGCTTGGCTTCGTTTTTCATGAATTTTTTAGTAAAAGTTCGCATGTTGGTTAGGTGCATCGTCTTCATGCAGATGCTGAAAGATAAATTGGATTCTCCCTTGAATAAAAGAGAACCGGTGAGTTGATATCACCGCATACCTTGCAAGTCTCTTATAAAAAGCAAGCTTCGCTACGAACAACTTATGAGTCATTTCCATTCTTTTTCTTAAGATTAAGGGTAGCTGATCATGTTTCATGCATTATTACTTGTGTCTCTATATAGCGAGGTTTGGATTGATATTCCTAGGCATAGAAGGCACCAGGAACTACGAACAAATAACTAGATGTACAACATTGTACCGTGTCGTGCAACGGCGGAGCCAGGGGGGACCAGCAGGGGCCCCGGCCCCCCCTAACATGCAGAATTTTGTATATGACCCGCGATTAGTTGTGCACTCAGCTGTGTGTTCTAGTCTATATTCATCTCACAAAAAATGAAAATACATGTATGCTGCTCACAGAAGATCGTATTGAGTAGCTTTTTGACTATTCCTCCCGTTCTTTCAGCGCCAAGAGTATGCTGTCGTGTGCAGAATCATCCGGCATCCCAAAGGTTCGTAGCACACGTAGAACCCAGACTAGGCGTGGGTAGGGGCCGGATGTGGAGATGACGGCGGCGCTGTCGTCGACTCCAACATGATGCACCGTGGATGCATGTTTCCCCATCTCCATCCGGATAGATAAGCTGTCAGCGACCCATCAGCTGGAGGACAAGCTAGTACGGGTGGGCCAAAAGTGGCGAGGCCCATAAGAAGCAAGCAAGTAGCTGGTTAGCTGCACTATGCAGGTGTACCACTTCAGCCTGCTGATTTTTTCACGAATGTTTTAAAATAGTTCTCACAAGGGTTTGCGGCCACATTCTTACAATATTGAAGTCTTAAAATCCATTAAATTTCTATTTTTGGTTCTTCTTAATGAAGTTATAGTACAATTGAGGTGTTTTAAGATTTTTTTATGGATTACTCTAAAAATACAATAAGACTATGCATCTCTGATGGGTCTCACAATAACATGGAAACCCCTATTTACCTCGAGCAGTGTTGAGAATTAGCTACATGCTCCTGCAAAGTCTCAGAAGTATTTTTCTTAGAACAAAGTCTAACAACTCAAGTATAAGATAGAGATATCTGTGAGCATATGGAACAGCAGGACACACTTGCAGAAGTAAAGTCCAAAGACTTGACCACATATGTAGAAAATCATCCTAAACATGCATGAGTGTAAATACGAGAAGAACCATAAGCATCTGTCACCAAATCTTACCTTGTAATTAGATTTAGTGAGCGTTCCTAACCAGAGACAAGTGTTGCTCAATCTTTTTTACGAATATACAAAATGCATTACCACAGATTGGTGATTACCGTATTACAATCTTAATACAACAACGTCTACTATATATGATATTGACATGGAAATAAATATAATAACTTAGCATAGCATTGTCATCACCTTTCCGACGGTCTCAACACACCAAATGTAGTCCCTACCGAGACACCTAGACAACTCACATGAGCCTGATGATGACAGGAACTAATCATGAAACAAATTGAATATTTCGAACCCTTGTACCTACGTCATATCTTGTGCATATCCATAAATACCTTTTCAAGCTCCATTCACCACAAAACTTCCGTAACATAAGAAGCGTCTGTTCATCTCTACTATATAATACCACAAACCGTGGTGGTCGTACGTGGGCGGCTCCTTGCTCGCCGCCGCAAATCCGCGCTCCATACACAGTCTTACCGGCCCGTAGGCGCCCAAGAGAGCGCCCGCAGCCTCGAAAACTCCATCCTGTCCCCACCGTCGTCCTCCTCCTACACGGCGAGCCATGACGCCTCAGCTTCTATGTCGTTCGATTTTGCAGGCTATACTCTCCAGGCGGTACGCGGCCCGGCGTGCTCGAAAAGACCGCAGTGTCTTACACCTCCGCTGCTCCGAGCTCGAGTAGGTCGCTTATCTACGCCGCGTGTAGCTCGATGGAGGAGAGGGCACCAGGGAAAGGTGGAGCGGGGGTGAAGATGGGGAGAGGAGGCCGGTTGCAGGCGAAGTGGATGAGAGGTCGGTCACATACTCGCATCGGTTTGATTTGATGTCTGACTTGTGGTGTATCTAGGTTCCTCTTATGCCTATGAACTGTTGGAAAGATGATGACATCACACTACGGTTGTGGAGGGCCGATGGACTTGGGGAATGGAATTTCGGAGATGCTTCAACGTGCAACATATACGACAGCAAGGGTGAGTAGTGTGAGGCTGTCACAGTTCTGATTAACAAGTACACCTACATAAGATTCAACAGATGGAACAAAGAAGCCCAATGTACCTCATGTTAGATTGAACTTCATCAATCAAAATAGAGAAAGTTCAGTTACGGTCATAGTTTTAAGATTTAAAAAGAGCTTCAGTTTTTCTGCTTTACGTTTCCAACATAAACAAGTCAAAATGCTATGCCTAAGATTTTACATTGAGATTTTGCACTCTTATAGTATACTTCATTAAGAACATGCTTGATGTTTTTCAGAACTTTTTAAAACTTACAAATATGATTTTCGATATTTTTAAACGGACATGAGCATCGTGCTCGGGAGCCAAAAAGCTATTTCCGACCAAATGTTGCTTAGAATGGATGTCAGTGAGGAACCACACAACTGCATTTGCTACCTTCCAGTCTATGTTTCATTAATTCCATCAAGTTTGTTTGTGAATTTTAATTTGATAAAAGGATGATGGTCCCACGTTTGACAAACTCGGTTGTTAATTTCGTAATCTTGATAATGGCATAAGTTGTTATATGGCAAAAGATGGCAAATAAATTATTCATATATCACGTGTTATATTATGAAAAAATTCGTCGCACGGGCATTTTGCTATAGATATATAGTCAAACATGTAAGACTGAAAAATCCATGGGTGCAGCCAAGATATTTTCACGGGCAAATTTGATGATATCGCCGTTTTGCATTTGAACCCGTTGCAACGCACGGGTATTTTGCTAGTATTTGTAGTATATGTGAGATACTAAAGTTGCTAACAAGGAAAATATGTGCTGTTACCACTTAGTTCCCCGGAGAGTTTGTAAGAATAGCTTCTCGTAAGCAACAATAATTCCCCTAATTTTTTATATTGTGTTTAATTCTCCAGAAGTGCAATCTCGTATGCATACTCAGCACAAAATGGAATATCTGGTCATTTTCTATGCATACTGTTCCATCTTTCAGGTATTTATGATGCATTATATATAATGGATCAGTCATGATGAAAATCGTCAGTCCTGATTTATAGGAATGAAAAAGAGACCCCACGATACATTCACCTGATATGGTGTGGTTTGGTGCCTTCCTAACTCACACCATATATTTCTTCAAGTAATATGGTGATAAACACGTGGAGATCACAAACTGTACTATTCTTTTGTAAGAATGAACCAGCTACATGTAACCACATGAAATCTTTGGTTCCCCACAAGGAGAAGCTCGATTACCTTGTTTCATCTTAGTGGATTTTTTAATGCAAATAGCTTTTTCTTTGGGATATGAGTACCATCTATATGGTAGTCACTAAAAAATAGTATACATGATATTGACTTGAATGAACAGTTTGGTACGGAAAGTTATGTTCATGTTGTTATTAGGCTTGATCTAGTTTAATGTAGAAGTTTAGTATGACTTTCTCTTGTTCTTCTGAATATAATCATAAGTTGGTGATATATGCTCCCGTTTATGTTCAGTTGACGGCGCTCTTAACTTCAAACTAAAGGGAATGAACGTGACATATTTTTTTGCTTTTGTGTTGTGAGCGCTGATGCAATGGCCGCATGATAATTACCACGTGACATTGGTTTTATTTAGATTGCTTTTCTCGGTGTTGGCTAGGTGCATCATCTTAAAAATGAGGTCAAGGAAATCAATGAATTCTGAAAAAAAAACAAGTTTAGCATTTTTCTAAAGCCGCGGTAGCCTTGGAACCTACACATAGACCAAGCTCATAACAAAGGAATATATTAGCCTCCTACCCGAGGACCAAGTTGGTAACACAGGGATTCTCACTTATTGATATACCAGAGAGGACCAATTAATGAGTTCCTATTACTACATACCATCCAAGTCTCCTATAAAGAGCAAGCTTTGCTAGGCAGAAAATGAATAATTTATTTTTCATTTCTCTTTCTCAGAATTGAACAGTCCCGTTTGATGCATCAGTAATTGTGTCTCTGCATACTAAAGATTTGAATTTCATAGGTGTAGACATAGAAGGCATCAGGAATTACCAATAGTGAACCGAAATTACATCATGTACTCAATAGGGACAAGATCGTCGTCCATCTCCCTGCTATTCTACCATTGCGGTTGTTCCGGCGACGTTCCTCCACTAACTATCAAGCATACGCCACACACTCCCACCATCTAGTGTGAATGCGACAACTGCCTTTCCCTGTAACAGTTCATCCGCTGCTTGAGGGACAGCTGCGCTAGAATAGCAGGGAGATGGCGGGGAGGGCGATTTGGCACCCGAGCACACCTGCTCCTGTAATCTGGGCCGTGGAAGTTACATTGAGATTGTGTATCTAGTATTTGTCCGCATCTGCTTGGGCGTAGTAAAAAACTGGTAGGTGCGGTAAAATGATACCTGCCTCGGTGTGTTACGGGCTCCACTAGATGACGGCAGGGTGCATGTTCGACGGAGCGGAACTTGCAAATTTCTTGTCCCGTCTGGACATTATGCCAGGACATGATGCCAGGATTTCCTGAACTGTGGGACTTGGAACTTGACAGATTTCCATTTTCCATGTTGCTTTCTTGTGCGCCCAGGTAAATAATGATCCGCTGACTATATCATTAGCTGCAAACTTGACACAGCTGACAAGGCTAACAATACCTAATCAGATTACTAAGCATGCGGCAGACTTGAATACACGGATTTGCTAGCCCCAATGATCAGACAAACACAACGAGGCGTCGCTCTTTGACTCGATCACGTCGCCAAGCACAACACCGACGAGGACTGTCACCAACAAATTGATCAGGGGAGACACCGATAAGACTAATCCTGGCGATGTGGTGCGCATTGCAAGGTGGCTCTCTTGTTCAGGCGTTTTCCCTCCATGCAGGGATGACGCGATGTCCTGATGGCTCCTAGCTCCTGGTGTGCAGTTGGCCGGGCGAGTTCCGCTCAAAGATTTGTATGATACAACAAATTCAAAAAGGAAGGGGCAAGGAAATGGAGAACACGAACTTGATGACAAAGAGAAATTTCACGAATTTGTATTACTTGCCAATTTCAGTTCTGAGCAAAACAATGAAATAGGAAGACCATCTGCTTCAGGCTAAAAATCACTGCAGGTATGTACAATTACCGACGCAAAGAACAACTCGACTCGAGTGACATAATAAGCAAAGATTATTTTGGATCATTGTATCATCACACGTATGAACACATCTTGAGTCAAGATGTAAGTGGGAACTTACAGGCCTAATCTTGACACAATTTACATAAGAAAATCTGTGACAGAGGAACAGGAAAACCATGAAAATGCACCGAACAGACAGAGGAGATGCACAAGTAGTGTGGAACATGAGCCTGCATGCTTCCATGGCACATTGAGCTCGACTTCTTGGAGCTGTCTGGCTGGATCACCACGTGGAGGGCGAGACGATGGAGATGACCTGCGCGAGCACGGCAATGGCGTGCGGGAACAGGAGCGCCTGGAAGGCAAGCTTCCGGCACCCGGGCACCAGCCGTCCAAGCGCCTTCCTCGCCAGCACCGGCGTCACCGCGGGCGCGGAGGTCAAGCGTCGGTGCATCAGTGCATGCGCCCGGGCGCGGACAAGCACGCAGTGCGCGCGGCTGCGGGAGGCGAGGAGGATGGCGCGGCTCCACCGCGAGCTGCGTCGCACGACGACGGCGAGCGCATATTTGGCCATGTCGCGCACCTCACGCGCCCGCGACGCCCCCGGCGTGAACAGGGATGACGAGAATTTGGGCGGTGCCGGGGACATCCTCTTGAAAAGCGCAGCCGCAGGGCATGAGCGGCTGGATCTTGCTGTGTTGACGATGGAGCACTTCTCGAGTTGCGGCAGAGGAAGTACACAGCGCCGGCGACGGGGATGAGGGCCAGCAGTATGTCCGTGGATAAAGGGTGCATTTGTGCTCGGGCTCCAAATTGGATTTTCGGGAGATGGCAAGCCGCACACCATGACCAGTTCCAGTGCACAAGGTCCGTCTGGTTGTTTAGACCACATTTTCTCTCCAAGAAAGAAATATTTGCGGTTGGGCTTTGTTTTTTCATAAGAAGCTTTATAATAGTAATAGAATGCGTGTTAGATAGGTGCATGAAAGGAAGGTAAATGCATCTACCACAAGTCAGTGAGTTCATATTATTGAGGACCCAAAGTCTCTTAAAGAGAAAAAAAAACCCTTCCCCCAAGCAAATTCCTCACTTTATTTCTGTTTTCCACATTATATGTTATGTATCATACTAGGAAATCTGATAGGTATAGGCATAGAAGGGATCAGGAATTAGCAAAGGATGTCTGAAGTTACATGCACGTCCCTGTTTTGACAACCTAGCATCTCACCCATACTCTACAACCTCAATTATTCTCCCCCTTCTACATCACTCAGATAAGCTTCAAGAAGATTATGCTCTAATTGTCCTGTACACCACACTCTCACACCGTCTCCTGTAACCAGTGTTGCAATCCATGTTTGCTTGGTTAAGGGCAAGTGAAAAAATATGACCTCATATTACATGGGAGAAACGTTTCTTCCTTGTTGATGGTGAGAAGACACATGCGACAAAATGGTTTGGAAGGAGCAATGTGGATGACTTCGATATGTGCATTAAGACGGTGAACCGGCAATGGATCTGATTTGCCCAAGTTACCTTCTTGCTCAGCTCACGAATTGGTGCGGACCAAAGATTCTCGAGGGTCTCCAAGTTTTGCTTGCTTTTTCCCCGGTTGCAGTATAGTGGTATACATATTCATGCATTTATCCCAAAATCTTCCCTTATAACTAAATTTAGTGATTTTTTACTGTAACCGGCAGGAGCTCTGCCATTGCATTATAGAAGAAAGAATCAGTCCAGTTAATATGGGAAACCAGACCAAAAAACAATACAATACTCGTTTAATTAAGTAGAACCGAGCGAACAACCATACTCCACGATCACACAACCTAGCTACACTAGGATTGGAACACGACCGCGCAACACGAACACTAAGCACCACGGTCGCTGCAACTCCAACGCCTAAAAAACGCGTCGGCGAACAACGTTACCACCGCTCGAGCTCGAGCTGCAACGCTGCACGACACAACTGCATGTAGCCCGAGCTACACAGGATCACTGCTCGCAGACCACGGACGCCACACCATGCCCGGGGCCGCAGCCCCGACATAACGTCCAGCCATCCAATCTGGGATGCACTGACCGAGCCGATGACCCTGGCGCCCCTGCCGCTCATGGTCACCACACCCAAAGCTACCACCGCACCGCTGTCCGAGGCCGCCGCCTCGGTGTACATCCGCCATCTCGGGACCGCCAGCCCGACATCCACGACCGTCTACTGAAGGGACGGAAACCCCAGCAACGCCACCGTCCGCAACACACCACCACACCGTCACTACCGCGCAGCCACCAGCGCCCTGCACGGCCTCTGCAAGCACAAGCGCAAAGACCTCACCGTCAGCAGCTACACCATCCTCCGAGCATGCCACGACGGTGGTCCTCCAGATCTCCTCCACCTCTCCAAGCCACGGTCGAGTCCACGACCCAGACCGGGCCCAGATTGGTCCCAGATCGGCTCCGCCGCCTCGCACGTGCCACCGGCAAGCACAAAGTTGAATCGTGGGTTTTCACTAGGAAAAGGCCCGACAAAGCATCAGACGTGGAGTCTTTTTCCAAAAAACTGAGACTCGCTCAAATATTGTCACCATTCACCAAAGTGTTCTCATCCCCACTTTCCGAGTCACTGCTGCAACAACCGATCACCAGACATCGAGCACATGTGACCTGTGCGTCACCAGGAAAGCACGGCAGGGGTCGTGCGCTTTGGTCACTTGCCTCCCGGCCATGCTTGCATCGCCTTGCTACTCCTTGCCTCCTTGGTCCGATCTTTCAGGCCTAGTGCCTGCCAGTAATATAGAATAGCCTGCTGCGAAGCTGCCTTGCTACCGTTCCCTGTGATGCTCCTCATCCGTTGCACGTGGGTGAGCTACGCTGGATGGCAAGCTGCACACCAACGACCGGCCGCTCCGGGTCTAGCCGGCAGCGGACAACATGGGATGGGGATGGTAGGGGAAGAAATGGAATATTCAGGGGAGATGAGATCATGGAGAGGCCAGAGGAAGCGCCTGTCCATTTGGACGACTTCCTTTGGCGACGGCGAGGTGGATGGAAGAGCCATGGAACGCCTTTACGGAAGCTGAAACGGAAATGCAATTCCCGGGTGAGGGAAGGGGGAAAACCGGGCCAGGACTCAAAAGAATTTGGCGACAGCACATGTGCCCTCATGATTTGTCTGGGCGGCTTGGGAGGGCACTAGGTTATTTAGACCACATTTTCTCCCGAGAAAGAACTATTGGCGGTTGGATTTGTTTTTCATAATAATTAAGCTTTATAATTATATTTGTGTGTTGGATAGGTACATGCATTATCTTGATACATAAAAGGAAATGCAGCTAACACAAGATAAGTGAGTTCATATCATTGAGTACCACCCAAGTCTCTTATAAAAGAGAAAGACCTCCCCACCCAAAAGGAAATTCCTCATTTTATTCCTATTTTTTCACATTATTTGTTCTGTTTCTTCCTACTAGGAAATCTGATAGGCATATATAGGCATAGAAGGCACCAGGAATGAGCAAATGATGTATAAGTTACAAGCACGTCCCTGTTTTGAGAACTTTTGCATCTCACCCTTTAATCTACCACCTCAACTCTTCCCCCACTTCCACACCACTCTGCTAACCCTCAAGAAAATATGCTCCAGTTGTCCTATACACCACACTGTCACACCATCTCGTCCAACAAGTGTTGCGATCTTTTCTTCAATAGCTAAGGGAAATGGAAACATATGACCTCAGATGACATGGGATAAACTATTCTTGCTTGTAGAGAGTGAGAAGACAATTACGGCAAGATGGTTTGGAAGGAGCAATGTGGACGACTTTGATATGTGCATTAAGACGGTGAATCGGCAATGGACCTGGTTTGCCTTAGTCACCTTGTTGCTCTTCTTGCTCAGCTCACGAATTGGTGCTGACCGAAGATTCTCGGTGGTCTCCAAGTTTTGCTTGCTTTTAGCCCCGTTGTAGTATAGTGGTATACATATTCATGTATTTGATTATACCTATAACTAACGACAGTTTTTGAGTTGTTGTAGACTAATCTATATCGACAATAAGACCATTCATCTCTGACCTCATAACAACAAGGAATACGTTATTCACCTTCTCAAATGTTGATGATTAGATATGTCACCTACAAAACCTCACAACTTTTTTCTTCAAGGATGGTCCTGTAGGAGTTGGCTAATGTTAATATCTGGCTTTTGGCCTATTCGTAAAATAAGCTGAACAGCTCTTTTGTATACTTTTTCGAGCCTTTGAAACAAACATTTAACTATCTTCTGTTTCTCTGTTGACCAGCCAAAGGGCTTGTATGTGTTTTTAAGGTCAAACTTGGCCATAAGTTTGGATAATTCTTAAGTTCTTGTAATTGAGTTAAAAATCTGACTATAAATATGTGGTGAAACAATAACTAGTGCTTTCATATGTTTAGATTTCGAATGTGTGCTTGAGAGGTTTACAAAGTTTTTGAAAAAAGATCACATGCTAACATTTTTGAAAAAGAAAATGTGCAAAGAGTGTGAAAATGATAATCCTTCTAGAAAGGTTAATGTGTATCTAAAAAAGGTTAATGGGAGAATTGGCTGCAACGTGGAAAATGTCATATCATACAGACATACATGGCCAGCTAAAAGGAGAGCTTCCCTTTCAAAAAAAAAAAGAAAAAAAAAGGAGAGCTTCAGCGCTCCTCAAGGCCATGCGGTCATTATAGGTGGGATCTGGGTTATATCCGTTGTTTCCAACCTGCCTAGCTAGCTCTCACATGATTCTAAAAAATTCAGGCGCACTGAGAGCATCTCCACCGGGGTCTTTAAATGTGTGTCCGGCACCTCCAATGGATACCCCACTGGGGTGCCGGACATGTGTCCGCCCAACATTTGAAAACCCTTCACAGCGGCACACGCTAAACAGGCACCCTAAACATTTTTTTATAACTTTCATTCAATCAAACTTCGGCGAAATTAAACGAGATTTAACAAACTTACAATTTCGAATCTAAACAAGATTTAATAAACTAAACCTAGACTAGGCGGAGAGAATGAGGCCTATGCCAATACCGGCGGTGTTGTATTTCGAACATCAATGAGATGTTTTTTAAGATGAATGCGCGGTGTTGTATTTCGAACACCAATGAGATGTTTATCTGGCCATATGAAAAGCCGACCAGTGTCTGATATGCGTGCATCATCAATTTGAAATATCCATGCTTCAAATGTTCCACAGGAAGCCTTAGCAAGAGTACCAAGTTCAAGAGCAGACATTGTTATATTAGAAGCAAACAGATACATTGTGTAAGATACAATTATATCACTGTCAAATGCACAAATAGTGTATTGGAAAAATACCCCTGGCGCTTGTACTCTCCTTGCAGCTTCAAGAAGCCCGACAATTTCAAGTGCTTGCAACTACAATAACAATATTATCAATAAAAGAAGAATGGCTTTCATGCATCTACCTGGTTAGGTTAACCCCAAGAAATGTAAAGTCAAGCTGACGTTAATGGGAGCTTTGACTAATTTGATAAACTTGAAAAGTTGAAGCGTCAATGGTTTGATTAAAATCTAATCCGTGCTACCCTCTGGTTGAAAAGAAAACAGAATAAACAAAAAAAAAACACGAGAGAAAATGCAAGCACTTGTGGTGAGTAAAAAGTAGAAACATACAAGTGCAGCTGTTGCCCCAATCTTCTCTCTTTCCAACGCAATTGTGCTCTTCCGCTTTCTCTGATTCTACCCCAAAGGATTCATAGTGCTTCCGTTATCCTACCATGATGAAATAAGACTTCAGTAAGATTCAAGGGATTCACTCCATTGCATACTATTCTCGCAAACAAATGTAAGAAGCATGTATGATGCAACATCACAGAAGGAATATGTACCACCTTTTTCCTATTTGAAATTTTTAGTCGAAATTTCACCAATGGAACTGCTCAGATAATAATGTTTTTATCGGCAACATATAAAATCTGGCACTAGCAAGTTTAGTGGTGAATTATAGAGACCAACCAATGAGGCGAAAAAGTGTTTTGGTGTTTTAGAAGGGTTCCAGGCTTCTAGCTCAGGCAATTCTTCTGGTCCTCTCAGCTCAAGCAAACAATGGCTTGGGGAACATGCATCGATATTTGTCTTCAATCAGTATTCCAACCAGTTGAGTCGTGGACAATTCAAATTCAGAAAACGGAAATCACATTCACATATATATGATTTGGTTTGGCTTTAAGTTCGGTAACTCATGAGAAACAGCAGAGAAGGTTGAGCAGCCGTTCACATAACAATTCCGCCAAAAAAAAAACCAGAAAACAAAAACCAAGCATGGTTCAGATAATTTTAATAATACTGGAATGCAAACATGCATGTGGCACCTCAGAAGGGAGCACATCATGGAGACTAGGAACTTGCAATAATACTGAAATATTGATGACGAGGCCAAAAGAATATAAATGTTACTAGGGGCAAGAACATGAAAGAAAATAGCTGTATGATTCACACCTCGTTGGAGAACAGCTAGGAATTTCCAACCTACCATCTTATCAGATATAGTGAGAATTAGAAATAATAACCTGAGACTACCAAATATATGAAGTACAAAGATGCTCAAATCAGATACACTCTAATTTAGGACCGTTGTAATACTTGCTGATGTATATTCCCTTTTCAGATCAATATGTTTAAAAGTCAGTAATCTCAAAATGAAGAAATATATGGAAGAACTCCATCAGCTGTATGCAGACAACAACAATATCTGGTGGAAGCAACATTTATACCCAGTTTACAAGCTGAACCAGTAGCAAGATGTGGCGTACTCGCAAATAATTCAGACACATGATGTATCCAAAAAAGTAAATAAAAAATTCAGCGGGTCAGCAATGAACTACTCTGAAGCAAACACAATAAAAAGGCCAAGAGAACAAGTGTAAGATGCTGACAGAAGCAAATAAAATGGCTTGTTTAATATTGCATGGCTCTCATCTTCATAAGTCTGGGTGTTATAAGAAAGAATCTGACAGAACTGACGAGAAACATGGCTTGTTTAATTGACAGGGTACAACGGTATTGAAAGGTTAAAAGACTACAAACACAAACTTTACATCATGCCCATATGATCCTTCTTCCTATCAGACAAAACTAGTGAGACATGTATTAACAATCAATCAGTCCTACGCTGGAAATCAAATCGATGAGATGAGCCGGAAATGCTCTTCTCTGGCTGCACCTTCTCATGTTAATTAGTTCCTAGTTTTGCAATGATATTGCAGAGTAAGCTATGTGCATCATATCCATAAATTTGTCACAGCACATAGAAAACAAATAGCATAGATAGCTCACTTAATGCCACAAGGTTTCACGGTAACACTGACATAAGAAACTACAAAACCTCCATGACCATAAGTAATACGCTGATAACAAAGAATAGCTCCTAAATGGACAAAACGAGGGTTTTTCAACACTACTTTAGGAAGGGATCAATTTCCAAATAATGGACACGCTTCAAATTCTGGACATATGAGAGACATCTTTCAGTTGTAAAATGAACACGAGCACCTCTGGAAGCCCTCTTGTCCAGCTGAAGCTTCCTACACTGTTCTTCCAGGAATTCCTCATGGTAATACTTGGAATCAACCAAAAGTGTCATGAACTCTAGCAGTTTCGCATTCAACACAAAGAATGTAAGAAAGTTAACTTGCGATTTGACACCGCAAAATCCCTGAGGCGATTCGAACACTAATATCTTCAGAGAGATGTCAATAGATTTGACGAGATCTTTGTGTTTACGACGCCACAAATTGATTGGTTTTGAGCTGTAACCCTATAAATTACAAACACAAATAATGGAGTCAGCCACTTAAGAACAAAAGTAGATCAAAGAAAAGAGTAGTAACGTCACCTGAATGTACAGCTTCTCCAAGGATGGAAAGCATGTTATGAATTCAATAGCCATATCCAAACTAAAAGGTTTGATGTCGACACGTAAAATCTTTACTGCGTGGAACTTATCACTCGGCAAACCCTGTAGAAAAAACGAAAAACGTGACATATATTGGTAAATATATTGTGGACACCAAACAAGTTAAGTGTGAATGAGAATTAGCCTCAAGGATGGTACCTGAATAACTGTAGATGGAAACACAAATGTATCGGTATCTCGATAATTGTCAATCCCTACCATCTCCAAATTGGGCGCCGCGCCTACCAATACACGGATACCACTGTTGGCTTGAAGGAGAGCCCTTTCAAGGCAAGGGGCGTTGTGGATGATGATTTCATTCAACTGGATGTTGTCTTCTGTATCGTTGTTAAAATCACGACATCCAAAGCCTCTAAGGGTAAGGGAGTCTATCCGGAGGCGCCTAAAGCCAATGCAAAAATTCATCAGCAAGGACTCCAGGATTGGGCAGCCGCCAATGAGGCTATGCAGCGAGCCCTCTGAGAGGGTGACACGGTCAAGTTCAAGCTGCCGAAGCACGGGGAGATGGAGCACTTGGTCGGCCAAGTCCGGAATGCGGCAGTGTACGAAGTAGACAACACAGAGGGTGGACGAAAAGCGGAAGACTGATAACGGCAGCGGTGCGCAGGATCGCTGAAGTTCAGAAAAAGCTTCAACTCCTGGAGGTTATCCAGAGCAGGGGAGCGGAGCCAGACGTCCAAGGCAGCGTGTCCGGTCCTGGTGTAGACGCGGAAGCAACGGCCGGGGCCATGGTGGGTGGAAAGGATGCGTGACACGACTCGATCGAGTTCAGGCCCACACACAGCGAGGTCATGGTGGTCGAGGTTGAGAGGCGTGGAGCTCCAGAGGTGTCGCCACCGGGGCGAGAGGATCTGGGTGCGTGCACCCTCCTTGGTGGGAAGGAGGGTGATGATCTCGCCGAGGAGGTCGTCGGGGAGGGCGCTGATGCGGTCGACAGCGCCTCCGGCCGGCGAACGGATGTTAGTGCGGCTCTCCTCCGCGGCCGGAGCCCTCCTCTTCCTCGACGTAGCACTGCCGCCTCCATCTCCATGGCCGGCCGGCAAGGGGTGCACGGTACAAGTTTACACTACAGTGCTACACGGGAAGAGATGAGTGGGGAATGCATTGCATGGGAGATGGGAGCAAGAGAGCGAGATGCGGGAGGGGGTTTATGAAGAGAAGCGAGCGTGCATGGCGTTTTGTTTTGGGGACTCGAACGGTCCTTGAGAGTAATTAAGCATTGGGCGCAAGCACTTTGTTAATAGTCTCATCGGGAAGAGGTGTGGCGCATCGGGCTTGTTGAAGCACTTGACTAACTAGATAATGCTGGACCCGGCCGGTTGCAACGTCTGCATGCATTCCAAACGGGCAAATGGCAAATCAGCACAATCACGTACGGAGATCGATGCTCTTGGCCTCCCAAACAGCATGTAAACATGGCTTGAGTGAGCTGGAATGCCTATCGAGCAAGCCTGCGTATAGTTCTCCTTTGACTCCAAGGAATCTCTGGAACCCTTCTGAGGTCAACTACAATCCTTTTGCGCCAACAGTTTTTTGGCTTCCTTGATCTTACATCCAGTGGCGGTGCCAGGATTTAGCCACGCCCCGGCCCAAAAACCAAGGGCAAAAAACCACCAAAAAAATGCAAAATGCAATACCACAACTATAAGGATCCCCACCAATTATCTAGACCATTCATTTCATCAAGATTTGTGCAACACATTTTGCAGTCAAACCCCCCAAACAATAAACAGTTATAGCCTGAACCCCTCGTTAGAATTCATCATTTATTTCTAACTAGCATTAACAAGTAATTTTCCGATTTTTTTTTTGAAAAGGGGAGTCCCAGCCTCTGCATCAAAATGATGCATACGGCCGCTTTTTTAACTTATTGCAAAAGTGTAAAGAATCTATTACAAATCACGGATCACACAGGGTCGATACATGTATCAACCAACGGAAAATAACATAGGAAACATAAATCTTCATAGCGCAATTCTTTTCTCAAAACGCCAGCCCGATCGGTTGTAGAACTCCTTGGCGACCGTCTCCAAGTGGGTACATCCAGAATCCATAACTTGCCGAAGCTCCTCTGGTTGGAGATATGACCATGTACGAATCCAATGGGTAACCAAGGGTACAACCTGCAAGAAAGATGATTTTAACAGCACATACACCCACACGAATTGTCTTTAGTTCTTTCTTTTGTACACCGTGAAGCCAACTCCCAAACAAATGCGATACGTTTTTGGGTGGAGTTAAATTAAAGGCGACATGCACAATTCGCCACACCATTCTAGCAAAAGGGCATTCAAAAAATAAATATTGAATGGATTCATCAGTATCGCAAAAGGAACAACACTTGTTGCCGTTCCAATTCCTCTTAACTAGATTGTCTTTTGTTAAGATTACTCTTCTATATAAGAACCACATAAAAATCTTAATCTTTATATAGTGGTACTTTTATTTTCCATATATACTTTCTTAAAAAAGTGGTGTGTCCGTTCATGTAATCCAAATACATAGACTTGAGTGTAAAAGTGCCTGAGTTAGTCAAACTCCATACAAACCTGTCTTTTTCCGTCCAGAGGTTGACATCCATTAGCCGACTTACTAAATGTAACCACTGTTCCCATTTATCCCCTGAAAGGTTTCTTCTAAAAGTAATATTCAAGGGTTGAGTTAACGTGCTAGCCACTAGAACTTGTTTTCTGTTGGCAATATTATAGAGCAAAGCGTACTGTTGTGCCAAAGAAGAATCACCTAGCCACACATCTTCCCAGAACCTTGTGTTCATGCCATTTCCGACCACAAACGACCCTCTTTTAAAGAACTCATCCTTTACTTTCATTAAGCCTTTCCAAAATGGAGAATCAAAGGGTTTTACGGTGACTTGAGATAGAGTTTGGAATTAAGGTACTTGTTTTGCAGCAGTTCTTGCCATACTCCTTGTTCGTTCATGAGTTTATATAACCACTTGCTAAGCAAACATTTACTTTTAATCTCTAACACTTCAATACCGAGCAGGGGGGCCTTTTGTGGCTGCGTTCCTTTTGAGTTGCGTCTCGTTTTTTAGGTGATTCGTGAGATGTAAACTTTAAATACTTGTGGATTTGGAACTTGTAATAAATGGCTGTGTGCATCACTCGATGCAGAGGCCGGGATACCCCTTTTCTATAAAAAAATACCGCGCCCCCCTGCTCCCTAGGTCTACAAATAATATTCCGTTTGGTCAGTCGGTATTTCTTTTTATGACCCTCACTTTGCCAAATAAATCTTGATCTCTAAAAGTCTAGTCGTTTCCTAACCCCCTTAGGGATCTCAAGAAAAGATAGCATGAACATTGGTAAACTTGTGAGAACCGAGTTTATAAGAATCAACCTATCACCATAAGATAAGAGCTTTCCTATCCAACTACTCAACTTACTCTCGAAGCGATCTTCCACAAGTTTCCACTCCCCATTTTTTTTAATTTTCTAAAGTGAGTAGGTACTCCCAAGTACTTAAAAGGAAAAGCACCAGATTCACAACCAAAAAGATTCCTATATTGCGCTTCGGCTGTTTTGGCTTGTCCAAAACAGTAGAACTCACTCTTGTGGAAATTAATCTTATGGCCCGATAATTGTTCAAAAAGATATAGAATTAGTTTCATGTTCAAAGCCTTGCCTAAATCATGTTCCATAAAAATAATGGTATCATCTGCATATTGTAAAATAGAAACTCCTCCCTCTACTAGATGAGGAATGAGTCCGCAAATCTGACCATCTTCTTTTGCTCGGTTTAACAGAATCGCCAACATATCCGCGACCACGTTAAATAAGATAGGTGAAAGTGGATCTCCTTGTCTAAGTCCTTTTAGCGTTTGGAAATTATAAACAATGTCGTCGTTCACTCTAATACCCACACTCCCCCGACTAATGAATTCTTTAATCCATTGGCACCACTTTGGATGAAAACTTTTCATCCGTAGAGCTTGTTATAAGAATGGCCACTTGATCTTGTCATACCCTTTCTCAAAATCAATTTTGAGTAGTACCCCATCCAATTTCTTCCTATGAATCTCATGGATGTCCTCATGAAGTACAACCACTCCTTCTAGAATATGACGCCCTTTCATGAATGCAGTTTGTGTTGGCCTTACTACCGTATGTGCCACCTTAGTGATCTGGTTAGTAGCCAGTTTTGTGAAAATTTTAAAGCTCACATTAAGCAAGCAAATGGGACAGTATTGTTGTATGGTAGTAGCATCTTCTTTCTTCGGTATTAAAATAATGGTGCCGAAATTTAATTGGAACAGTGATAGTTGTCCCTTGTGGAAAGTACCAAACAGTTCCAATAAATCGGATTTTATAATATTCCAACATTTCTGGTAAAATTCCGCCGGAAAGCCATCTGGCCCTGGCGCTTTATTTTTTTTCCATTTAAAAAATTGCATCATAAACCTCTTGTTCAGTAAATGACCCAATTTACGCTTGTGGTACTGATTATCGCGCTCCCCGTTCATGCCATATTTTATGGCTGGCTTTCTGTTTTGTCAGCGTAGCTCTTGAATTTTTGAAATTGGTAGTACTGCAAAGATTTGGAGCGTGAATGTAACACCTTTGCAGCAGAGGAATATTGTAAGGCTCGGATTCTATAGCAGTTTGTTCTCATTTTTTTTTGTTGCTTGAGATGCAGATCTCGAGTGTTGAATCCAACCCGTGCTTTGTTGTTACTTTGTTTGCACCGTCAGTGTTAACATATGACCACCTTTCTTTTACGAAGTTGAGATAACTTGTCAGCCTGATACATGGAAGCACGGCCAGTTTGGTGCCTTCCTGGCTCGTGACATAGATATTTTCACTGAAGACGGTGGTGCTTTTGTAAGACACTGTAAGAAGAAGACGATACTTGGAACGCGACATGTAAGAGACCCTGGACTGCACTATCCTCCAGTTTGAGGAGGATGGAACTAGCTATGTGCAACGACATTAAAACCTTGGCTCCTAAGGGAGAAGCTTTCGTCGATTAGTGCATTCCTGGGTTTGTTTAGGATGTGAATACTGTCAGATAGTTACTGAAAAATGGTCTATATATGATGTTCACTTGAGAGAATTGTTTCGTAAAGAAGGTTTATTTTCTTGTTCCTGTTAGGCTTGCTCTAGTTTAATGTGGAACTTATGTATGGTTTGGTCTTATTTCTTGTGAATATGTTTGGTTGGTGGTGCTCTTGCATGTTGGTTAGGTGCATCGTCTTCATGCCGATGTAAAATAATAAATGAAATCTTCCTTGCATAAGAGACAAGTACATCGTTTTTTTCTAAACCGGCCATAGCCTCTGAACCTACACAAGGACCAAACCCATACCAAAGAGATTCTCACTTATTGTTCTATCAGAGGACCCATGAGTTCATATCATAGTATACCTCACAAGTCTCTTATAAACAGCAAGCTTCGCTAAGAACAAACGAATAGCTCTTTCGTCATTTCATTTCCCTTATAATAATTATCCAATCATGTTTCATGCATTACTATGTCTCTATATAGTCCTGTTTGGATTTGATAATAATAGGCATAGAAGGCAGCAGGAATTACGAAAAAATAACCAGAAGTGCAAAATGCACCTTTTGATTTTGAGAGACATGGTGCATCTCCCTCTTACTATGCTGCCACGTCGCTCCACTATACATCAAGTACCCTCGCAGCTGAAGGCACCACTCACATGGTTCAGGAGGAGCAACACAGACTGCACCGATCGAGAGGTAACCTGAGGTGGTGATTCAGAAATGGATATGGTTGACAGAAATTACTTCCATGCTTAGCTCATGATAAATGCGGACTGGAGATTCTTCACGACCTCCAGATTTGCTTCATCTTAGCCCGACTTGTTGGATGAATATTAATACATACATATTTGTATAGTATCTATCGATACTAATGACATTATGATTGATTGGTATTTTTTGTAAATGTTTAAACAACAGTTCTCTCATGTGTTTCCCCACTCTAATATTGAAGTCCCGGAATCAATTAACTTCTAGATTTGGTTCTTCTTTATGAAGCTATACAACTTAAGCGCTTTGAGGATTTTATGGATTGCTCTGACAATACAATAACACCACCCATCTCTCATGGATCACACATTAACATGGCAAACCCCATATCCTCGACAAATGTTGAGAATTAGATATATGCTCCTACAAAGTCTCAAAACTCTTTTTCTTAAAACAAAGTTTAATAACTATGTATACCCTCAGACTTCTTCAACGAACTATTTGTTGTCTTTGTTGACCAGCCAAGGGTTATAATGGTGTTAAATGTTAAATCGCCGATTATCAATTGATGAAATTGCGTCTATTCAGTATACGAGGGTATATGCACGAAAATTAGGTTAAGCAATGAATGGACCCATTTGAGAGACTAGAAAGGAATATCGAGGACAAGGCACAAGATTTACCCTAGTTAATGCATCCTATATGGGTAAAAACACCTACATCATGCCTTATATCTTTGTTCTCTCAGAACTTTACAATGGTGGGTGGAGAACTAATCTAGATGTGATCTAAACTAGCAATCGTGATGGTGCTACTCAAGACCGATCTGTCAAAGTGAGATTTGTCTATCTTGCTCATGTTGATAAATAGTGATTTTGTCGCTTAAGATTGCTTGTCCATCTTCGTGTCCTTTGGGTCCTTTATATGTGCGCCTTGATGTGGATGTCAAGGCGAAACCATGTTAGACTCATAGACGATTTCGATCTAACGATGGAGATGCCGAGGTCAGTGCAAACTTGTGATTATGTACTTTATTCGATACGAGCCCTTACCCTATAAATATTGTTCTGATGGACGTTCTGTATGTTTCTTGTGATACAAGTTTTAGAGTACTTGGTAATTTTAAGAACCGTCCATCCTCTTAGATCTGACGGTGAAAAAATAGTAGCTACCTGAAACTACCGGAAAAAAACTACCTGAAACTACCCGAAACTACCGAATTGTATTATTTTTAATCTGATATTAAATGGGTATTTAAGTAATTTGACCCACCGTCCCCACCCTGTCAGGATCATCTCTCTAATCTAACAGTCTGCCCCATTGCTCTGCTACCCCAAATCGGCGCTCCCTCCCCAAACTCGCCGCCGGCAGTAGGTGCCCTCTCCCCAAACTCGCCGTAGGCAAAATCTTCTCGTCGTCGGCGTGAGCCACGGCTCGGACGGGACCAAGAGCACCATGCCGGCGGTGTTCGCGTCCGGGTAACTTCCGACTCCAACCCGCCGCCCGGCCCTTCACCTGCACCACACGCTTCCGCCAGCCGGTGGCAACCTCCACCTCCACCACGTGCCTCCCACCGTCATCTTCCCTGCATCCTCAACTCCCCGGATAGGGATAGCCTCAGACCTCTTTGTCCTCGCCATGACCGGCAGACCCTACTACACCGGAGGGCGGCCCTCCCTTGCTTCCTTCTGCACCGATCAGTGTCATTCCCTCCTTTGAAGTTCCCTTGTGTCGTCCTCCCCAATCCGCAAGAGCTGTTCATCCACCAGATCCTCTTCGGCGCTAGCGCAAGCAGTGCTAGCGCGGATTGCCGGTGGACCGTGCAAGACCCAACGCTGGATTGCGCAAGTTCTGCCGGTGAATTCCTGGCCATTTCCGTTCTGTTCATTGTGCGGCCGGTGTAGCACCAAGCTGTTTCTGTTCATTCTCTGGCTGATGAAGTACATGAGATGGTCAGATGCAGGAGAAGTTCAGAGCTAGTCTCCTGCTCGGCAACGGTGGTGAAGTGCAGGATTTAAAGTCCGGTTTGCAGCTTCCGACAGTGCACACTATGTGCTTGCTAAAATGCACTAAAGCGCTGGTGTACTCGTTCGTTTTGTTAGTGCTCCGTACTTGCTAGCTCATTCAGTTTTTGAGGAGAAGGAACTGTTCGTTATTTTTTTGGTAGTCTGTAGACAAATGACCTTAGTACCCTGGAGGGATTAAAGTTCTGTTTAACAATTAAAATCAATGGCTGGAATAATTTAGAAGGGGAGGCGGTGAAATCAACGGTTAGAATAATTAAGTAGGGGAGCAACCTGAAACTACCGTCACAAGCACCGTAAAAGAGCTCGAGGACCGGTGAGTTAATATGCTCGTGTTTTTTTACGGGTAAAACAGTGGGAAAAAATCCCCACTGTAATATAAATTTAATAAGTATTTACAGGGTATGTACAAATGTTGTTGCATCCGTCAAAAATTTGAAAAGGAAACAAAGGTCCTAAGTTACCTGATACCTCACAACTTTCTTATAAAGAGCCAACCTCGTTTTATTTCTCTTCCTTAGAGTTACCGATCATGTTCATGCATTACTACTTGTGTCTCTGCATAGTGAGGTTTGACTTTGATAGTTATAGGTATAGAAAACACCAGAAATTACCAACAGATAACCAGAATTACAGCATGCACCGTGTGGTGTTCAGAATCATCGTGCATCTCCCTCCGACAAGTATAAGAGACCCTCGACTGGACTATTCATTTGTCGAAACGACCTGTGCTCGATCGTTTGAGAAGGATAAACTAGCTATGTGCAACAGCATGAAAACTTTGTTCTTAAGGGGGAAGCTTTCATCTATTAGTGAATACTGTCAGCTAGTTACTGAGAAATTGTGTATATACAATGCTGGACTTGGGAGGATAATTTGGTAAGGTTATGTTCTTGTTCCTGTTAGGCTTGCTCTGGTATATTATGGAAGTTCTGTATGGTTTCGTCTTGTTTCTTCTGAATATGATCGGTTGCCGGTGCCGTTAACTACAAACCGAAGGGCAAAGACGTGACACCAAAATTGTGATTTTGTGCGCTGAGCGCTAGTGCAATCGCCGCATGATAATTGCTAGGTGACATCAGTTTTGGTTAGCTCGCTCTTCTCGCTGATGGAATATGGAGCTTGGCTTCGTTTTTCATGAATTGTTTAGTAAAAGATCACATGTTGGTTAGGTGCATCATCTTCATGCAGATGCTGAAAGATAAACTGGATTCTCCCTTAAACAGAAGACAATTACATTACTTTTCTAAAGCCGCATAGCTTTGGAATCTACAAGAGGATCAAACACATAACAAAGAGATTCTCATTTATTGATATACCGGAGAACCGGTGAGTTGATATCACCGCATACCTTGCAAGTCTCTTATAAAGAGCAAGCTTCGCTACGAACAACTGAACAGCTTATTAGTCATTTCCTTTGTTTTTCTTAAGATTTAGAGTATCTAATCATGGTTCATGCATTATTACTTGTGTCTCTATATTGCGAGGTTTGGATTTGATATTCATAGGCATAGAAGGCACCAGGAATTACGAACAAATAACTAGATATACAACATGCACCGTGTCGTGTGCAGAGTCATCCTGCATGCCCCGAGTCCGTAGATCACGTAGAACCCAGACTAGGCATGGGTAGGGGCTGGATGTGGAGATAACAGCGGCTCCGTCGTCGACTCCAACATCAATCACGCGCCGTGGATGGATGTTTCCCCATCTCCATCCGGATAGATAAGCTGTCAGCGACCCGAGCACTTCCACAGGAGAACCATCAGCTGGAGGACAAGCTAGTACGGGTGGGCCGAAAGTGGCGAGGCTCATAAGAAGCACGCAAGTGGCTGGTTAGCTAGCTAGCGATGTGTGGTCCAAATGATCTCTACTTAAGCTAGGACAAATTCTCTTGTAACACTTGGCTTGTAACCAAAGAAAGACCTGGCCGGGCGGCAGTGCCGCGCCATGGCTACGAACTTGCTCGGGGTGGTTGGGAGAAACAAGCTCGATCCAGTTACATATTTTCTTGAGTTGATTGTAGTCTAGATCGTGGATTTTACATAAGCTTAATTATGCGGGTTATGCGATTCTGCAGGATGCTGGTGCACTATGCAGGCGTACCACTTCAGCCCGCTATAATTGATAAGGGCAGTCCAGCGGCATTACGCGGGTACTTTGCGGGCAGCGCAGCGTGATGTCCCGTGCCACTTGAAACCTGGGCCACATCCCTGCACTATCCATCAAGCATACAGCACACCGTCACACAACATCTAGTGTAACAAGCATTAACGTCTCTTTGCTTGATGGATGTTGAGATAATGAAGTCCTACTCACATGGTTCGCGAGGAGAAGCACATACTGCTCCGAGTGGCAAACAGAGGTGTCGAATTAATGGACCTGGTTGGCAGAAATTACTTCTTGATTAGCTCATGATTATTATGGACCAGAGATCCTTCACAACTTTTTTTTTTCAAGAACATGCAAAGGCTGCATGTCATGACATTAAGAAGAGAGCAAAGGTGTTACAGAGTAATATTGCAACGCAACACCACGCTGCAACACCCAAAACACTGCAGTAGAACTACTGCAAATTCCTTCACAACCTATAGATTTGCTTGATCTTTAATGACTTGCTGGACAAATACATACAATTTATGTAGTTTTTTATATCTAAACTAATGACATTATGAGTGATTGTTATTTTTTCATGAATGTTTAAACAATAGTTCTCACATGTGTTTCCCTATTCTTACAATAGTGAAGTCTTAGAATCCATTAAATTTCTATTTTTGATTATTCTTTATGAAGTTATAGAATTTAAGTGTTTTAAGATCTTTATGGATTACTCTAAAGATACAATAAGACCATCCATCTCTGACGGGTCTCACAATAACATGGAAACCCCTATTTACCTCGAGCAGTGTTGAGAATTAGCTACATGCTCCTACGAAGTCTCGGGTGTATTTTTCTTAGAGCAAAGTCAAACAACTCTAGTATACCGGTAGACGTGTAAGATAGAGATATCTGTGAGCATATAGAACAGTAGGAACACACTTGCAGAAGTAAAGTCCAAAGACTTGACCACATATGTAGCAAATCATCCTAAACATGCATGAGTGTACAGACAAGAAGAAGCATAAGCATTTGTCGCCAAATCTTACCTTGTACATAAATTTAGTGAATGTTCCTAACCGGAGACAAGTGTTGCTTAATTTTTTTACGACTATACAAAAAACATCACCACAGATTTGTGATTACCGTATTGCAATCTTAATACAACGTCTACTACATATTGACATGTAATAAACATCAAAACTTAACAGAGCTTAACCATCATCTTCCGACGGTCTCAACACACAAAATGTAGTCCCTACCGAGACACCTAGACAAATGACATGAGCCTGATGCTGCACAAGATATGACATGGGTACAAGGGTTTAATATATTCGGTCTTAACACGTGACATTGGTTTTATTTAGCTTGCTTTTCTCGGTGATGATATAACGTTGGCCTTTGGATTTTTTTCTCATGATCTTTTAAATAATATAAATTGGGTGTTGGCTAGGTGCATCATCTTAAAAATGAGGTGAAGGAAATCAATGAATTCTGAAAAAAAACAAGTTTATAGTATTTCTAAAGCTGCAGTAGCATTCGAACCTACACGTAGACCAAGCTCATAACAAAGGACTATATTAGCCTCCAAACCTACCTGAGGACCAAGTTAATAAGACAGGGATTCTCACTTATTCATTTACCAGAGAGGAAATGAATAATTTCATTTACCAGAGAGGAAATGAATAATTTATTTGTCATTTCATTTCTCTTTCTTGGAACTGTCCAATCACGTTTCATGCATCAGTAATTGTGTCTCTGCATACTAAAGATTTGAATTGATAGGTATAGGCATAGAAGGCATCAGAAATTACCAACACGCGACCGAAATTACAACATGCGCTTAGCGGCATCTCCCTGGTACTCCGCCAACTTGGCTATTCTCGCTCTGTCACGTCGCTCCACTAACTATCAAGCTTACGCGACACCCATCTAGTAACACTAGAATTGTGGTCTGTTGTTGCTAGATGGATGGTGAGATGCCGAATGCACCGCTCAACTGGTTCGGGAGGAGCTGCGAAGAATCCTGGGAGAGGTAAACTGAGGTGGAGACTTTGAAATGGACCTGGTTATTGGACTGACCAGTCCTCAGCTGTTGTTGGAGTATTCCGTTGTTGGAGTGACCAGTCCTCAGGTGGCACCGGACACACACACAAAAGGGATATGTAAGCTTTGGCTCCTGAGTAAGAAATTTCCATCACCTTGTTTCGTCTTGGTGCATTGGTCCTACAAGTAGCTCGTTCTTTGCGATGTAAAGTCCATGTACCTGCTAGTTATTAATAATGAGTGTATATGATTTGACGTCTAGTTATTTGACTTGAGAGTACAGTTTGGTACATAAGTGTTGGTGTCGCTGTTAGG
This sequence comes from Poa pratensis, assembly GCA_947311845.1. NCBI lineage: Eukaryota > Viridiplantae > Streptophyta > Magnoliopsida > Poales > Poaceae > Poa > Poa pratensis. The sequence continues at coordinate 70,300,190 of CAMZMU010000044.1, read as the reverse complement.
CTTCTCTAGCTCACTATGGAACTTCCACGTATTTTGCTCTTATTTCTTCTGAATAATATCATCCGTCGGTGATATCTGCTTCGTTTCATGTTCATTTGGTATCAGTCTGAACTACAAACTGAAGGGCGTGAACTACCTAAAGGAAAATGTACCGCTACACCCAAAATCAAAATTACAATCCATCTCAACATTGATGCGACGACAGTCACATAATAATTTACTAGGCGACATTTGTTTTACTTCGCTCGCCTAGGACAAAATATTGATGGCTGGGCTTTATTTTTTCAGGCGCTTTGTACTAATAAACTGTGATTGTTTATGTTCATCATCTTAATGAACAAATTGAAGGATCAATAAAATTTAGCGCGCCCTGAATTGCTGCAGTGTAAATTTTTAATTGGTGAGGTAGTGCTGGTGGAGTGGTGGGTCAGGTTTATTTTACGGCACTGTAATTTTTTTTAGCGCGCATGTTGAAGATGCTCTAATGGAGAAGCTTTCATCAATTAGTGCATTGCCGGGTTTGTTGGGATGCGAATACTATCAGCTAGTTACTGAAAAATAGTCTGTATATGATGTTCACTTGAGAGAATAGTTTCGTACAGAGAAGGTTTATGTTCTTGTTGCTGCTAGGCTTGCTCTTGTTTCTTCTGAATATATTCGGTTTGTGGTGCTCTTAACTACAAACCGACAGCCACCTGACAATCACTAGGTGACGGTAGTTTTATTTAGCTCGCTTTCTCAATGATGGTTTGTTGGAGGTTGGCTTTGTTTTTCATGAGATCTTCAGTAATAAATTGCATGTTGGTTAGGTGCATCATCTTCATGCAGAGGTAAAAAGATTAATGAATTCTTCCTTGAATAAAGATAAATGAATTTCCTTGAATAAAAGACAAGTACATCGTTTTCCTAAAGCCACCATATATAGCGTCCGAACCTACACAAGGACCAAACTCATAAGGAAGGGATTCTCACTTACTGATTAATCTGAGGGCCGGTGAGTTCATATCACCCATGTCTCTCAAGTCTCTTATATAAAGAGCAAGCTTCGCTAAGAAAAAAATGAATAGCTTATTCTTCATGACATTACTCTTTCTGAGGACTAGCCGGTCATGTTCCATGCGTTACTTGTGTCTCTACATAGTAAGGTTTGAATTTGATAGTTGTAGGCATAGAAGGCACCAGGAACTATGAACAGATAACCGGAAGTACAACATGCACCGCTTGGTCCTCCCAATCAACAAGCACCACTCTCCTACTATGCCACCACATCCTTCGGCTATTCATCATGCATACACCATGGCCTCACAACATCTGGTGTAACTGGCAGCGATGTCTCTTTGCTTGATGGATGCTGAGATAAGGAAGGCACCATTCATATGGTTCGAGCGGAGGTGCTCCAAGAGGTAAACCGAGGCGACGACTCGGAACTGGATCTGGTTGGCAAAAATTACTTGCTTGCCAATGGCGGATCTACGTAGGAGCGAAACCACGCCATGGCCCACCCAAATCGGGTGAAAATAGCCAAAGGCTAACCAACGAGTGCAGACACACTCAATTTTTAGGGTTTCCTTGAGAGTTTACAATGGTTCAAAAAAAAATCCATAAAATCTAAGAAAATCTTGCCTTGGGACTTGTTTTATACGAGTGTCTATTTTTTACACATCTATTAGAGCCGGATAGAGTACACCTCGGACCTATGCAGAGAAGTTCATCAAGCTAGAATTTGATAAAATGACGTATTCCGTGATAACTTTCCTACCAGAGCCTCCAGACTTGCTTACTTATAGGTTGGCTTGCATGATACAGATGTAGTATCTATATGCCTATATCTCTCCATAAGTAATTTCTCAAGCAAAATTCACCTTAAAAAACTTCCACAATAACCTATTTATCGCACGGAATGAATCATTTCCCTTTGTTTTCCCTTATTTTCCGGAGTGCTTAGCTTGCAACCACTTATTCTCCTCTCCACAAATTCTACGCTAGTATTAAGATGAATGGAGGAATAGATCATGTATCTTTTTCAACGTTTTGTCCATAAGGGCAAGATTTGATCACATGCTTACTCCTCCGCATCACCAGACTCTTCGTACTGTCCACAATAAAGATTACTTCTCCTCGCCCAATTCCTTGACTATTTGCTGTGATTCACCTAGCAGGTCCTGCATCTCCGGTGCATTCGACATGTCTGGATCGTGCAGAATAATGACCGCGAGATTGCTCAAGCACCCTAAGTAGTGCTGCCTGAGGGCTTTCGACACCACATTTCGTGTATGAGGCTGCAAAAATAAACATCGTGTTAAAATGGCTCTTTAGTTGGTTTTTGCCTGCTGACTATGTACGGATCCAATTGAACAAAAAGGTTGTTGAGTGCTTTTTGACATATGGAAAGGATGGGGGAAAGAACTGACACATGCCTCATTGTAAATTGAAATACACTTGCGAAGAGCTTGTTCAGCATGTTCATAATCAAACTGAAATGTAGAGATTCGAGTTAGCTAAGATACCAAAGATATTAGGCCTGAATGAAAGTTTATCAAGTGCGGCAAAAGCAAACTGCATTCACATCTATTTGACTGTTTAAAGTAAATAATTTGTAACATCCAACCAAGAAGCAAATGTTTGCCGTAGGTAAATAACCTAAAAAAAATGAGATCCATGGTCACTAGCACCCAGGACTTTTTTTTGTATAGGTAGCAGCCACCCAGGTGAGGCATAGGAGTTCGCTCCCGATGGGAGTCGAACCCTGGACGCAGGGTTGCCACTGCAAGCCCTTGCCACTAGGCCACAGCCTAGTTCTCCGTAGGTAAATAACCTCACTGAGAACATTATAATTAGTGAATGAATTTTAAAAGAAGAATCGACGTACTTATAAGAATTTCCCTACTGAAACAAACATTAATTAGAGCACATATTCCCTACTGAAACACATTCTAAAGTGTTGGCCCGTCAAGAATGAGTAATAAATGAAGACATCCATTACGTCTGAGTAAATCAGCACACACTACTAAAGTAAATGCTAGATGAAGCAAGTGGACATACATAGTCAAGCTAATAAAATATAATTAATGATTTAGTAAAATCGAACATGCATCCTCAGTGTTGTATCAGACCTTTTCAAAATTATTTTTAAGATGGATGCGCAACGTTGTATTTCGAACACCAGTGAGATGTTTATCTGGCCATATGAACAGCCGACATGTGTCTGATATGCGTGCAGCATCAATTTTCAAGTATCCATGCTTCAAATGTTCCACAGGAAGCCTTAGCAAGACTACCAACTTCTAGAGCAGACATTGTTATATTAGAAGCAAACAGATACATTGTGTAAGATACAATTACATCACTGCCAAATGCACAAATCAAGTATTGGAAAAATACCCCTGGCGCTTGTACTCTCCTTGCAGCTTCAAGAAGTCCGACAACTTCAAGTGCTTGCAACTACAATAACAATATTATCAATAAAAAGAGAATGGCATTCATGCATCTACTTGGTTAAGAAGATAACCCGAAATGTAAAGGCAAGCTGACGTTAAATGGAAGCTTTAAGGTAAATTTGATCAACTTGAAAGTTAAAGCGCTAATGGTTTAATTAAAATGTAATCCATGCTACCCTCTGATTCTTAATCGGTAAAACGAAAACTAAATAAACAGAAAAAAATCACGAGATAAAATACAAGCACTAACAGGATAGCATATAATAAGATATATCCCTCCCTGGGATGAGTACAAAGTAGAAACATACAAGTGCAGCTGTCGCCCCAATCTTCTCTCTTTCCAAAGCAATTGTGCTCTTCCGTTTTCTCTGATTGTCCCCCAAAGGATTTAGTAGTGCTTCTGTTATCCTACCATGATGAAATAAGACTTCAGTAAGATTCAAGTAATTCATTACATTACATACTATTCTCGCAAGCAAATGTAAGAAGAATGTAGGATGCAACATCATAGAAGGGATATGTACCACCTTTTTCCTATTTGAAATTTTTAGTCGAAATTTCACCTATGGAACTGCTCAGATAATAATGTTTTTATGGGCAACTTACAAAATGTGGCACCAGCAAGTTTAGTGATGAATTATAGAGACCAATGAGGAGAATATCCTTCAAAGGGATTAATGTTCAAATTGAGAAAGATACATAACTGTATGAGTCATTGACATATTAAAAACAAAATCTACTTTTGACGTGATGAATGGGTTTATGGAGATAAAACCCAAAACATATAAAAAAGAGAGCTAAAAGGCAATACCTTATTGAATCATTGACAAGTTGTTTTGCCTTGACAAAGTCAGAACTAGACAGTTCATTGTTCACCTTAATGTCACTAATAATTTTAAGCAAAGTTAGCCTTGCCAAGTGTACCAATATACCTGCTACCTGTAGCAATGAGCAACATACAATAGTCAACCACTGATAGAATGCAATTGTTTCAAAACTTTATGTTAGGTTTCAAAACCGAGTTCAGATTCGCTCCAGCTATATGGGGTGTATCAGGTTCCACGGTACTAGCCCAGGGTAGAGTTATAGGCCATATGATCCAAGTCATCCTAGGGGGGCCATATGGATAAAATCAGACGTCCTATATATATATTTCCCTACACAAAGGGATCTTAAGATGCATGTAATGTTGAGTTTCCATGTAAGAAAGCTTGTGATATACTAACAGGTGCGACCATTTAAGATAACCGGTCACAATGCTTTTATTTGGTAACACAAGTTATCATTTATAATAAAAATCATCTAAACGCAATGGCAAACCTCAACATGATCTTCATGGAGAATCTTTCTTCTGACTGCGAGGCATCTATACATCATAACCATTAAAACCTGTAAGTAAGAAAACTTAAAGAATAGCAAGGAACCTAATGAACAAACTTTTTACCTTTCCAATAGTTCTTCTGATTCCTTCAAGTTTCCCTTGCTCTGAAGAGTAACACTTAAGGTTTCAGCTGCCATTGTGGTATCCAATGAATCCCATCCCTACCACAGTTCAACAGATATATTTCAGTGACTCTCATAGAGATGATTCGTGATAGGTTTTGGTCAAGAGTGTGTCACTGTCCCCTTCTCCTTTCTCAGCTTATAGCTTTTATATCATTTCAAGTATGTTTTATCAGAAATACTATAGACTGGCAGTTGGACTAGAAACTCACAGAATATGTGACGCGGACAATATTTTCTAGAATTTCCACTATGAAATGTTAGTGAGTGGTCCACTATTATTGCTAAAATATGTCGTGGTAGAATTTCTACCGGTTGAAATGTCAAGGATTACCATAATTTGCACACTAATGATTCTATTCAGCTAAGTTTCCTCTAACTGGCCTGTGTTGATACCATCGAGTATACGTATATATTGCAGCAAGAGTTGAGATGAAACGATGCTGCACCAGTGCATTCAACATGGAATGTTGGACCTGTGCTTCAGTACACTTGACTGTGGAAGTAGTTTACTTGGTTGCTAACTTCTATATAGTGGAACTTAGGGAATGAGGGAAACATTGTGCCTCCTCCTCGCCACCCCACCCGACCTTGAATTAACAAACGAGTAAACAAGCTTGTGTTTGCAGCAAAGAAAATGCAGAACTCAGCAATAAAATATGCGTGATTAACTCAAGCACCGATTTAAGAACCATATTATGTTCATGATCAATTTCAGACAGACATACATTGAAGAAACAGTATATGAATAAAGCTATATGGGCATACCTTTGAAAGCTCCAGATTATGTAATATCTTCCTTTGCAAATTTTCAGCTTCAACTAGTCGCCTTGACTTGACCAACTCCTACAAAAGGCACGTTAAGTTTAATATGTCACTATCTCCAGTCAGATAAGAAATGCGGCAGATTTAATTTAGAGAAATTACATCAAAGTCTCTAAGTGCCTGTTTGTTTGGGCTCGGGCTTCAGCTTATACACTTCTGGGTTTCTAAAAGCACCAGCCGATCCAAACACCTAACTTCTAGGCATGGGCTTCCACAAGCGCTTGTAGTTTTTGTACAGAGGAGCAGGAAGCACCTCGAGACCTATTTCCCACAGCTTCCCGTTGCTTGTTGACTTGAAAGCGAAAGGGTATATCGCTTTGCCATTGTTGTTTCGATTATTTATGAAAGATTGCCACCAAGTGTTGTGTACGAGTCCCTCACCTCCCAGCCCGTGTTCAAGTAAAAAAAAGCTCACAGCCCCTGTTCATATTTTTTTTTCCCGACGTGAGACGAGCAAAGAGGCTGCCGACCTTGTTAAGTTGAATCAAGTGGGTACGTCCAGTTCAGTGTCCTTCTAAACCATTTAATAAATAACAGATTTCATTAATTTGATTTTATTAAATTAAGAATAAGTGATAATTATTTTATATGCTAAATACATTACTCCAGCTTATACAAATATATGGTATATAATCAGGCAAATATTAAATCAAGAGTTAAGCATCATCTTCAGCGATATGGAGTATTCTAGACTTTCACCACCAGCTATAGGTCTATCAGCGTCTTAAAATCAGGTTGTGAAATAACATTTTATATTTCACCAGCTGCCCAGCTCCAGTTGCTTCTCAGATCCTACCAGCTCCAGCTGCTTTTTGTTCAGCTGCAGCGCAAACAAATAGGGCCTAACTTGTAGTGAGGTGCCGCTGAATGTCCAAAGACTTGAAATGCAACTTGAGATGTTCCTAAACCTGTAGCAGAACTGCCTTACGCTCCTAGATTTGTAAATTGTCTCTCTGCCATTTTGACATTAAGTAGCTAAAAATTATGATGTGGTAGTTTAGAGGTGCGGGCATCCGTTATATGAATAATCAATGTCACAAATTGGGTTACGATGGGTTATAGCAAATTGTTCAGCTGCAGTAGTTCAATGGATGTGTCGATTAATGTCAACTGTAAATTGGTAAGATGGAGAATAATGGAATTGGATTTCATGACATGTAATGATTCATGTAAGATCAGTAACTTCAGTTCAATGTTAAACAACGTTTTCAGAGGGGCCGTTACTCTTTATCTAGTCCTGGAGAAACTAAGAATTACGAATCTGAACAAGAACTGAGCATAACAAACTTTGGGACACTTTTATGTGTCATCTAGAGTTTCCACTATCTGCCCCCACCCGTACAATGTCCAACCAACTGATTGTACATAGCCATGCTAAATATTGTACTAAAAGTATGTTTTATATTTTTAATATGCAACTCTGGGCATACATGTCATGTTTTTATAAACGTCAACGCAGTAGAAACTCCTATGCACAAGTTTGGTAAGCCTGGTAGTTTATTGAGAGCTAGGATATCTTTGATCGTAGGTGCTTACCGAAGAGAGGAACCTCATTCTTTGTATGCACGCGGGCGATTCACCGAGTCCAGCTTCCTAAGTTAATCCTATTAAACCCTTTAATACACAAAAACAGATTAAAGACTACTCTGAAATGGTAACATACCTCCAGTATCCTAATAGATTCTCGGATAAGAGCTTCTGCATCATTTCCTTTCCTTTGTTGACTTAATACCTAAGAACATGAAAATAAAGGTTTAAATTTTTTTACCAGAGTACAATTACAGACATTTTCGAAGAGAGCCTGTAAAATGCTGGAAATGCTCAACAAAACACTGTTTAAACATATTCAGGCTCAACAAACTGTTCGAGCTCGATTCGTTACAGGCTCGACTCAAGACCTACACAAGCCGAACTCAAGTTTGGCTTCATGCTCATGAGCTTGGCAACCTCTCGAACTTGAACAGTTCGGTAAAGCTCGATAGATGTTGTACTCTGCAGGTCACCATCACTTCCCGAAATATCATAGGATCTGGGCCCGATAGACCGCATGTTCTCGCCTACCATATAAAACATGCGGAAGCCCATATGAAGTTTTAACCCAAGCTATGGAAGCTAAAACCCGTATGATCCTGCAACTCATTCGGCCTTTTCTGTTTGCATAGTTAGTACAACCATTCACGAGCCCATTGTTTGCTTGTGTGTTGTAGCGTCGTGAATTTGTTTAGTACCACCTCGAATGGTGTAGGAAACCGCAGTTGGAACACCAGCTATAAGAAAGGGAGAGGCTTGTGTGACTGGCAGACTAAACCAGCTTCGCCTCCTGCGTAAAATCTGCTAGGAGGGGAAAATATTATTTTTTCAAAGTCTAAATCGAGCCAAGCTTGGGTGTATCGGTTGAGCTCGGCTCGTTGACAGCCCTACTCAAGAAGGGTCTTATATGACAGAGCTTCATGCGAAGATGAAATACAGTTACATGCAGCAGAACATCTATAAGTGCTTCATGCAAGGATGAAATAAAGTTCTATGTAGCGAGCCTCGCAGAACATCTATAATTCATGTAGTACGGTACATACAGTATCAAAGCTAGATTTTCTCCAGTATTCTAAGATGGCATTCTAATCTCATCTTTCTCAAGACGAGTTCTTATTTCACAAGTTCAAATATCAAAATATTATTTGGAGAAGGAAAGAACTGAAGGGTTCACATTAAGCACCCACAAAGACAGAAATGCTTAAACAACTTTTCCTGCTATTTTCTCATAGTAGTGCTCTGAGTTGGGCTACTCTGCTAGCTTCCAATGCATGGAGCTGAGTAGAACTTTCCTAGTCTCTTGGCACATGAACCATAATAATGGAGGTGTGGAAGCATGGGTGCCAAGTGGGAACATTTGATAGTTTTTTTTCAGGAGCTTGACAGCTGTCGTTAAGGGTGGAGGCAGGCAGCTCCAAGCTGTAGCAACTGGGACTATGTGATCCAATAACTATATGAGGCAATTCATCTTGCAAAAGGGAAAACCTATAAAGTTTATTTTTGGCACAAACCTGAATTTCTATGGGTTGTAGTGGTGTGTTTCGACTTTGAACTCTAAACGAACTTTAGTAAGTGGCTAACTAAAGTAAAATTCAAAATGCACTGCACAACCTCTGGATAAAGGCCAATCAGCTGACATATCAGGCAATTCGTCCGAGTTGACAACTTCGCTCATAAAACAAACACTGTACTGTTAGGGGGCTTATGACTGTCATGGGCCATGACTGCCTCTAAGAAGCACCTTTCTGTTAGCATTCGTAGACATTGATTAATATCCACCAAACAGTGTCACGATGTCAAGATAAATTTAATGAACACATTTTCCTTCTCACCTGAAACTAGTCGGGTTCAGGGACTAGTTTAGCTAGGTGTGTGCACGCTGTATCTGGCTCGGGGCCTAGGAAAGGAAATTCATAGGATATGTAATATGCTTTGTTGGTGTCCAAAACCAGTGTTACCAATTTTTTCGGACATAATCAAAATTTGGTCTTTGTTTGGATGGTTGCCAAATTTTTGGCATGCCCATGCGACTCAAGTTCAGCTTTACTGCTAACACTGGCCACATGGGCAAGTAAAACCATAATGAAATGCAGAGCTCCTACCCCGAGAAAGATGTTTGTGGAAAAAAATGAGACGTAAAAGCTTTTCCTCTTCGGAGGCTGCTGTACTGAACCTACTCCTACCTTCTGATGAAATTAAAACAAAAGTAGTTTTTTGCGTTTTCTCGAAAAAAGAGAGATACAGTAATATAGAACAGAACAAACTGTACCTTGGCGAGAAGGTACATTGTATTTGCATAATCTTGGTGACCAAGCCCCATAACACGTCCTTGTATCTGCACGACAAGTTAGAATTGATGGGCTAGAACCACAAAACATAAACTACCTTACCCAAAAAAAGCAGTCAAATATATTCTTTCTGAACAAAAGCAAGCAACTATAATTTCTAGTCAGATCAGTAACTGACATGTATCGCTAAGAAATATTTGATGATTAAAGAAAACAAATAAAGCTAAAGTAAACAGAATACTGCAGAAGAGGGAAATGGATACTACAGCAGCCCTTCTTGGATTAAATATTAATACAGTATTCCCAAGGAACAATAGCCAAAGTTTTTATTCATACACAAGATCAGCTGATTCTTGGTCATGCTGGCCTTCAACGGCACATTGGAAGAGATTTTCATGTACACATCATAGAATTACATGCATATATTTTTAGTGCTTCTCGTGTACATATGACAGATATACATGAACATATTTAATATTTTAGAATGCTTTATCAAGTGGGTCATGAAACAAAATAACGATATAGTTCAATGGTGGCTTGTCGTTTGGTCTGCTTATGTGCCATGTGTCAAACAACATAATTATATGCATGGCCAGATAAAGAAGTGTATTGTTTTAGTCAAATGTTGTAATAATGATAATCATGGTATTGGTGGCAAAGTGAAACATATGAGATTTAAATAACATATGTTAAACATGGAATGAAAAAGGAGGCCAGAGAATTAATGTTTATTACCTTCAGAGCACGCTGCAAAAAGAAACAACAGAAAAACAAAATGATATAAGCAAGTTTAAACTGAAATTATAAACATGAATAAACAATAGAAATTGATGCAAAAAATATATTGAGAATTAAAACGGCTAAACATGTTTTTTCGTTTCAAGATTCAATTAGTCATTATGTGCACATAGTCAGAAGGAGCACAACTCAAATAAGTAGAGAAACTTAGATTAGTGAACTGTAACAGCAAAAATGGAAAATGGGCAGCATGGTAATGTTTCATCCAGCATAAATGTGTATCATCATGAGAGATTTTGCAGTCTTGGTGATGTTATGTTTCTTTAAGAAACTCTATGATTTAATGCGATGCTATGTTTCTTTGAGAAATCCTTTGATTCCTATCTCCGATTTTCCTCCTCTAGGAAGTTGGAATGAGATGCTGCACATTATTCAGCTTTGCAAAGATCACTGAAAAATATCCCATCATTGCTCCAGGAGGATTCATGAACTACATATTAAGGTAAGCAACAGAAAATGGTAATGTTCTGACATAGCCACTCCTTACAAACTATTGCATGCGAGCTGTGACATAACATTTCAATCAAATCTTGTCAAACATTATACCATGACACTTGCGAAAAGTATAAGATCTGAACTTTAGAAGATTTATGAGGTACCTCATAACATGTCTGAGCTTGATCAAACCTGCGCTGAATATGATAGTACTGCCCAAGATTATGCAAACCTGCTCCAACCCTACAAGAGGCATGCAAAGTACATTTTAAGCAATAAAACAATTACAGTAGTTGTCCAAAACAGGGAATTTAGATGAAACAATGTATGCGTTGACTAGTTTAATCAAACATGCACACCAAGAAGTATGAGTCAGTCAAGTCGCTAGGGTACCGAATCACGGACTAGTCGCATGACTAGTCATGACTAGTTGCAACAAATCGAGATTTTGGTTGGAACACAAGTACTGACTCAATCCTTGGTGCACACACACGCAGAGGAAACTGCATGCCATTCTTCAGCTCACCAGCAATAGTACACACTCAGCAGGAAGGGATGCATAACACATACAACGTAATGGAGAAAAACTCATGTCACCTACACTATTAGCCAACCTAAACAGTAGCCTTTCGACCCTGATATAGAAACAATAAAGTCTAAAACTCAATGTACCGAATATCATCAGGTCCAAATGATTGCTCCAGGATTTCAATCGCTTCAAGATACAATGGCTCAGCTTTCTCATACTCTTTTCTTAATCTATATAACTCCGCCTGCAAAACTTACGATAGTATTAAGAACAGGGAACAAAAAGGAACGTTGCTTCATGCAAGACTACTATTAACGATTAAGGGGGGCTATGAAAGCCTACCACAAGTCAAGACAGGACATGGCCTGCCTCTAAGTTTCTAGACAAACACCATTTGAGTGTCACTGTGTGAAATGCAACCCTACAACTTAACATACGAGTATGATACAGTGGTGTACGAGGGGTTTGGTACAAAAACCCAACAATTCGGGTCTTTCAAAGTTGTTTGGTTGAGGGAGTTTAGTTGGTTACAGGTTTAATGGATAACACAGATAGCAGGGAAGATTAGACTTCACATCCACATTTTTAAACGCGTGGAATCTAAATTACAGTGTGCAGAATGTACTCTATGCACCCAAGTAAGTAAAATTCTAAAGCATGCAAATTATCAAGAAGATTTGATTTAATTGGAAGTGTTAACTACTTCGAGATAATGAAGAAACAAATCTATATAGAACCGCCACAACGGTGAAAACGGATTTTCAATCAGATTATGCCCTCAGACTCATAATCTAGCTGACGGACTTAAAGGAGTACTGCAATTCCGTTCATCAGAAAGGAAAACAGAATGTTACTTCAGTTTTCAGTTCATAGTCAATAGTAACACTTACCAAGTTGTTCAGAGCTGATGCAACATGTGGATCTCTCAGTCCAAATCCTTCTTTAGCTTCTTGTAGGGCTGCCTTGAACAACTTCTCAGCTTCATTTAGTTTTCCCTACAACAGAATGTAAAAGGATATAATAGGATAGAGACACCCCTCCTTTCCTCCACTAATAATGTAATACCCAAAGCAACATTAAGGTGTTAAAAACGTGTAATGCCCAGGGCATATGCAAAACAGTCATACTTAATACAAATGTTCAATGGTTGCATCATTTCCCAAGTGAAGCAATTCTTGGAAATGTACTTACGATAAGTTGCTAAACAAAGCTTTCGAGCAATATCAATCCAAATATAATAAAAATTTACCATCCAGTTTCATTAATATCAACATCCAAACAATGACAGGCCAAACCTTCCAGTTCAACATGGTTTAACGAGGAAAGTGAAGGGTTGATTCTCATACAAGAGTTGCAACAGATAACCCAAAAGTGTGGACTAAACAGGTCAGCCAGCAACAGGGGACTAAGCACTAGAGTTGTTCTCTCTAAGCTATGATGTATCAAGATGATTGTGGTCAGGTTTTGATCATTTTTGGGGAACGAAGGGGGGAACTATGATGTAGTAACTACTTTTTCCTGAGAAAGGAAAGTCCAAAACGTATTAAGCCACGGACAATGAGATACTTGCTTTGAGGAAGAAATCTCGGGCATTGTCGGTGCAGATCCTCCATCTAATCGTGTGCTCATTTGAGACCACCGAACCATCTTCAACACGACGTAGACCAGTATCATTTGCATCAGCTTGCTCACTTGTATCTGCTGCTGGAGCAACCGAATCATCCTGAGCGAACACAGTGTTGCTGCTGCTCAGGCAAAGAAATACAGCTGCAACAAGAATAAAGCAAGGATTGTCCCTATTTTAGATGTTCTTTATAAACTGAGCAGCGGCCAAGTAGATAGCACGCAATGCCTGAAAAGGGGAAGACAGTACCTGCTGGCCAGACCAGTATAGCGCCATACGAAGTTGAACCCTTGCTGCTGAAGTTACCACCACCACCACTAGAAGAACCTGAGAGAGAAAAACCATCCATTTTCGTTTTTAAGATGATAATTACCACTCTTATTTGCAGTCGAGACAAGAAAGCGAGGACAAATGTTAGATTAGAACTCTGATTCGCAATAAGATCCAAGGAGATGTGCCCACCTGAGGTGGAGGCGGTCGCCGGGGACAGGCTGAACCTGCTGGAGGACGGCGGGGCGGCGAGACGGCCTGCCGGGGCGAGGTGAGCGTCCCGCAGGAGCGAGAGCACCCTCCGCCGCAAGGACATGCTCCGTTCGCTGTCGGCTTGCCTCCCCGCGGGCCGAATCGGCGGCGGCGGCGGCGAGCGGAGGTCCGGCGGCCGCACTGTTCGTCGATCGAGATACGAGACACAGAGCGCTGATGGGCTTCCTTTTGCCACTGGTTCTTGTCTGGACCACATCGGTAGCAGGCCATGGCCTTGCCCACCATGGGTTCTAATGCCCTTGTCCTCTTTTTCAAAAATTTAGATTTTGAAAAATAAATACGATTTTGAAAATAATTCAGATTAAAAATATATTTGAAAAAGCACATGTTATAATGGGCACCATCAGTGCAGCCTACTTAGGAGCGCATGTAGGCGGCGGGTGCCTCCCATGCCGCTAAAAGCAGTGTATAAAATCTCCCTTGAACTTCACCAAAGATATCACGTGAATCTTTCTAGATAAAGGGCGACAAAGTGACCAACTTAAAATTAATAAGGTCCACAAGATTCAACATGTGTGAAACATGCTGCGAGATATAGCTTAGCCCTAAGAAGGGGTCGGCCTCCCAACAACAGACTGAAAACCATACAATCGCCTAATTAGTTCACGACTCTATCCAACAAGTTTGACGCGTGAAGCTTCTTTAGTCACACGAGGGCGGGCCGACTAGTGACTGGAAAATGGCAAAGGATTGTGCAAACTTAGCAGGTCGCCAAAACCCCAGTAGTTTACGCGCCATGCTAAGAATTAAACTGGCCAACGAGCAATTGAATAACATGTGAGCAGCTTCCTTTGGTTTTTTAAGAAAAACATAGCACAAAGACCATTGAGGCTATGATCGTTTGATTGTTCAGATTCTCTTGTCGCTAAATCAGTGTGGTTCGTTGCCACATAATGTTGCGATAATAGCTATACAATTGGTTGAATGTACTGTTGTACAAAATATAAGTGGCCGTTCAAGTGTATCACAATAGTAAAAATGCGATCGTTACAAATATAAAATGGTAGGTACCAATACTTTTATGAGCACGAGAACATTTCTAGCGATGAGAAAATCGGTCGTTAATATAAGAATTGTTGTTGTAATTGCCTAAAAAGTAATTACCACACTATCTCCCGTCGTTAGAAAAATAACTACCGGCAAAGAATGTGGTCGTTGTTACTTTTAACGGGGAGCCTATAACGACAACTTGTGACCACCATATGTAGTCGCTACAAAATTTTGACGACCACAATCTAACTTTTAATGACCACATATACCGTCATTAAAAACCTTTTTCCTAGTAGTAATTTGTGATATGTGCTTTGGTTCATGTTTAGGGGGTGACACTCTTAACTACAAACGGAGGGCATGAACTAGCTAAGTGCAAATGAAATCCTCTATGTGACACCAAAATTACGATTTTGTGCTCCGAGCGTTGATCTTATCTCCACGTGATAATTTACTAGCTGATATTGGTTTTACTTGGATCACATTTTCTCTCTCAGATAGAACGTTAGCGGTCAGGCATTCTTTTCATGAGCTTTATACTAATAACATGTGTGTTGGATAGGTGTATCTTCTTGATGGAGAAAACAAGAGTAAATGATTCATTTGTTGAAAGCTGGCACGACCTTCGACCTACCCAAGGACCAATCTCCTAATAACAAAGGGATGGTTATCTACTAGTAGAGGATAAATGTGTTCGTATCATTAAATTCCATCCAAGTCCCTTATAAATAGCATGCATGTTTTCTTTAAGAAAAAAGTCTAAATAGCTCATTCCTTATTTCATTTACATGTCTTAGAATTATTCAATCACGCTTGGCATGCACAATATTTCTAGTGTGTCTACATTTTTTTAGAAATGGAGGGCGTGCCCCCAGCCTCTGCATCCAAAGGAAGCACACAGCCGGTTTTATTAATATATGAAAACAGGAACCACCAAGCCACACAAAGAGATACATCGTTCAACCGGAAGCCACCGTCTAGGCGAAAAACGCTACACCTACAATCTTGATGAAGGGGGTGGACCTGATCGGAGCCGCATGCTCCCACCTCACACGCCAACGCACATCATCTAAACCGAAGGCCTCAACCGAGCTGCCCGATGGCTAGCCAGGGGCACAAACTGGTATAGCAGAAACACGACGCGCGCCGATGCACACGTTGATACTCTGCCTCCTCCGTCTTCCACTGATCCATCTTCAGGAATGAACGAATGTAATGACCTTGTCAGGCCCGCTGTCGACGCCGCCACGCCACCAGACAGCACCACCGCCCTGCGCGTGTCCATCATCCTGCGTCCATCGGCGTGACCCCGCGGCGCCACGCAGCCGAGTCCCATAGTTGTCAATGCAGTAGAAGAAACACCGCTTCATCTTCCGGTCCCTCCGGCCATTGCTCCAAAATGATGCCCTCAAGAGGGAGAGCGACCCCAAAGGTGTCACCATCATCCAATCCGGGAGACCCAGATTTAGGGTTTCCCCAGAGCAAGCCGAGCATGGTAACGCAAACTGCAATGACGATGCCTTGGAAGGAAACGACGTCAAAGACGCCGCCATCGTCCGCCATGATCGAAGTCGGCGCGATTTTCATCGGCAGTCGCGCCACCAATCCTGCAACTGGCTGAATCTGCTCGGTGTCGCATCGTGAGACGAACACCACCATCGGGACCTCGGCAGGGACCTCCAAACGTCCCTCACCGACCCCTCCACGCACCGTCGGCCGGCCAAGGGCCAGCCCACGACAGATCGGAGCGGGGATCCGATCTACGGCGCCACGCTCGCCGGAAAACCGGCCAAGGATGAAACCATTTTATATCAAGCCTATCAATAATATCTAGTAATCTTTCTTTTTCTTTCCTGTAAATTCCGCTTCTATGCCTAGCCCACCCCCGAAGATACCTATTGGTTGTATCAGCATCTAGCCCATGTTTCCAACGTCGGCTGCCGCAACAACCAGATGACTCCAGCCGCCATCTTCTCGACAACCGCCATAGACCCAACTTCCATCCACCTGCTCCAGCGGGCAGCGGCATCCTCAACCAAGAAGGGTATGAATTCTTGCAGCGAGCTTATCTTTTTTCATTTCGGTCTCTTCTTCTCTACAACATCAATAAAAAACAACACTAAGAATGATCCATCGACAAGCTATCATGTTGTATAATTTTGCTTATCCAGAACTACAAATATCAACAACCAAAAAGTTACCAAGCTCTTGACAGATCGATTTACAACAGTCAAGTTGTATAATTTTGCTTACAATTTGGGTTGCGATTTTCACTCACAATCTTATACCCACAACACGATTACATCCTCAATCAAAAACAACACTATGCTTACATTTGTGTTTCTTACATCAGTGAGGTTTGAAGTACACAGAGCATGGATGAAAAATCGGAACAAGCTAGACGAAGAAAACATCAAAACATTCTCGAGATAACATGTATCACCATTTAGTATATTTACACCTATTCTATCAAGGAAATGATTATAACTTCTTGTTATCTCCGACTGTACAGACTGAAATGAAATCAATCTTTGGAGCAGTGGCCAGTTAACTGCAGGAAGCTCTATCTAGGTCTGTAACTGAATCAAGTTCAGTAAACGCAGGCAGAGGGTGTTCCTAGTGTGATTGGTGCTAGTTAATTCTGCTAAGCTCATCTCAGCCTCACTCTATTGCACATACTAGTACATCATCTCCTTACGCTACTCAATCAATGTGGATGGCAGGTTAATGCGGATGCACGAGACCTGTTCGATGAGGCGCCGATTGGTGAGCGCGTCGAACGCCTGCACGAGGGAGTAGGCCCCGACGGTAACATGCAGCGTAGCGCCGCCGTCCTGCAGCCGCGTGGACGCCGCCGCCGGTATCTGCGCCGAGGCCGAGAGCGCCCCCACCACGGCCGGGACACCGGCGATGAACCAGCGCCTCCGCCGACTCTGGGCCGCGGCGAGCTCTGAGGAGCGCCAGAGGGTGGGTGCGCCGCCGCTCGCCCGAGAGAGAGTGAGGATCAACCCTAACCCTAGCCTACTGGACAACTTGCGAAAAAAAACCCTGTTTGATTGAGAAATTTTGTTTTTCTCCTTTACAGTTTGACCCTTCGGTGGAAAAATACTGGTAGGTTCGTTGACAAGTATTAATCAGCGTCAGCCGTTGGATCTGGTGGGTTGGACGGCTGCTGTTTACCCGTCCGTACCGTAAAACAGCCCTTTAACACTCTTAGGCACCAACTTCTGTTAGAAGATACTTACACAAGTTAGGTGTT
This sequence comes from Poa pratensis, assembly GCA_947311845.1. NCBI lineage: Eukaryota > Viridiplantae > Streptophyta > Magnoliopsida > Poales > Poaceae > Poa > Poa pratensis. The sequence goes on along the minus strand of CAMZMU010000044.1, from coordinate 70,282,429 downwards.
CTTTGTGGAGAGATACATAGCTGGCTTACGACATGTAATTCACACTGTTGTTGTTTTACACCGTCCTGAAGAAGTGGATATTGCTGAGTCTTTTGGCTACCTTGCCGGAAAGTGAACTAGATGTTGAGAAGGTGCAGAATATTCATCGTTCATCAAGCTAGGAGAAGCACAAGACTACCTCCTACTCTGAAAAGCACAAGATAAGCCGTCACACTGAGGAGATGGAGAAGTCTGAGAACCCACGCTGGGACGACAAGCACGAAGCATTGCGCTTGCAAGTCCACATAAATGTCCAGCACAAATTCTTATGTATATCATGGAAGAATTGCTCGAGCTGCTGCACAGCGAGGACGAAGACAGTAAATCTGCTGCTCATAGTTCCTCTGATTCTGAAAAGGAGCTGATGTTACTCGCACCGTTAGAGGCAAACTTCCAAACACGCCAGCGCCGCACAATGCGTCTACATCGAATGGTGGAAAAACAACATGTGTCGATCTTGGTTGACTCATGGGCAAATGCTTCCTTCATAAGCACTAAACTGGCAGAGAAATTGGAGCGAGAAGCAATAAATTCGCCACCAGCCCGTGTTGTTATTTCCCGTTAAAATCATCAATTGGTGATATGTTATTCAGATTATGTTCATAAGTTGATACTCCTAACTATATACTCAAGGCATGAACGATGACACTAAAGTTATGATTGTGTGCTCATAGTGCTGAACTGCTAATAATGTCTATGTATGATGAGTACTTGGTGTCGTTCCTTTTATTTAGCTCGCATTTCTGGCTGATGATGGAACTTTGGCGGTTTGATTTGTTTTTTCATGAAATTTTGCTAGTAGATAGTAGGTTTTCCGGAACATCGTCTTCATGCATAGATTGAAACATCAAGGGATTCTGCCTTAGAAAGGCGAGTTCGTCGATTTTTAACCTGCTATAGCCTCCAAACCTACCAGAGGACGAAACTCATAAAAAACATATTCCTACTTATTGATCTACTTGTTGAGTAGTGAGTTTATATCGCAGCATACCGCCAATGTCTCTTATAAAGAGCAAGCTTCGCTAAGCAAAAAACAAATGTGTTATTCATCATTTTTCATTTGTTTTTCTTTCAGCCATCCAATCATGTTTAATTCTTTTCTACATGTATCTCTCCATAGTAAGGTCTGATTTGATAGGGCTAGGCATAGAAGGCACCAGGAATTACTAATAGATTTCCGGAATTACAACATGTAATCCATAACCTCGTGCATCGCCCTCCTACTCTCCAGTCTCGGCTAGACGTCATCTGCCATGATCCTCCACTAACCACCAAACAATTATGCCTTGGCTGTCCTGTACTGTCATGTACCCTGGCTCTCACACCACCTCATGTAACTAGCGTCGAGGTCATGTCTTGTTTGGTGATATTAATGATGCATGCACCACTCAGTTTGTTGGAGAGTAGCCATGTGGACTGATCCAATAGATAAAACGAGGTGGTTGCTGAAAATCAGACTCTATTGGCAGAATTCGCTTGCTTCTTGACTTTCGCCTCGCTTGAATGTATCGCGAGCAGAGGAATTAAGTAGTCTCTTTGTATTAAAATAGAAGATTTTGTAGACTTTCTGCATGTGTCCTGATTCGTACGTATATAGACATATTTTAGTGTGTTGATTTAATCATTTTTTAAATTGAATCTGGATAAAATCAAAAGGATAGAAAGTCTTATATTTTGATACGGAGTGAGTAGACGTTTATTATGAGCATATTTTGCAGCTTGAGTGCAAAAATGCCATCATTTATCTCACACGTACATTGTTGTTTTGCTCGGTGAAAGGCATGGTCAATCAGCTTGCTTTTAAGATGAAGTCGTTGGATTTGTTAGGGAAATATGCAACTTGTATTTCCAGGGGCAAAGCCCACAATATATAGTACATGTACAGGTGACAAATATACAGGAAACCCCTTATACAACGGGGAAACTATACAGGTATACATGGACACATAATATAACTCTAACACCCCCTCAAACTCATGGTGGATCCACAACACTGAGTTTGGAGAGATAAAATCCATGATGCGCTCTAGTCTGGGCCTTCGTGAAGAAATCCGCCAACTGCAACTCGGAAGGCACATACTGAAGAGCAATAACCTGATCCTGCACACTAGCGCGTACAAAAGAAGCATCAACACCAATATGCTTGGTAAGCTCGTGCTTCACCGGATCACGCGCAATACTGATAGCACCTGTACTGTCCGACAAGAGGGTAGTAGGTGTTGTAACAGGAACACCAAAATCCTCTAATAACCATCGTAACCAAGTCACCTCAGCCGTCAAAAGAGCCATAGCCCGCAACTCTGCCTCCGCACTCGAACGTGACACTGCAGTCTGTTTCTTCGTCTTCCAGGCAATGAGAGAACCACCAAGAAAAACACAGTAAGCAGAAAGTGAACGGCGATCCGAAGGATCACTAGCCCACGTAGCATCCGAATAGGCCTGGAGCTGTAACGAGCTGGAACGGGGAAAGAAGAGACGGTGTGACATCGTGCCACGAAGATATCGTAGAACACGAAGAAGGTGACTATAGTGAACAGAAGTGGGAGCAGAAACAAACTGACTCAGAATATGGACAGGATAGGAGATATCCGGACGAGTGACTGCAAGATAGACAAGACTCCCAACAAGATGACGATAACGCGTCGGATCAGATAAGGGATCACCATCAGAAGCAAAGGTGAACATTGAGCTCCATAGGAGTCTCAACAATACGCTCATCACTAAGAGCAGCACGAGCAAGAAGATCCTGGATATACTTTTCTTGAGAGATAAAGAAACCATCAGAGGTAGAAGAAACCTCAATCCCAAGAAAATAACGAAGAGGACCAAGATCAGACATAAGAAACTGCTCACTAAGACGTGCCTTGACAAAGGCAATATACTCGGGGTCGTCACCAGTGATGATCATATCATCAACATATAGAAGAAGAAGAGTCCGACCACGAGCAGACAGGTGAACAAACAACGCTGGATCATGAGCACTAGGAGAAAAACCAGCGGCAGTCACCACAGAGGCGAAGCGCTCAAACCAGGCGCGGGGGCTTGCTTAAGGCCATAGAGAGAACGGCGAAGACGACAAACCATGCCATCAGGAACAGAATACCCAGGTGGGGGCTGCATATAAACCTCCTCACGCAGCTCACCATTAAGAAAGGCATTCTTAACATCAAGCTGAGACACAGACCAGTGTCGAACAGAGGCCACTGCGAGAAGTGTGCGAACAGTGGTCATATGGGCCACAGGAGCAAATGTCTCATCATAATCGCGACCATGCTCCTGCTGAAAACCCCGAGCCACAAGACGAGCTTTATAACGCTCAAGAGATCCATCAGAACGAGTCTTAATCTTATAGACCCACTTGCATGTGATGGGACGAACACGGGGAGGAAGAGAAACCAGATCCCATGTGCCGTGCGCTCAAGGGCAGCAATCTCCTCTGCCATCGCAAGTTGCCATTCAGGATGAACAACAGCATCACGATAAGAGGTCGGCTCAACAACAGCCGAAAGACCATAGCGGTCAGGAGAGTAGCGGTCAGGGGGAGGACAAGGCCGAGCCCGAAGACCATAAGTCGGCTGAGAAGAGGAAGAAGACACACCAGAAGTAGACGGTGCATCAGTGGACTCATCCACAACACGTGGACGACGGGTGTAATGGAACTGAAAAGAGGGACGAGAAGGAATCACCGGAGGGAGGAGGTGGGGACGGGAAGACGGCGGTGATGGAGGTGGAGAGTCATGCGCCAAGGGAGAAGAAGACGTCGGTGATGTAGGAGAGGATGGAGTCGAATCAACAGTGGGTCGAAGAGGAGTAGGAATACGAGGCACTGAGGGAGGTGTATCGGGAAAGGTGAGAAAAGAGATGTCCTCTACCGAAAATGTCGAGGAGATGGACGCGGGTAGAAGGGACGAGACTCATCAAAGGTCACATCCCGGGAAATCCGCATCCGACGAGCAACAGGATCCCAACACCGATAACCCTTATGCTCATCACTATATCCAAGAAAAACACACTCAACAGACTGAGCGGTTAGTTTGGTGCGTTCACGGGGAGCTAGAAGAACATAACAAACGCAACCAAACAATCGAAGCGCCGAATAATCAGGAGAACGATCCGAAAGACGCTCAAGAGGAATACCACCCTGCAGAGCAGCAGAAGGCTGAATATTGATGAGATAGGTGGAAGTGGAAACAGCCTCAGCCCAAAAGTGAGGCGGAAGAGAGGCGGCGATCATCATCGCACGAGCCGTCTCAAGAAGGTGGCGATGCTTGCGCTCAGCAACGCCGTTCTGGGCATGAGCACCAGGACAAGAGAACTGAGCAAGAGTACCCTGCTCTACAAGAAAACCTCGCAACATCTTGGAAATGTACTCGCCAGCAGAGTCAGCACGAAACACACGAATAGGCGTAGAGAACTGAGTGTGAACCATCGCAGCGAAACGCTTATATATAGAGAGAACCTCACTGCGAGAAGACATAAAATAAAGCCAAGTGTAGCGAGAGAAATCATCTATAAAAATAATATAGTAGCGATGGCCCCCTTGCGAAGCAAAGGGAGCCGGACCCCACACATCGGAATGAACTAAATCAAAAGGACGCTTAGACACTGACTCACTAGTAGGATAAGGCAACTGAATCTGTTTGCCAAGACGACAACCCTGACACTGTAAAGAGACATCTCCTGAGACAGACCCCAGAAGACCTCGACGAACTAATGACGATAGACGTGAGCCACAAAGATGACCGAGTCGATGATGCCACTGCTGGAAGGAGCCGGTAGCTGAAGCGACGAAAGCAGAAGAACTGGCTGTAGTGGTGGCAGCGGAAGGAACACGAAGCCAGTCTACCTCCCAGAGCCCCGGAGAATCACGGAGCCGAGGGCCAGCCCCAACCAGAGCACGCGTGCGGCGATCCTGACAGAACAAGAATCAACATCAAGAATGACGCGACAACCAGAATCAGTAAGCTGGGCAGCAGAAAAAAGATTCATGGTAAGACGAGGAACGTGAGAAACGTCAGGGACAGAGAAAGTAGGAGTGGTAAGATTACCACGACTAGCAACCGAAAGAGAGTACCATCGGCAGTGAGAACATTAATAGGAGAATCTAGAGAGCGAAGAGAGGATAAAGCAGAAGAATCAGAAGACATATGAAAGGAAGCTCCAGAATCCAGAACCCAACGAGATGTACCTGACTGTGTAGATGGTGGTCGCGCAGAGCTAGAAGCATCAGTCACAGAGCCTGCAGTACCTGTCGAAGAACCTGAAGCAGCAAGCAGACGCTTAAGCCTCATAATATCCTGCTCAGTGAAGGAGGAATCGGAGCGTGTCGAAGAAGGAGCACGCGGCCTAGTAGAAGAAGTACGCTCCTTGCGCTGCTTCTTCCAGCAATCAGACTCAGCATGACCATCCTTGTCGCAATAGCCGCAATGAGGAAGAACACGAGAACGACCATCACCAGAAGGAGTGGGTAGAAGCGGCGGAGCACTGGGACGAGGAAGCACTGGTGCTGTAGACGGCGTAGCAGGAGGTCGAGCAGCAAAGACTGAGGGAACCGCAAGCAACCAGCACCACGGAGGCGAGTCTCCTCAGCACGAAGCTCAGAAAGAACAGCCGAAATAGGAACACGGCCACGAGCAAGCAACTGAGCACGGCGGGGCTCAAACTCCTGGCGGAGCCGAGATAAGAACTCATAGACGCGCTGGAACTCCAAGTCAGACCGCACAATCTGGCAACACGGGCAGGTACCACAAACCGCAGTACGAGAGAGTCAAGCTGACGCCAGATAGCAGAACTCTGCGTGTAGAACTCATCAATAGTGGAGTCGCCCTGCTGAAGTGCATGCTCCTGACGGACCACTGAAAGGTAGAGAGCATCGCCAGATGGCTGGTAGCGCTGGCGAAGGTGGGTCCACATCTCAGAGACAGTACCAGACCCATAAACTCAGAGGCAAACTGAGGAAGAACACTGGAAGAAAGAACAGCCGCAGCACGAGCATCCTCATCAATCCACTGAGTGTAGGCAACCAAATCATCACGGTAAGCGTAAGGGAAGCGTCGTACTCCTCGACCTTCTGCTCATAAGCGCGAACCGCAGCAGCATCAGTAACCTTGGCTGCATCCTGATCAGCCTGAGAAGCAGTAGCAGCAAGAACCAGGGGCGTCGGCTGGTAGGAACCACAGGCAGAACTGGGAGCGGCGGACAGGGGACCTCGCCAGTAAGAACACCCCATAGACGAAGACCACGCATGTGAATGCGCATGAAGCCAGCAAACTCGGTGTAGTTAGCACCATCAAAAATCACCGGGCACGAGGGATGGAGACATAGCCTGATGACGAAGACATGGCACCAGATTTGTACTGTAGCGATCTGGTACTGTATCGAGCGGTACTGTAGCGGTGGGTACTGTAGCGATCTGGCGGACTCAATCGATCGGGTCAACCGGACTGGAGGAAAACGCAGCGACTGCCCCTGGAAGGTGCTCCCGCGGTCGATCTGGAGAGCACCACGGGCAGATCGGGCTGCGGTGCGTGCGGCGGCGGTCGGCTGGGTGTGGCGGCGGACGGCCGGACAGCGACGGCAACTGGACGATTGAGCGCAGGACAGGACGAGGAGAGCAGCGGAAGACACACGCCAGCCAGAAGAAAATCGGCGGCGACGACGGACGAGTTGTGCGTCCAAGAACGAGAGGAAAAAAAAACCCTAGCTCATGATACCATGTTAGGGAAATATGCAACTTGTATTTCCAGGGGCAAAGACCACAATATATAGTACATGTACAGGTGACAAATATGCAGGAAACCCCTTATACAACGGGGAAACTATACAGGTATATATGGACACATAATATAACTCTAACAGGATTTATGTTTTCTTTAGTATGGACAATGTGCAGAAGTTAAGCGCAGGGCGATCAGAGCACCCACGGGCCACGAGCCGGGTTTCTAAATTTATTTGTTTATTTGTCTTTTATATTCTTATACGATTGAGTTTGTCACAGGATAGGTTTTCGCAAGTTAATTTACTATGCAATTTCTCATATGTGGACAGTAGCTAGTATTGTCCGATGTGTACAGTCTGGATCTCACATGAAATGTCTATGAGCTCTGTGTCATCGATTCAATGATTGGTCACTCAAACCTACACAAATGAACATCCACAAATTCCGGAAGCCACACAAACAGCTAGGCTAGGTTTTCGAGCCAAAATTACCATTCCTTTAGTACAAGCGAATTTCAGTAGTCAATCAAGGAGTCTGATGCATGTTGTTGTTTCATTGCCAGGTGGTGGGTGATTCTTAATTCTTGGTTGCTGGTTGCAGTAATGAATGACGGGGACCTCGATTTCATGTTGCGGTTAGGCTAACTGTAGTTTAGTTGGAATTTCAATATAGTTTTGCTCTTGTTTCTCCTTCGGAAAATTATCCATCAATGATAATTGTTTCACTTCATATTTGGTGAGTGGGGCTCTTAACTGCAAATGGAAGGGCGATAAGCCATAATTCGTGAACTATCTTAGGATGTGTTTGGATATACGAATCGGGCCATGGAATTGGATATTTGGATTTTGGGTACCCGAATTCTAGTGTTGGGTTGGTCAAGTATTTGGTCCTGGAAACGATCGATAATTCCAAGTTCAACCCCCCGTGTGCCGTGTCCGCCCACGCTAGTGAATACGGAGCTCCCCACCTTCGTATCGCTTGGAATCAAGCAGCCAGCGTACCGCTTCGTCTTGAAACAAAGCACTCCTCCCTGGTAAGCTTCCTCCACCCATCACGTCGGACTCCTCCCTGGCCCTCCTACTTCCCGCCCTCCCTCCCCTCCTATCGGCCTCTTCCATGGTCGTCGTCCAACCCGTCCCCCTAACCCTAGATCGATGGGCTGAACGGCGTCGATCGGGAGGAGACATGGCGGTGAGAGCAAGCATGACGTCGGAAAAGGAGCAGACCGGCGAGTACGGCTGGAGCGGCTTGGGGACGACGAGGAGCTGCAAGGTTCGAGGAGGAAGAAAAGTGCATTTCAAGACTATATACATCCAAACAAGCAATTGGAATTGACTGTTCCATGAATTTCAACTAGCAAATATTTTATGCATCCAAACAATAGAATTCATATGAGATCACAATTGAATTCAGTTGTTGATTTGGTATTGCGCCCAATTCAATTCCAAGCCTCTCAATTCATACATCCAAATAAAAACTAAATATAAATCACTATTTAAGGGCTCGTTTGGCACCCATCATTTCAAATGAAATGAAATGAAAAGAAATGAAATTAAAAGAAATGAAATGAATTCTAGAGAAATGACAGTATTAGGGACATAAATTGACTTAACATAGTATCGACATTATTTGGAATTTTAATGGAAATGACACTCTAGTTCCATCACGGCCAAACACGTTTGGTATAGACTCTGAAATGAATTCCATGAAAATGATGGGTCACAAACGACGCCTAAATGGAATCCTCTAGGTGCTACAACATTTATGATTTTGTGCCCTGAGCGTATGTGGTCTAGAGATGATTTATTAGCTAGGTGATGTTGGTCTTACTTATCTCGCCTTTTATCTTGTAAATATTGAACAACGTGGGTTGGGACAATTTATATAGATGTGATTTTTTAAATATTTCATTCGAAATAAAGGTAAGTAAATATATATGTTTTCAAAGCTTGCATTGACTCCGACGGACCGACCAAGCTCATAACAAAGAGATTCTTAGCTATTAATCAACAAAAGGACTAGTGAATTGATACCACTACCACCTCCCAAGTGTCTTATAAAAAGCAAGGCTTCACCGAGCAAGATATTGTTTTTATTTAACCAGCTCAGAATTCTCCAAACCTATTTCCCACATTATTTGCTATGTCGTTGCATACCATAGATTCGAAATAAATAAGTTAGGCATAGAAGGCACCAGGAATTTCCAATGGGCAGCCGAAACTATAGCATGCACACGCTGTTGATGATAATCCTCGTTTATCTACCTCCTACGCAAGTGGCCCGGCTATTCTCCCTTCGCGCCCCATGTCCCCCCCGCTTGCCGTAGAGAAATTCTTATCCGGCTATCCTATAAGCCACACTCTCAAACCATCTCATGTTACCAGCATGATATGTTTCTCTTGCTTGTCTTGGGGTTGGAAATGGAATGTATGACCCGTATGGCTCTAGGGGAACCTTTCTTTCTAGGTAGAGAGTGATAGAAAGGAGGCCATTCTCAAATGGCTCGGTCAGAAATTTTATTCCGTGGGTGAGACCAAGAAGACGTTACCACTCGCATAGTTTCAAAGAAACAACAGCGCCGTCTCCACGAGCTATACCGAGATGTTGACCGGCGATGTATATGGTTGGCTTCAGCCACAGTGTTGCTCAACGCATAATGTAAATCTCCATATGAAAACTAGCCAGAAGCAACAATATGAAAACCTTGTCGTCGTTTCAGCAAGTAGCTTATGCTAGTTAATGAAATTTGGAGACATACAATTATTAACTTGACTCGGGCGAATAATATTGTATGGACGTTGAAGTAGAGGTTGCTAGTTGGATTAATTGCTCTAGTTGACTCTGCCAGTTCATTGTGGTCTGTTCTTGTTTCTTCTGAAGGACTGCATAAATGCAAATATATAATCATTTACGTGAGAATGGTTTTTGATTTTGTGCTGTCAGAGTTCATGCGATCGCCACAAGATAATTTAGTTGATGAGTGTTCTACTTAGCTCACATTTTCTCTCTTAAGAACGGAATATGGGCACGGTTGCGGCAAAATCTACGATAACCCCCCAGTTCGCGCGCCTTCTATCATATGCCCCCCTTTGTGTCACTGACATGTGGGGTCCGGCGCGCGAACTAGGGGGGGTTATCATCAATTGCCCCCACGGTTGCTGGTGGCTTTTGTTTTTCACAGATTCTCTAATGATGAATTTTGTGTCGTCTAGGACTTTAGTTGGTGTAAGGTCGAAAGATCAGCGGAATTCAACCTTCAAGATAAAGGCAAGTAAATGCAATTTTTTCAAACCGGCCATAGCCTCCCACCTACCGGAGGACAAAGCTCGTAAAAAGGTTTTTTTGTAGTGAGTTCAATTCTCAGCTAAACACGACAGTACTAGTGAGTTCATATTACGCACAACCCCGTGTATCTTTATAAAGAGCAACGCTTCCCTATGCAAAATAGAACAGTTTATTCATCATTTTATTTCTCTGTCTTTCAACTATTCGATCCGGCCTCCTGCATTTTTTTGTTATGCATATGCATATCAAGTTTGAATCTGGTTGGTTTAATAGGCATAGAAGACACCGGAATTGCCAATGGATAACCAAAATTAGAACATGGACTGATATTTCTGAAGTATCGACCCTCGCCATTGGTGAATTTACAAGGCTTATGTTCCATTCTGCTCGGTTGAATGGATTGGTTGTTCTCCTTCGTCACACCCCTCCTCCACCGCCAAGCAATTCTTTGTTGGTTGTTCTGTACGCTAGGCTACCACACAACGTGGTGTGCTAACGATGTAATCGATTTTGCTTGGCTGAGTGAAAGAGAAAGAAATTGGTTCACACATTTAAGTCAGACCTTTTACTGGAAACAAATTCATGTATTCGGGTACTGCTAATAGATTCTGAAGTTTCTACGAATAACTTTGTCTAAACATAGAATACGATCATCAATCTCCGATGGACCTCACAATAATAAGTCAAATTTCCACAGGCACGCGCGAGAGCATGCTTGCTTGGAAGCGAAAACACCCCTCGTCTCGCTCGCTCGGCAGCGCCTGACCTAGGAAGCGGCGGCCGCGCAGTAGGTCTGTCCCTCCCGCCCCAGATCCTCCTGTTGAAGCAAGTCCACGACCATCCTCTCGTAAGGCAAGCTGTCGTGCTCATTCACTGACTTGGGCGTCCGGTCCGCCACAGGCTGCTCCTGGACACCATATATCTCCAGCAAGAGTCACGAGATGTGGCTGGCTTAGGCCTGGTCTTTCTTTTCTGAATTTTACTTGCTCGCGTAGTTCTGCAGAGATGCACGGATGATGGTTTTGTTCTTCAGAGAACGATATGAAGGATTGTGGTGCGATGATCATGGTATCTTGCTCTCATTTGATTTAAAGTGTTATGATTGTGCTTGCTCTCCAAAATGGTCGTTTATGATGGATTATGCATTGAATTAGGCATATTGTTGTTGTTAAAATATTGGAGATTGCAAACGTGCTTTGTTTATAAGACCGTTGCCATAATTTACTAGGTGATGTTGATTTTATTTAGCTCGGTTTTTCTCTCTTAAGGAAAGATTGTTTGCATCTGGGTTTCATGAACTTTTTTTTTGAGGCGGTAACCGTAGAACAATCGTTCTACGGTAATTTTCATTGATTTTCTATGTTGCATCTGGGTTTCATGAACTAATGAGGCTGAATGATCAATGAAATCCTGCCTCTAAAATAAAGGTAAGAAAATGATTCATTTGTTTAAAGCGGCACAGCCTTCGACCTACCCGAGGACTAGGCTCATAAGTCATGACAAAGGGATTCGTAAGTACTGATCTAATATAGGACTAGTGAGTTCATATCACCGCTGTATCCCATGCATGTCTCTTTATAAAGGGCATGGTCTCTCTAACAAAAATAGGATAGCTAGCTTACCCATCATTTTATTTCTCCGTCTTAGCATTATTTGTTATGCATATATGTGCACATCAGGGATTTTTTTAGTTTAATAGGTCTAGGCATAGAAGGCAACAGGAACTGGTAGTGGATAACCTAAATTACAACATGGCCTCAGAGTTCTTCACAACCAACAACGTCCGGGCGTCGCCCAAGAATGGCTAATCCATGAAGTGTCTGTCCGGTAACCGGGAAACCGTGAGGAAATACTGGGAGAAGAAGAAGAAACCCCACGCCTTGATGCACTGCACGATGAGGTGGCTCACCTGAAGGCTGAAGGCTTACAAGCACCTGTTGAAGAAACTCAAAAGCCAAGTGGCACTCGAGGCCGATGCCTCGTTGTCTGCCAGCTGATATTAGGGAGAGGATATAAGGGGGAGATCGGCACTGCTACCTTATCAGCAGCTTGTCAACAACAACTCGATTTGGTTTCGAGCGTCGACCAGGGATGAAAAATATCGTCTGGTTTATTTAGGAATAAATTAGCAATGCAATTGCTATGCGGTACGGATGGCTGTGAAATTATATTGAGTTAATCACAAAATATCACAAACCGGTCGATTGTGCGCCAGCCTTCCCCTACTATTGATTTACTAATGTTGGGTGGTAGTCTGAGAACATTCTCACTATTCTTTGTTCCTATGTTCTAGACACATTAGCTAGTGTTTAATTCAGTTACAGTGTACAAGAGACCTGTTACATTTTTTCCTTCGGTATCTTTACTCTGTCCCTTTAGATGCTTAGTAAAACACATACTACTTTCCAAATTTTCCAGGACTTGAGAGCTGCTCTTCTTCTCCATGGCAGATTAAGCTCAAAGGATATGCAGTGTCGTGTTCGATTTGAACTATTACAGGTAGAAATTTGCTAGCCGGCTTCTATGGTGTACGTACCGAGGTGAGACTCAACCGGCACCTCCTGAGCCTCACGCGAGGAATTTTCTAGATAGCTTCCAATGTGTAACGAGGCGAGAAAATCACCTAGTAAGTTATGCTCTAGTTCAGTGTGGGATTTCATGATGGTTTGACACCAAACAAATTTGATTTTATGCTCGGTGCCTTCATGTGATTTCCATAAGATAATTTACCATGTGATGTTGATTTTATTGAGCTCACCTCTTCTCTCTTAATGAAAGATTGTTAGCATTTGGGTTTCATGAACTTTGTACTAATGAGGTTGAATGACCAATGAAATCCTGTCTTTAAATAAATAAAGGTAAGAAAATGAGTCATTTGCTTAAACTTTAAAGCCGACATAGCCTTCGACCTACCCCGAGGACTAGACTCATAACAAAGGGAGTTTCAAGTAGTGATCTACTGGAGAACTTGTGAGTTCATATCACTGCTATATCACACATCTCTTTATAAAGGGCAAGGTCTCTCTAACAAAAAATAGAATAGTTAGCTTATTCTTCATTTTATTTCTGAGTAGTAGCATTATCCAGTCCAATTTCGGTTAGCATGTACATATGTGCACACCAGGGATTTGAATTTAATAGGTATAGGCATGGAAGGCAACGGGAATAGGTAGTGGATGACCGAAAGTACAACATGAGCTCACCGTTCTTCACAAACAAGATCGTCCCGGCGTCGTCCGAGGCTCCTGAGTCTCCGCCATGGAAGCGTCTGTCTGGTAACCAGGAAGCCTTGAGGAAGTACCGGGAGAAGAAGAAGAAAGGTCACAGGGCGAAGCAGTACAGGAGGTGGCAGCTCAGCTGAACGCCCTGAACAGCCAGCTCCTGGAAAGACTAACTACTCTCGAAAATTTGCTTTGACACCCGAGCGCAGATGCTCCCTTCATTTGTACTGCAGTAATTTTCGCACGATGGCCCTCTGACTATCCCTAAATTGACCTCTATTCTACTTGTCATGAAGAAAAGAAGGGGGTAAGTAACCGCTAGACGTGGTCTATAGGAGCAACTGACTAAACTTACTCTCTTTTGTCGCATGAATTCAGTGTTTCATTGCCTAAAACTGAATCGGACTGTCTATATACTTATACATGTTAGCTAACATCTGGTTACAGCTGTTGCTGATGGGTGTTCAGTTAGCTGGGTGGTTCCCTGAAGAACAACATTACCGGGATCGAGTTATCCCTGTCTTGCCAGAACAAAAACAGATAATTTTTTATTTTCAAGAAGCAACAATGCAAGATACATTCGGTTCGGATTAAACTGGTCAAAAGGTACAACAGCACGGAACAGAGAATTTCCACTGCAGACAACATAGAACAGCAATGTGGTACTGCGTCAAATGGATCTTAACTTGTGTCCGATATTTTACATCCTTTTCAGGCATTTTGGAGTTAATCCCGGTAATGTTGTTCTTCAGGAAGACTGTTTGAGATGGAATCGTCGGCTCACCTCTAAAACCAGCAGATCTTCGGCCACTTGGTTCAGAGGATCCAGAACAGCACAAGGATCTTCAGAAACTGTCGTCATGATAGCAAAAGGAGCATCAAGTAACAGATCGTAAAGCTAGAAGCACGTGTATAGGAAAGCGTCCTCCGGAGTCCGGATGTCTGAAAATTCTGGATCGGTTAAATGGCATTTCGCCAAGATTATGTCAGCTCGAGACCGCCATGGCCAAGAATCATGGGAAGGCTTTGGTGAATAAGACTCAAGGCCCTCATCAAATGGCTTGATCCAAGAGCTAGCCACAGTTCGGCGAGAGTAAGCGTTGCAGCACCTTCGAGCAGATCCAAGCTAAACGATTTGAACGATTGGCTGGCTAATGTGTACGGGAGGCCAAGGACTGCATTGTCCGACTTCTGGAAGGGAAGAGAGGGAACATATTAGTTCTCTCTGTGTGACATACTGGAAGTGTGGAGACCGCAGTACATAGTCAATTCGGATGTGTGGTTTTGTGCCTTCCTAACTCATGAGGCTTATTCCTTCAACAAAAACGGTGGTATATTTTCCCAGCACACGTGAAATAGATCATGAATTGCACTACCCTTTCATTGAGTGACATGCGCGTCGGTCGTTCCAATTCGAGGATGATGAACAGGTTACGCAACCAAATTAATACTTTGGCCCCTAAGAGAGAATGTTTCATCGATTATCTTGTTTTTCCTCTTGGTGCATTGCTTGATGCAAGTAGCTTCTCTGGGATGTGACACCATCTATATTGTACGTATTGTACGTATGACCTTGACAACAGAGAATAGTTTGGTACATAATATTATGTTCATATTGTTGTTAGGCTAGTTTAATACGGAAGTTCGGTCTGGTTTGCTCTTGTCTATTATCAATAAAATCACCCATTGGTGATATGTTCTTCGGTTTATGTTCAGCTGTTGGTGAACCTAATTACAAACTCATGGGGACAAACGGTGACACCAAATTATTATTCTATGCTCCGTAGTATAATTACTAGGTGACGTTGGTTTTATTTAACTAACTTTTCTCGTTGATGATGGTACATTGGCGTTTGGCTTTGTTTTTCATGATTTTTTTACTAGCAAATAGTATGTTTTCTAGTTCATCATCTTCATGCATTGATTGAAAGAGATCAAGAATTCTGCCTTAAAAAGGCGTGGTCATAGCTTCTAAAGGTTTCCTAGACTCATAACTTCCAAACCTAACCGAGGACAAAGCTCATAACAAAGAGATTCTGACTTGTGAGTTTATATCACTGGTATTGTCCAAATCTCTTGAAAAGTGCAAGCCTCGCAAGCAAAAACAAAGATTTTATTCAGCTTTTAATTTCTCTTTTTTTCAATTATCTAGGCATGCTTCATGTTGTATTACTTGTATCTGCACATACCACTGTTTGATTTTATAGGCGTAGGCATAGAAGGCACCAGGAATCACCTACAGATTATCGGAAATAGAATTTGCGCTCCAGTGCATCATTCTCCTACTCTGCAGTTAGGGGTGGACATGAAGCTCGAGGCTCGAGTCTCGGCTCGGGCTCGGCTCGGCTCAAAGGTTGAACAAGTCAAGACTAAACCTTCAGGTCAAGGCTCGAGGCTCGACGAAGTACAAAACTTTTACATGGCATTTGCTAAAAATGTACCATTTCACAATTATAATCATGAATAGATCCAAAATATAGTCTACAAAGTTTAGCAAAGTACCCCAAAAAAAAACTACAGTGGCAGACATCATAAGTTTCACAACACAAATTTGAAGGAAATAGAGGTTGACTACGCAATACATTTAGGAGCCCTTTAAATGCAATACATGTGTATAACAATACGTAAAGCTGTGTGTGCATGTCATGCAGTCAATTGTGAAGCAATACAACGTTGACCATTGGCATATAGTGCGGATGTTGAATAGCTCAGAGGAGAATACAAGATGGCAGTGAACATGTCGGGCGAGCACAAGCTGCACAAACACAACCACTGTGATTGGGCAAGGGGCTGCGTAGCGTAGCAGTCGCTCCGGTCGGCGGCGGCGTGAGAATAGATGTGGGTCGCAGCACGCGGACATGGGCGACTCTAGGTGTGACCAGCCGACGACAGGGTCGGAGCAGTAGAGGGCGGCCATGCTGGTGGAGCTTCGGCGGCGGGCCAGCCGGAAGGGTGGCGCGGCGCCGTGTGAAATCTTGATGTATGCGTTCCTTCCCCGTCGGTGAGAGCCTCAGAGACGTCTTGCGATTGAAAAAATGATCAAAGCGGGGATGGCATTTGGCAGCAGGCTTGCGAGCCGGAGACGAGCCGAGCCTCGAGCCTCATTTTTAGGACATATTCTATGTCGAGCCGAGGCAGGCTTGGCTCGATATTTGACGAGCCTGTACGAGCCGAAACTCGAACCGGCTCGGCTCGGCTCGGCTCGATTCCATCGACTCCAGTCTCGGCCATTTTCCTCCTTCACGTTCCTCCACTAAGAGCAAATATAACAAGGTACAGTCGCCATGCTGTAAGAATTATATACTATATTTGTGCTTACATGGAGGAGATACAAGAGGAGAGAGAAGGGAAGCGGGCTCTCATGCAAGAGCTATCTGCAGCGAGAGCTATCTACAGTCGCCATGCAAGTCACTTTATAAATAGCAAGTCTTCCTACGCAAAATAGGATAGCTTATTCATCATTTAATTCTATGCCTTAGAGATATCCAATTACGTTTGGTGTATTTGTTATGTGTGTGCATAACAAGGATGTAATCTGATAGGCACAGGAATAGAAGGCACCAGGAATTGCCAATGGATAACCGAAACTACAACATGCACTTACAGCTCCCCAGAATGGGCGAGAACCTGCCTTCTACTCTGTTGCATCGGCTATTCTCCCTCCACCAGGCCCCTTAGCTCACCATCAAGGAATTTTCCGTCAGCAGTTGTGAGGCATGCAGCACTCATAACTCTCCCGAATGGGGGTGTTACCAAAGTAGTAGTTTATTCTCACTTGGCTCAGGCAACTCCTGAAGAAACTTTCAGAGTCGCACATCGCTGAAAATTTGTTAGCTCTAAAGCTATCAGGGCGTTGTCCTTTCGTCTTGCCTAGGTCCCAATTCCCAATTGCTCTCATCCGATAAAGAGTAGGAACAGAGCGGCCTCACAGAAAAAAATCGTGAGAATAATCAGAAGTTGTCTGCTCATGCATGTTTTCTGCCTAGATATATGAATTTCGATTGGGCAGACCCCAAGTTGGATGGTGAATTCCTGATGTAAGCGCATCGCACATGAATTCTTTCGGAGTATGCAGTATGGTATGTGTTGTCTCATGTTTATGATTCAGATTCACTTATTGTTTGGGTGCTTGTTTCACGATTTAATTGATTCTTACTGGTACTAAAGAATATAGTATGCTTCATTATCTAACAATACAATACGTGTACAATCAAACGGTAAATTCAGCTGGAAGATCTGCAAGTTTGGCCTCAAATTGCTCACTCTTGGATGGTCTTTCTTGTATGCAATTCAGATGTTTGTTTCGTTGAGAAAACATTTGCTGCTAAATGCTAAATGAGTGTTGAATCTAGCTGGTTTTCTCAAGCATACGTATGCCAGACAAACACAGTAAGTACAGGAACGGAATTCCAGCGGATTAAAAGTTGGGTTAAGAGTTGTGAGTAAACGGGAACGAAAAATCCCAACAAAATTTTCACTACACACAGCATACTAGAACACACATCAGGTTTGCTGCTGCTGCTAGATATGCATGTACCATCGAGTACCAAGATTCAAGAATCTCCTCCTACACTTACACAAATACGCCGATGCCTACCATTATCTATCTACCACCAGCCAACGAATAGACCATGACACAACTTTGCGCTCTCAGCCCGTGCAAAGCTTCAGTGAGAGTGCATCCCACACTACTCACTCACCCACTGACCGACCAGGCGACTTTGCGGAGGCATCAAGTCATGCATGGAAGGAAGGAGCCTTAAGATATCCGGCGGACAAACAAAGGCAGCATCTGCTTTGTTTGTCCGCCTTCCTGTGGCCGTAGCAGGGTGCATCATACAATCTCGTGCTCAACTGTGGCAACCTGTGCCAGCTTCAGTAAACAAGTGAAGCCTCCTCGTCCTGCGGCTTCTCGAGGGCAGTGACGTGCTCCTTGAAACAAGCTGCTGCTTCCTCCCTCTCGCCTTCCTTGCCCAGATGGTTGTACGCCATCGCCTTCAGATAGTAAGCCTCCGCCGCCATCTCATGGTACTGTGTATCACAACGGATTTCAGTTTATATTAGACCCTTTCAATGCATTTTCGACTTGATCCCAGTGTTTCAGGAAGAATTGTCTGAGATGGAATCGTCAGCTCACCTCTAAGACCTGTAGGTCTTCGGCCGCTTGATTCAGAGGATCCAGAACAGCACAAGGATCTTCGGAAACTGTCGTAATAATAACAAAAGGAGCGTCAAGACAGAGCGTAAATTTAGAAGCACGTGAACACGAAGGCGTCATCCTGATATACCTGAGAATTCTGGATCGGTTAAATGACATTTCGCCAAGACTATGTGAGCTCGAGCACGCAGCTCAAGACCGCCATGGCCAAGAATCATGGGAAGGCTTTGGTAAACAAGACTCAAGGCCCTCCTCGCATGGCTTGATCCAAGAGCTAGCCACAGTTCAGCGAGAGTAAGCGTGGCAGCAGCTTCAAGCAGATCCAAGTTAAACGATTTGCAGAAGGATTGGCTGGCCAATGCGTAAGGGAGCCCAAGGACTGCATTGTCGGACTTCTACAGGGAAGAGAAGAAAATATCAGTTCCCTCTGCGAGACATTGCAATATTTATTAGGTTTTGGACACAACAAAAAAATGTGTCTTACTTTATGTATTTCAGCAAGTAATAAAAGAACGCTTGCATTCTCTACTTGCATGTTGTACTTGTAGCACGTAGAGAAAAGAGAATTTGCCACGATTGCTGCCTGCACAAAGGACACTCAAGCATTGAAGAAGATCTTTTCGTTGGATCAACATGGCTGAAATGCTCATGAACCAGCATGTATTACATAAGTTAAAATGAAATATTAATCAACTTGCAAAGATGAAATCACAGTGACCAATAAGATGAGTAATACATGTTTATTGGATAACTACAGTAAGCAAGATAATTTAAAACCTGGCTAAATTGTTTTGCAGCAAGTAGCGTGCGGGCACGCCGTAGACTAGCTTCAGTCTTCAGCTCAATGTCTACTCCACTAACAGAAGATGAGAGCACGCCAAATTCATCACAGATTTGTTGCGCAACTCTCAGGTGTCCACTACATAGATCAATTTAAAACTAAGTATTATCAGATCGGATTGTGGACGCAGAAGTTGATCAAAGGAGTGAGGAAACGGCTCTATACCGATGCAGGGCACGGTCATGTAGCAATTGCATTTTGAGAAGCTGGATGTGTGAGTTCGTCGAGGATGGGAACTTCTCTTCGACAAGCTTGAGGGCACCAAATGCAGCTGCAGAATAATTGCATAATGTCAGGTCACACGAAATTATGAAAACTCACATAGCGCTTGCAGGTTATAACACATAAACTTTGGTTATATGGTAACTAACCGGAATATCCTTCGAAGACTACTAACTGTTGAATTAGCTTGACATATGCTAGCGACAGCTCTGGTGAACTGTAAAAATATATAATATTATCACATGTCCAGATTAGCAAATCATAAGATGATTTTCAAGAAACAGCTTACACGGGACAGGAAAATTGCTAGAATTTCATTTTGTTATACCTTGCAGCATCAGCAAAGCAGGTTGCATAGACCAAAGCATTCATTCGAACCATCGGAGCACTGTGAAGAGGGTTAACCAAACATCAGGTTTCTGGAAAGGATGCAGATAGCAAGTTGGCAAAAAAGGAGACAAGTTGGAGTTCATTTCAAAATATTATTCAATATGACTACATGTATTCAAGTAACAATGGAATGGAACAAGAACATCAGTGGGAAGTTGGCAGCAAAGGAGACGATCAAATGTTTCATGTAGCAAGAGGCTGAAGCAAACCACGGGGTTGAATTAGAGCTACGAGCTACATAAGACCAAAAAGGACTTATAAATATCAAACAAGTATAGAACAAAGAGCAGGGCCAATATAATGGTATTTCTGGTATTAAAATTAGGAGTTTAGGACCAATATATAGTAGTATCAATCAATAATACAATAGCATGAGACCTAAGTATTTGCACTTTCTAAGATGAGTCCCTATGTAATTACTTATCCCCCCCCCCCCCCCCCCCCCCCCCCCCACACACACACACACAAATCCACAGTACTATGCCAAGCTGGTACTATCACCATGTACAACCTGCAATTTCTGCTACGAAAATGCAGTTCTACAGTAAACATATACAGAGAACAGGTAAGTACCTTCCATAGTGCTCCCAGGCAGTGGCCCTCATCAAATACGCCGAGCCAGCTAACTGCAATACTGATGTGGGTATTGGACTTGGTTGTGCATTAAAGTGGAAATTGTCAAAGTCGTTTGCAATTGGCTTTTTGGGCTTTGTCGAGCTGCTACACCAAGAACTGGAAGCAGCAGACAGATTCCTAAGCCACGTGGTGCTGAAACTACCACTATCATGTGAAGCTGATAAGCCATCTGTGCCAAAGTCGGACAGCACGTGGGAACTTAATCTTAAGTTCTGCAATAAAACGTAAGACAAAAGGCTGATTAATTTATAACCAAACATATACATCCTCTATAACGAGGATGAGTAATTAATTGTGATATTAATGAAATTTACTGAGTACAGGGTAAGTGTGACATACCTTGCAGACATCTGCAGGACATGTTCTAAGCTTTGTAGCATTAGGGCCAAACGACACCAATGGCCTTTGGACATGCTGGTAAGCCAAGGTATACAGTCAGAAAAAATAAAGATCAACAAAGACGCACCAAATTAAAACACAATATAAAAAGTCCTCTAGCCTAGTCAAGATCAAATAACTAATGCCTC
This sequence comes from Poa pratensis, assembly GCA_947311845.1. NCBI lineage: Eukaryota > Viridiplantae > Streptophyta > Magnoliopsida > Poales > Poaceae > Poa > Poa pratensis. The sequence goes on along the minus strand of CAMZMU010000044.1, from coordinate 70,261,392 downwards.
ACGTAAAGATAAATAGATCCAAAACTACACTGTCTGTTAAAAGTTGTGATGCCATGTCTAAATGGCAGCACTAGGACAACAAAAAGGAACAGGAAGAACAACTTAAGCATGGCTAAGTGTTAAAAATATCTTGAATTCGAATAATACCAAATCGAGATCTTACCTTCAGATCAAATTTTGCAAGCGAGATGTGATCAAAGGATAGTAAGCTTGTAAGTTTCAACATATCAGCTCTTTTAAGCGATCTCTTTAAAAGAACAAGCAACTGCTGTTGAATGGATAATGGCGTGCCTAGTCCAATATTGTTTCCAAGTGAATAGGGAGAACCAATTATCCCAACTGTGCTTGATATGCCTATCTTTGATAGTAAATTGGAAATGGCTCCTAATATATATGCAAGGCACGCATCATCATTGTTCTGAAAAAACAAATTAAAGCATCTGTTAAGCAGCCAACTGAAGAGCGGCTTGCACCAATATTTACATATCTCTGAAAATGTAATATCTATGCAAGGCATGAATCGTAATTGTTTCTTTCAAAATGGTTAGATACAATTGTATTCGAGAAAGAGACTAGTTCAATAACTAACCATTTGAGAAACACGCACTGCTTCTGTAAATGCCTGGAAGAAAGCAACCCAACAGAACAATAAACAATGTGCCATATTGAAAGAAAAAGGTCAATGGACTGATAGGCGGATAGCAGAAAACAGGAAAGTCAATACCTTATATTACCTCTAGGGCTTTCTTCGGATGTCCAAAGTAACAATGCAAGTTGCCTAAGCATAGTAGAGCACTCTCATACTTTCCAACAATAATATCTTGGTTTGGAGACAAAGAACGAGTAAAATTTCCTTGCATCCCTGCACTATACCATCCATAAAGCATACCCAGTTAAGAAAAATTTGCAAGAGGTTACTGTGCTTCCATTTGCAACATATCATTATGACCTCTTGTCTTGTGGACAAAAGACAAGCAGGTCAAGAAATAAACAGTAGCATTGAGCAACACTAAACTACGGTAAGGAAATTGACACACTAGAAATGACTCGTCTTTTGGTGGTTTACTTCGTGTATATGCTTCAACAGTCTAGATTTTATAACATTACAAGAAGGCTAATCAATCAACTTGCATTATCATAATTCAGTCCATCTTGGTAAGTAGAAATCTGCAGAATTCAGGAACGAAAACAAAGAAGGCCCTTGTAGACAGAGAACATGCTAGGTTCATGTATTCTTTAAAGATATTGATTAACTTGCAAAAAAATATTCAGGTCTGGCCATCAGGCATTTGCTTAAATGGACAGAACAGGTGTCAAAATAGCAATCATAGAAAAATGTGGTCAAAATATAAAGCCCGTATGAGTGGAGGTCTGGGACTGACTGACCTGTAATCAAAATAGCGGTGAAGATTGTCTAATGATGCAACATAGTCATCATGGCTCAGAGCATTCAAGTATTGCAAGAACTGGACCTGCCAGATCGAATAAAGGCAAAAAGATAAACCAAAGTACTGGGAGCTGTTCACTGACATGCACATTCATGTATTAGATGTATTAAAATGTGCCATAACTTACACGATGAAGCTCCGGAGCCAATGTCTGAAGCTGTGTCATAGTGGCATTAAATGAATTCAATGGCACCGAGCTGGGATTCCTGCAGCAAAACAGCTGCTGTTAAAGACACTGAACATGCCCTTTAGCTTTGATGGTGATATTAGTTGATTAAATGTAGGACACGACACTCACTTTTCAAGAATGTCAGCTTGGTGGTTAAGATATGCCTCTAATTGCCACCTTGATCTCAGACAAGTCGGATTATCATCTGCTTTGAAAATATTGGCTGGCCAATAAATAGGTTTGATCATTTGACATGCTGGAAAAATAAAAGGAACTCACACAAATAGATTGCATATGTTTGGTTCACATTTCAGCACACAAATGGTGTGAGAATAAACAGCATAGATGTTTTGCTACAAAGGCTGGTATTGCTATAACCAAATAAGTATGCCACAAAAGAAATGAAGTGTAGAAATTATGACCCAACCACATAGTGACAGTATTCAAATGACTTGGAGGAAATCGGTTTCATGCTTGCGTGGATTCTTCTATTATAAAGGTCAAGGTGGCTTCTTAGGCAGCAAATATTACAAGAATGGAGTAAAAACGTATTTATATTAGATACTTGTTTAAATATTATTATTTTTGGCACTCAAAACAGTGGGGAAGGCCCCCACTGCGTCATTTTTCATTTTCATATAAAATATGTAATTACATGCAGGGTGAGAAAGAATACAGCAGGAAATTACATATGATCAATCCAGATTTGCACACCCTCCTTTAGGCTAGGTTTTACTATGCCTAATCAACTCCGCTGATGATTTAAAAAGGTTGTAGCATATATCAATATTTGGGATCTCTCCATCAAATATGATTTTGTTCGTGTGATTCCATATACTCCAGCATCCAGCAATCAAGGATAACTTGAAGAAGCAGCATCCAACAAACATTAATATCAATACTAGTTCCTTTCATGGTCGCATATGACAGTACAAAAACTGACTAAATGCCAGATTCTGAGCTAGATTTTGTTCCATGTTGTGCCGTTGTATTCTGGGTTTTTTTATCAGCTGCGATTGATTCTGAAATTCTGGTTGTGCCAGATTCTGAGCTAGATTCTGTTCCATGTTGTGCCCGTTGTATTCTTTCTTCATTGGATTTTTCAAATAACTCTGCTTATCGCATCAAAATGAAAAGGTTAAAGGGTTAAGGGTTCAGTTTACCTTCATCAAAATCATGGAGTGAGATTGGCGCATGGATAAAAGACGTAGAGCTCTCCCCCATATGGCTCTCAGCGGCATAACCTTGACCGTATTTGTCAAATACTCCAGCTCTAACACCTATATCTGCATCCATCATGTCACTCATTTCCATTTCGCTGGTAAATTCCTCATCTTCTGCCATATCATATGAAGTGTCAGCTGAGTTACAGTACGCCACAAGATCTGCCAACAGATGGCAAACACCCTACAATAATTTCCAGCAAACACAGTTAGTACCCTAAATATGAAAAGAGAATGGTGTAAAAATATATTAAAAAAAACAAGGGCCTTGAATGCCATATTCCACTTGTAGCACCTCGAAAGTCATTGAATGGAAGGCAAGTATACAGCAACGAAGATAAACTCCAAGCTGACTATTAGGGTCCAGAAACTCGTCCTCCACACCTGCGCCGTCCGGTGAAGTGAGCACCCCTGGCAGAAGCCATTGCAGGGTAAGCCGTGTATTTGGGAACCTTTATATTAAGCAGGAAATGCCAAGGACTCGAAAATCCATCCATGCTGCGAAGCTCACCTCGTAGCTTATCAAAAAAATTGAACAGATCATCCGGCGAGTTAAGCCCTGACAGAGTAGTTGTCAACTGCTCACAGAGCCAACCGTCAACCAAGTCATCTACCGCCTTCAACTGCCTCAAAAGCTCTTCCAGTGGCGGTTCCAGAAAATCCTCGCATGACTACAGTGCAGCGTACACAATGCACAAATTTCATTACATATCATAAAACAAATCAAAACAAGTGAGTAATTACATGTAATTTTCTCATTAATAGATCGCAGTGATTGAACATCCTCTCAAGCCAAGCCCGAATCGCATATACCAACGACACTGACATTGCAAAGCTAGAGTACACTGGTGTGATAGTAAGGCTGCATCAGCTGTAAATTTCATCATACAAAATGTACCAGGTACTGAGAAATCGAAATGCAAAAATCAAGTCAACTGGCAAACAGCCGATGCTTTACTGAATAACAACACAAGTGAAGCAGCTCATTCTACATTTGGACGCTAGCTAGTTACTGTATGCAGCGGGTCTAGGGAGAACAATAACACTAATCACCGCAGGATTAAGAGGAGGCCGCACTAATCACGCTAGTGACAAGGGTGCGCGCGTGCGTACCCGGGTGAGGGAGAAGAGGAAGAGGCCGAGGCGGTTGTGGTGCGCGACGGACTCGAACGGGAACGGCGGCGCGGCCTCCTGCTGCGGCGCGAAGACCTGCACGAGGTGGCACACCGCCATCCGGTGCGGTGTCAGCTCCAGCAGCGCCTCCCCGCCGCCTCCGCCCCGGATCCCGCGTCCTTCTGCCCCGCCCCCGCGGCGCCGCGGACCCCCGCGAACGCGTTCATGGCGCCGCCGCCGCCGCCGGCGAGGTCGCCGGAGACGAGGGTTTTGAAGTTATTTTTGGCTGCGAAAGCGGGGAGAGTGGTGAGTGGAGTGGACGACGCTGGGGACTGGGCTTTCAGCCTCGTCCGCTCTCGTGGGCCGGAGGAGGAGTTAAGTGGGCCGGCAAGCGCTGATGGACCTTCGAGTTGTCTGACTGATTTGGCCGGCCCGTCCTGCTCTTTTTTTGTTTTTGAAAATGTGGGTAATCTGATGTACGTAAGAAAATTAAAAAAAGCTATAGATACATTTCTGACGCACCAGCTACTCTTAAGGAGGATACGAAGAGAAAGAGAGAGAGGGGAGAAGGAAAATAAACACGTGGTCGTTCGATCTGTATTTATTATACTCTTAAGGAGTATAACATTTATCAGTCTTGTCCACCATGTAATCCGGCAAGCGGATGCACAGAGAGATTTAGATAGGTTGAAAAACCAAGTCAACGAATCTCATATCTTCCCCACATTTCATTCATCGTTGTTACATCCTAATCCAATCAAACTGAACTATTAACAAAACTAATAGAAAAATGAAGCAGGATTGAAACTATTTCATTGACACGTGTCGAGTATACATTCCATGGTTTTCCTGTCTCACAATAGCACGAGTCGGACCAATTATCGTCATCTTCAATCACACTACGTAACGAGTACGAGTGCATAGGATTGTTCTTTCCTATTGGAAGACACTGTTTAGCTTGTTCTCTCTCAATACCCTGGTTGTAATGGCGGACAAAACTTTGCATTTCCGTTAAGTGATTAATGGAAATGGGCATAGCCAGTTTGCGAAAAAAAATTATAAGCACGAATAGGGTTTGATTTTGCCGGTAGTTTGCAGGGGCCACCATTTTCCAGCTGCGGTTTGAAAAAATTTCGGAAGAAAAGGAAGACTTTTGCAGTTTGACAACAGAGTGAAGTTTGAAACAAGAGATGGCGCCGGGCGGAGCTGGCTCGGACCTGCGATGGCATATACTAGCTCCCTTCTTCTAGAACAGTTAAGTGGCACGTAGACTAGCTCCAAGCACTCGCTTTTCACGACAGCGAGATAAACGTCCGGCTAGAAGCTGAGCTTGTGTTTTTCCTCGGGAGGCATCTCGCGTCCCTGGATGCTCACCACGACGGTGATAGCAAATACGTACGGCCGGCGAACTGATCGATCATCGATGGCACTTGGTTTATTTTTCTGCAGCGGTTTAGGTAATTAGGTTGATTGGTTATGTATATACATGGTCTACTGCTTGAGCTCAGCTCTGATCTCGGATCGTCAACCTTTTCCGCAATGGCGATCCGCCGGCCGGCCGATCGGAATATTCCGGCGCCCTCCGTACGACCGAAATTATTTGTCCGGTGAACGATGGGTCGATGTATGACCTTTGTCTCAGTTTGGATGAATATCTTGCTCACTCACTTATGGTATATGCATGTCAGGGTTGCTGTTAAAAGATGGATCGAGAGGCGGAAAAGGATGGTAGCTAGCTAGTCAAGCGGAAACGAATGTGTTTTTGTATTGGTAAAAAATTGGCATATATATACTCATCTTCATTCATGCATCCTTAGGGTGCTCCAAGTAGAAATTTCGTTGGGCATTCCTAGCTAGAGACCGTCACTTGGGGGTGAGGCGTGGGTCAGATTTTTTTTCTCAGTTGTAACCCCATTCGCAACCGGAAAGTTTCTAGTTGTAAACCATGCATGTGCAACCCTGGGTTGAATCACGACGTACTCCAGTGACGATAAGTCGACCGAGAATTAGAAAAAATGTACTCCCTCCGTTCACAAAAGAATGTCACAACCAATATTAAATTTGCATGTATCTAGATATGATTTAGTGTGTAGACATGTAAATTTGATGTTGGTTGTGACGTCCTTTTTTAAACGGAGGGAGTATCTTATTCGGATAACCTAGTACTATGGTGCAACCCGACTTTTATTTATAAAGATTTTTTACAGACTTGCATCAACTTCCTTTGTTATCCACTATCAGCGCTGAGCTGATCGATTAGGGACCTGTTCCGTGCATGCCATACGTACGTAGCTAGCTTCTAGATCCTTACGAGCTACGAAGGCGTATTTTATTTGGATATCATTATATACTCTGATCCCTTTTGTTAGAGGCTCATACACCTATATATGTATCTGTTTAGTTGCAATCATGTTTGTGTGTATTACTGGATTTACTCCCATGGTGTCCAAATGGCAGTCGGATAGATCGAGGAACTTCACATCAAACTAACCGATCGATGGAATATATACTTTTGAAGTGATGTCATACTCCTATCGAACTAACTAGCTATGACAGGATTATATAATCTCAAAACCTTATGTGTGTTCAAACATCCGAATATCGAATCCAATTGCGTTGGTTGAAATATTTGGCAACCTATTGGCGTAAAGGAATTAAACCTCGTGGATTATGTACTAAAAGGCATTATGTTGAATATATTTAAGAGCATTACAGCGAAACACGCTGGGTCAAACTCAGTAAAGTGAGGATTGAATTAAGGAAGAGGTCAAGCACCAGATCGCCATGAAATACATGATCATAAAACCATGTGCAATTTCAACCTTTCATCAATTCATCGTCTAAAGAGTTCAAGTCTGGTTTTGCCTTTATATCATGAGCAATGCCCATCAAAAGTGACACATGGAGATCGCTGCCACATGAGAATCCTCACACTTGTTTTCTCGCACATTCGCTTTCAAAAATTATGGAAAAGACAAACAAGTCAAAACCAAAAAAAACAAGTGTGCTAGAGTAACATCGGCCACGAAAGGGTAGCCAAAACCTATGCCGATAGAACCTCGATGTTAGGCTACGTGGCAGAACCAACGCGCCAAACAGCCCACGGTGTAAGTTGCCTCATTTTTTTCTCTTTCTCATTTTAGACTTGACATGGTCTCCCACATGTCGTTTTCAGTATTCGCTTTTCTATGAGATGGCAGCAAAGAGTCCTCACACACTCAACTTCCTCGCACATTTGTTTTTCAATAAACTAAAATAAAAGGCAAATGTGTAGAGAAAAAGCATGCAAGACGCGTCGTGGAAACATCGGCCACGTGGCCTAAGATTCAAAGGGTAAAGAACTCAACCTGTGCCGGGAACACGGCAGTAACCGGTGACGTGGCATAGCCCACAGCCGGATGGCCCACCGTGTAACATCCCCTCCCACACAAGCCAGAAAACGCCCCCCCCTCTCTCACTCTCACGTTTTAGTCATTTTTTCCTTTGACACGGTGTCACTTTGAGCAAGCACGTCATTATCGACGTTTGCTTTTCTCCAAAAGGATGAACGAGAGCAGTAAAAAATGGCGGAAGAATCAACTCGGTGTGGACGTATATATAAGTCCAAACAGAAGCGTTGTAACTTGTAAGCATGTGATCCGTCCACTCGATCTTCCTTAACCTTATCATCACTCCAAGGCGGTGGCTACGCTCTGGTGGACTTCCAGCTTCATCTGCTCCGTCAAGACCCAGGCGGTGGACTGAAGACGGCGGCTTCGTCGGCGGCTTCCTGGCCGCGGTTCGCTGCGGTTCGCCGGCTCGAGGAGTTCGGCGGCAGCGCGCGGCTGGCGGTCACCGTGGTGAGGCGGCGTCGGTGGTGCTGGGCCTCAAGATCTGGTTTGTTTTTCCTATTTTGCTGAGGTTGTTCTGCTAGTTCTGTGTTCTTGATCTGTAATCCTTGTACTAAAAAAACGATAACTACATAAAAGTCGATTAACTACTCTTCTACTGATCGTCACTGGCTAATTAGCTTAATTACCTTAGCTTCTATATATATAACTCAGCTAAAATGAAACTGGTTTCAGTTTAAGCTAAAGGGAAACTTTCTGAACTGTCTCCGTAATGCTGAGTGAACCTTCTCGCGCATGGCATGTGAACCTTCAAACGGAACATGAACTGGACATTTTTTTCTAAATGAGGTGAACTGTTTTTCTGAACTGCACATGAACCTTTTTTCTGTACTTAGTGAACTTTTTTTTCTAAACGAAGTGAACCTTATTTCCTGAACTTTTTTCTTAACGAGGTGAACCTTTTTCCTGAACTGCACGTGAACTTGTTTTCTGAACGTAGTGAACTTTGTTTCTGAACGAAGTGAACTTTTTTTTCTGATACTTTTTTCTGAGTGAGGTGAACTTTTATTCTGAACTTTTTTCCGAACAAGGCGAACATTTTTTTGAGCTACACGTGAACTTTTTTCTAGACAAGTGAACTTTTAGAACTGTATTTCTGAACGAAGTGAACTTTTTTTTCTAAACTCCACATGAACCTTTTTTCTGGAACTTTTTTCTGAACTTTTTTTACTGCACGTGAACCTTTTTTATTTTTTATTTTGTTCTTAACGAAGTAAACTTTTTCCCTGAACTTTTGTTTAAGCTGCATCTGAACGTTGTTTATGAACGAAATGAACTTTTTTTATGAATGAAGTGGACCTTTTTTTTTGGACAAAGAGAACTATTTTTTTTAAACTGCACATGAATATTTTTTCAGAAAACCCAGATAGGACATAGGCGAGCTCTCTGGCCGGCAGCGACATGGGACCAGCGACCGTGGGCTAGGAGGTGCCAGCTCGGGATTTCGTCGCGGGCCCTAAACTTTGCAGGGAGGCGGCGGCGCGGACCTCGGCCAGGGACGTGCTGGAGCGCTGGAGTTAAGAGGCAGGGATCCGGAGTTGGAGTAGGGAGCAATGGGGAGAAATGGGGCTTGCCGGCGGGGACGGGCTGCGCCAGGGAGCAGAGATGCCGCGGTTGTCTCGCGTCGATGCGGGAGGAGCAGAGGCGATGTGGCAGCCTCGCGCCGGCCGGGGATATGGAGGGGCGCCGTTGCGGCTCCACGGTGGGCTGCGCGTTGCAGGGAACTTCGGCGGCAAACCGCCCGATGCACTGGGACGCTGACGAGGAGCGCGCTCCGCTCCGGTGGTGGGCGCGCGAAGGGAGGTCTCCGAGCAGACGCCGGACCTTGGGGCGCCGCCGGAATCTCATACAAGCCGTGTCGGTGCGGGGCGCGCCGGGATCCGTGTGGATGCGGGGAGGGTGGGTCGCCGCGGGCCGGGCGCCCGAGCCTGGGGAATGACCGCTGGGGATCCAAGGAGGCCGTGAAGGAGTTCGAGATGGCACGGCCGCGACAGAGGAGGTCGCCGGTGCGGGGCCTCGCAGGGCGGCGGCGGCGCGGCCCATCGACCAAGGGCCTCGCAGGGCCTCGGCCAGGGCGGCGGCGCGGGGCCTCGCAGGGCGGCGTGGCCCTCGGCCAAGGCAGCGGCGGCGCGGGTCCAGCGGGAGCCCTCGGCCAGGGCGGCGGTGGCGTGTGGTTCGGCGGCGCGCAGGCCATGGTGGAGCAGGTCGGGGGTAGGAGGCGGTTCGGTGTGGAGATGGGGTTGGTGGCGTGAGGTAGGTGGGTGGCCTCTTTTTTTATTCGGTAGGTCGGGTCGGGTCGGGAGGCATCCCGAAATAGAATAGTTTCAGTTTAAGCTTAAAGAGAAACTCTTAGGGTAGGACTAAACAGAAACCTACCTTAAGAGTTTCCATTTAACCCTAAACAGAAACTATTCCTAATTTTCGGATACAGACGCACCCGCACCGGACCGAAGCCCGACTGCTTTTTTTACCCAAGTCCACCTACCGATCGTGTCCTCTTCGCCAACCCTACCCAACCACCCCCACCTCCTCGACCAACTACCCCCGGCGCTCCGCCGCCGCGCGCCCGCCCTACCTCACCTTCTCCGGCGCCGAGCGCCCACCCTAACCTCCTCTCCTCCGCCGCCGCGCGCCCGTCCTGGCCTCCCCTTCTCCGCCGCCGCGTGCCCGCCCCGGCCTTCCCCACCTCCTGCATCCCGGACTCCCGGTGCTCCCTCGGGAACCAAAGCGACGCCGCCCCTTAGAAACCAAAGCGCCGCCGCCCTCGGGATCCACCCACGCCACCGCCCCTCGGGATACGCCCACGCCACCGCGCCCCAGGATCCATGGCAGATCAGGAGTGCCCGAGGTCCCCGACTCCGCCCTGTCCCCGTCGTCCACCTGCTCGCCGGCGGGCCCTGCAGCCCCTGCCGGCGAACCCCACGCGCCGCCCAATCTCGCCTCTGCATGCTACTTCCCTTCACTCCGACGGGAGGTACCCTGCGCTGCCCCTGACTTCCCCTGTCGCGCGTCGGCCTGGCGTGCCTCTCTGCCGGCTGCACCGTATCCCTCCCCTGCCTGAATTTCGGCCGGTGCCGCTGCTCTCCACTCGACCGAAGCTGGGAGCGGGAGTCCACCCGCCTGCCGTGCTCCCCTGCCGGTGTACCGACGCTCCACTGCGGCGGTTCTGCTCCCCTGCGGCGACCGTCCCTGGCTCCACTCAGTCTACGCCTCATCTGGATGTCGGCAGGTCGCCATGACCACCATGCCTAGCTCCCGCATGGACTGCTTTAGGCCCTGATGTGAACCTTTTTTTATATGACCATGATGCGAACTACTGCTGGGTGATGTAAACTGTGTATTTTGGGCTGTTTTTAACTGTTGTGCTCGCTGGAGAACTAGAGTGAGAGCCGTAGTTCAGGTGATCTGCTCTGTTCCTGTAAAAAAATTTGCTCGAAAAAAAGGTTCACTTTGCTCATGCAAAAAGTTCATTCCGTTTAGAAAGAAAATTCACTTCGTTCATAAAACAAGTTTACGTGCGGTTTCAGAAAAAAGTTCACTTCGTTCAGAAAAAAGTTCACTCCGTTCAGAGAAAAAGTTTACTTGATAAAAAAAAGAGTTCATTTTGCAAAGAAAAAAGTTCAGGAAAAAAGTTTCAGAAAAAAGTTCACTACGTTCAGATAAAAAGTTCACTTCGCTTTAGAAAAAAAATTCACGTGCAGTTCAGGAAAAAAGTTCACCTCGTTCAGAAAAAAGTTCAGGAAATAAGGTTCACTTCGTTTAGAAAAAAAAAGGTCACTTAGTACAGAAAAAAGGTTCATGTGCAGTTCAGAAAAACAGTTCACCTCGTTCAGAAAAAAGTTCAGAAAAAATGTTCAGTTCATGTTCCGTCTGAAGGTTCACATGACATGCACGAGAAGGTTCACTCAGCTTGCCGAGACAGTTCAGAAAGTTTCCCTTTAGATTAAACAGAAACCAGTTTCATTTTAGCTGAGTTATTAGTTCAGTATATATATAGTTTGCCAAAAAACTAAGTTAACCACAATAAACATATACCTTCGATCGCATCGCTGATGTGATGTGATTAAAGTTAAGCATATAATTAGCCGTCCGGGAGGGAGGAACTAAGTATATATAGTGTATACATAATCAAGGGGATCTTGGGAGCTCAGGATTCTGCTGCGTACTGCGAGGTGGCTTTCTGGCGTCGAGTATTTGTTGCTACTTAGGTCTTAGGAGTAGTAAGTTAACAAGTGCGATCGATGGCAACAAGTACTAAATACGTATTTGCATTTTGATAGTTTTACTAGAGTCTGAAACTTAGTTATTTCTCATAAGATCGATCGGGCTGCAAATCATTTTACCAAAATTCGTATAAATCTTTGTAGGGACAATACGAAAGATCACCAAATTTGAAGCCGCACACAACATGCCTGTATACATGGACGGTACCTGCTCGATCGGGACGGTGAATGTATTGGTACCTCCACGTGGCGGCGCGGCGCCTTGTCTCCTTCAGACCACACCATCCACGTGCAGTTCATTAATTTAATTCGTAATAACTCGATTGAATGATTAGCTCGTCCAGAGATACACGCAGGGGTACTCATGTAATCTGTCGATTAATCTCCATCAGTTCTCCGTAGTGGCCGGGAACCATAACGAAATGCGGCTCCAAATGACAATGATCATGTATTGTTGTCTCATATTTTTGTAAATGTGTCCACTTTAAATGTATGATTGCATTGCATAAGAAAGATACGAGAAAATGGCCACCTCCAAGGAAAAACATTAGTGCTCCAACATTAATTATTGGAAATATGTTGATCATTTTGCTTTGTGTGAAGAGAAAGTTACGGGATAAAAAAAAACTCCTCCCACCTAAAGAAAGGAAGATGAAACAGCCCACCGTCGACTTGGATCATAATGATGATTACAATGAAGAAACACTAACACTAGAGAGAAAACATAGGAAGACCAGATGGAAGTAGGAAGGGGAAGGACAATTAGAAGAAGAAAGGACCGAGGCCAAAAGCATGAGGGAGAAGATCTATGAGTAGATGAATGCATGCAAAGAAAATGGTGGCTCAAGCTTTGCAAATGAAGAAGAAGGTGGTCGATAAAGAGCGAACATATAAGATGAAAAATTGGAAGAAAAAAAAATTAAGAAACTGGGGTGAAGAAGATTGCCAAGGAGAAGCACAAGACGAACTTTATGGACCTTCGTTCCTTCTTGAGGAGGATAAGACGAGTCAAGAGATCATCGTCGAGAAGAACAAACTCGTGGTGATGGAACCAGATGAAAAGGGCGAGAAGGAGAGGGCATATTGGGACACCCGAGGGGGGGGGGGGGGGGGGGGGAGAGATCTTGCAACTAAACATATGTGGGGTTGCCCGGATGAGAGGTGGAGGTTCTGCCAGTGGTGGTGGAATGGCGGTGGTAACAATGTGTGGGATGGAAATAATTTCCACGTAAAGAGAGAGGATCTGGCGCGCCTGGGCACCAATGGTACTTTTTTGAATGGTACTTTTGAGTTTCAAAAAAATCCAGTTTCATAGTAGTACGTACTATGTGTTTAGTGGAGAAATTGCTTGAACATCTGCCGCACACCGGAAAAGGCCTCGTTGCTTGGGGTCCACGTCGCAGCTCGTTTGTTTTTTCCGCAGGCTCCCACTTAAAAGCCCGGCGTCGAGAGCCCAGCCCACAGCCACACACACACACACGAACACACATCGCCTCGCCGGCCACCGCAAGAACCAAATCCGATGGCGGGCTCCTCCGCCGTGTACACGCCCTGCCGGCCCCAGCCCCACGCCCGCCACCGCCTACTCCTCCCGCACCACCAGCAGCCGCGGGGCGTGCTCGCGTGGAGGACGAGGACTCGGGGCGCCGGCCGCTTGAGGGCGAGCCTGGTGGCGACGGCGCCGGCGCGGACGGCGACGGAGGAGGCGGTGTACGAGGTGGTGCTGCGGCAGGCGGCGCTGGTGGAGGGGCGGCAGCGGGCCACGGAGGCCGGGAGGAGGCGGCGGTGGCGCGAGGAGGACGAGGAGGGCGCCGGGCTCGGCTGGGGACTCCTCGGCGACGCCTACGGCCGCTGCGGCGAGGTCTGCGCCGAGTACGCCAAGACCTTCTACCTCGGTGAGCACTGTCTACTCTACTGTCGATTATACTGTCAGCCTACTGCTGTTTCTTCTGCTTCTTCTACTGTCAAATATCGTTCAGATAGTTGCAAAATTCTTCAGGGCTGAACTAAGGGTAGAATCGCAGAGTAGGACTAGAAAAAGTGTGACAAGATCACCTCTAGTTCTCCAGCCAACCACCCAGAGGCTATCTGAAGTGAGCAACAACTGTATCTGTATGCACATGTGAATATGTGATGTGCCCACTTCGATAGCTAGGTAGTATATGCACTGCACGTGGCCGCTGAGACATGAGATGGTGGTCGGTGGAGCCATGGCTCCATGGAGTTGACACATAAGCACTGATGACGGCAGTTTTTTTCTTCTTCAGCCGAATTGTGGGGAACCACTGGCAATTAATCAATGGCTTCCTTGATTGGGGTTAGAGTGGGCTAGACTAGTTGGTGGGGTTGACATGATGCATGGGCTTGATTTAAGTCTATCGACTTCTATAGAGTTTATTTGTAATCATTGGTGATTCTGTTTCCAATCGGATATCTGACCTTGTGATGAATCTGATTCACCCTGCGAAGATTTGCTTCATGTGCTAAGATTTTGCTTCATGCAGTAGACCTTTTACCATCTTTAAATTTCTGACGGCGTGTCTGTCTCGATGTATCTTCCAGGTACACAGCTTATGACTCCTGAAAGGCGCAAAGCTGTTTGGGCAATCTATGGTACGTCGGGCTGCAGATTTTGTTATTACTGTCATTCATGGAAAACAAACATAAATTTATTGCTTATGACCTCATTTGATTATCTGTGACTAACTATTTGTTTTATGTTTTGCAGTATGGTGCAGAAGAACTGATGAGCTGGTAGATGGCCCCAACTCATCTTACATCACTCCCAAGGCACTTGATCGATGGGAGAAGAGACTTGACGATCTGTTCGAAGGCCGCCCATACGACATGTATGATGCTGCCCTCTCAGACACCGTGTCGAAGTTTCCAATAGACATCCAGGTAAATGAGGCAGAAGAAGTTTTGGTATCATGTATGAAACACCACTGGAAGAAAATTACTAAAAAATAGTAAATTAGCAAAGTTCACTTTTTTCGATACTTCCGTAACATCCTGATCCCTTTTTCTGACAGCCATTCAAAGACATGATTGAAGGAATGAGGCTTGACCTGTGGAAGTCGAGGTACAAGACCTTCGATGAGCTTTACCTCTACTGCTACTATGTCGCTGGTACTGTCGGTCTCATGACGGTGCCGGTGATGGGCATCGCCCCGGACTCAAAGGCCTCAGCCGAGAGCGTGTACAATGCCGCGCTAGCTCTTGGCATCGCTAACCAGCTGACAAACATACTCAGAGATGTCGGAGAAGAGTAAGTTCCAGTTAGCTGTATTTGCCACCTAGCATATTTCTTTCAAACTAAACTGTGTGGGTTTGTAAACTATACATCACCCACTCGTCCTCTGAAATCTTCTGTAAATTAGTGTACCCAATAAGATTAGTACCGATGTACTATTTTACTCTCCCATTATATTTATCAGACAACTTGTTACTGTTGAGTGTTTGTCTCTTGTTATATTGGTAAATTTTGTAGGCTAACGATGTTTTGTCTTTGTGGATTGGATCTCAGCTCGAGGAGGGGGAGGATCTACCTTCCGCTGGACGAACTGGCGCAGGCGGGCCTGACAGAAGAGGACATATTCAGAGGGAAAGTGACGGACAAATGGAGGAGGTTCATGAAGGGGCAGATCCAGCGCGCCAGGTTGTTCTTCGACGAGGCCGAGAAAGGCGTCATGAGCCTGGATTCCGCAAGCAGATGGCCGGTACGAGAGGCTTGCATACAAACTTCTGCACTTTGAGTTTCAATGGACAAAACAAAAAAATTCCACTGAAACTCAGTTTCGCAAGCCTTGGCTCACGTTGTTAACTATTCCATGCCTTGCAGGTCCTGGCATCACTGTGGCTGTACAGGCAGATCCTGGACGCCATCGAGGCGAACGACTACGACAACTTTACCAAGCGTGCCTATGTGGGCAAGGCGAAGAAGTTCCTGTCCTTGCCGGCGGCTTACGCGAGGGCAGCCCTCTCGTCATGAGCAAAGCAAAGCAGACTCTCCTAGATCAGATTTTTATTTTATTTTTCTTCCTTGTTTCTCTCTCTCTCTTTTTTGTCCGCGAGATTGTTATTGGCTGTTGTATATAGTCAGCTGTATGTTCGCCGTAAGCCATACGCTGCAGTATTTAGTTCTAGGGACTTGTTTCAGGTCCCACTGTAACTGTACACTTGTTACCACAACACACAGAGTGGAGAATGAAAATCACTCCAGTTCAAGAACCGTCTGTCACTCGTTCAGAGGTCAGCTGTGCAAGTTTTCTTGTGACAGATTATCCAAGTTCAGTCAAAACTGAACCCAGAGCTCCAGACTTTCTCTCTCGCTGTAATTATACGTGTGGGTTTGTTCATGGATGAAACCTTAGGGGAAAGAAACCCGAAGAGCACTTGAGACGCTTGTCGATGGACCCTTAGGGCTGAAGATGGTCTGATCGGCAAGTTGCTGGCCAAGTGTATGGTGATGTCCTGATCAGCAAGTGTGTGTGCCTGTGTGGTGATGAGTTCTGAAGAACGAGCGCCACATCTGACTGTGGCTGTGGCCCTACCAGCTAGGCACTTTTGGACACTTTATCTCCAGCGGCTAGTGGCTGGCTGCCATGTCAGCAAGCTCCTGTTGCCGCTGCCGCCCCAGCCACATCCCGGCGATAACTCCAGATTTTCTTCGATTTCAGAACGTTGGTGAACACATGCCAGTCTGAACTGAAGCCTGTGATGTGTAGCAACACAACAAAAGGGGGGGGAAAGGGAGAAGGCGACCTGCGTTTTGATTCTGTTCGCTGTCATGTTGATCCGCTCTTGGCCGATTGTGGACACACCCTACATTTTGGCCGGTTAATTGCGGGGTTTTTATAAGGACAGGACTAGGCGTCCCCGCGATCTTTCCGTCCGATCCCCGGGTCGCCAGCCGGCCGATGCAACCGCGCATAGCCGTCCGATCGCGCGCCAGCCCTCCAACCCCCGCAGTTGCTGCGATGAAGCAAACCGTCTCCCGCGCGTAGCAAAAAACGGTCATAACAGAAATCGGACATAATCCCGTGACTCGCGGAAGCGACGGGCGAGGCGGACGGCGACGGCGAGGCGGCGCGCCGTGCAGCTCCGCCGTTGCTGCGAGATGGACCACCTACGCCGCCCCATCCTCTATCCTCCACCGGGTCATCCTCACCACTTCCCGGCGCCCTCCATTGTTGCTTCAAGCTCGGATCCTCCCCCACGGCGCCACACCTACAGATCTGCGAGGCCTGGCACTGCGAATCCATCGTTTATGCAGGGGTTTCTACATGATCTAATGAATCCTTCGACAGTATTCGCCAAGGATCCAGAGACGGAGCAGCCCGCAGCTTCGGTGAGTTTTGAATTTTGCTACTGACTACTTTAAATCTCGCTGCAAAACTCTTGTGCTTGAGTGCTTGAAATTGTTGGCAGCATATTTCCTTGTGTGTAGCAAAAGCCTGGGAAGGAAGCATGAAAACTCAGTAGAGCAGAAAAAATCAGTAGCAGAAAATTCAGTAATGCTTGTAGCAAAATATATTTTCATTAATGTAGCATGCTATACACTTTATTGAAGCACAATAACATGAGGATTGTAGCAAACTTATTACCTGGAAGGGAAAATAAGAAAGGTGTTTCAATACAGTTCTGTTTTGAATAAAAATCAGTAGCATGGGTATTGAACAAAGTGGCAACTGTTTTTAATTTGCAAGAGTTTGTTGCGGATAGCATCGCAGGAGGTTTTGACCTGAACCGGCATGTTGACGCAGAAGCTTCTGATCATTACGTGCAGCCTGACAATGGTCCAAATAATTTTGCTGATGGACCACAAAGCGCAACAAGTGCTACTGATGCATTTGCTGCTGAAGAAGCAGGTGAGGAGGTTTGCTCCCAGCCAGTTGTTCCATATGTTGGCATGACGTTCGACTCCATAGAGCAAGCACAGATAGTTTACAATGATTATGCCTGGAAGATGGGTTTTGGTACACATATTGGAAACACGAAGTACAACCAGGCAAAAAAGCACCAAAAGACACAATCCTGAGCAGGGTGTTTGAGTGTGTGCATAAAGGGAAACCCGCTGCTGAAAAACCTGTTGCTGGAAGCAAATCTTCTGCTGCTGCGATGGAGGAGGATGTAGAAGTTGACATGAGCGCCTATGCTGGGCAGAAATCGAAGAGCAAGCAAGCTGGTGCGCACAAGGATGCTCCTGACATGAGACAGCGCAGCAAGTTGCTGCGCCATGATTGCAAAGCTAAGATGCTGGTAGGGAGGCGTCAAGGTGTTTGGGTTGTTACTGTTTTCATCGAGGAGCATACACATCCATTGGTGCAGCAAATTGGACGTCGTCGCTACTACAGATCTCATAGAAAGGTGACAGAAGAGGATTTCCAGTTTATGCAGACGTTACACGAGCAGAACATAACAACAGCAAAAATCATGGGTTGCCTCGGAAGTGTACATGGCGGTGATCCCAGATGTCTAGGTTATGTCAAGAAGGATGTTGCGAACATCAGGGGCATGCTGAGAGAAGAGATGACACTGCGAGATATGAGCATGACAATGGAGTATTTCAAGCCGCGGCATGCTTTGTGCCCCAGCTTCTATTATGCTTCACAGGTAGACTCCAACAACGCGGTGAGAGCTCTGTTCTGGGTGGATGGGAGGACTTGGTCATTGTACAGCAAATACAAGGACTGTGTGTTCTTCGACACAACGTTCTGTACAAACCGCTATAATATGCCTTTTGGTCTGATAGTTGGCATAAACAACCACATGCACACTATTGTCCTGGGGTGCGCTTTGCTGCCGGATGAGAAGGTTGAGACATTTAAATGGGTATTCGAGAAATGGATGGAAGCTATGGGTGGGGAGCACCCACATCATATAATGACCGACCGGTGCAGCAAGATTGCCGCAGCAATAAAAGAGGTTTTCAAAGATTCAATACACCGGGCATGCGTCTTCCACGTTTTTCGCCTAGCGAAAACCAAGCTTGGGCCAAAGATGAAAGAAGGTCACCCGTTTGCCGAACCTTTCTACGCAACCATATATGGCACAAACACAGTTGAGGAATTTGAGATTTGTTGGCAGCAAATGATTCAAAGATTTGCTCTTATGGAGAACAAACATCTGCAAAATATGTGGAATGCAAGGGCTACTTGGGCTCCGGTGTATTTCAGGAAGTGCTTCTTCCCATTTACTAGCACAACCGGTAGATCGGAGGGTCTTGGGCCAAAGATGAAAGAAGGTCACCCGTTTGCCGAACCTTTCTACGCAACCATATATGGCACAAACACAGTTGAGGAATTTGAGATTTGTTGGCAGCAAATGATTCAAAGATTTGCTCTTATGGAGAACAAACATCTGCAAAATATGTGGAATGCAAGGGCTACTTGGGCTCCGGTGTATTTCAGGAAGTGCTTCTTCCCATTTACTAGCACAACCGGTAGATCGGAGGGTCTGAATTCTTACTTCCGTTGATCACGCCTAGTGACTCGGTTTGGACCTTTGTGCAGCAATATGAGTTGTGCCAGAACTTGATGCTTGACCGCGAGGACAACTCAGGGTTTGTAATGGAAGCTACAACCGCAGCATTGTTGGGAAGGTGAGACATGAACTCATGTAGCACCTGGTTACTTATGATGCAACTGATTTTACTTAATGTAGCATAGTGTAAACTGTAATGATGCAAATGGGTTGATGTATGGTAGCAAAAACACTAAATGGGTAAAAAAATGTTAAGACCTGTCCTTGTAGCAATCCATTCATTACTATGTAGCACCTACTAACTTCTGTGTTGCATTTCTATATGCAGCTACCCAATTGAGAAACAAGCACTTCTATTCTACACCAGGGAGGTGTTCGAGAGGTTCCGAAAAATGGTCGCTGCGTAAACTAAGTTTTTTCCGCTGCGAGGAGAGGAAGATGCCCTTTGCTACGACCTTGTTCCCAACCCCGGAATTGAAATGAAAACGTATCGGGTTCGGGTGGTGGTCGAGGATGGGTTGTATTCATGTGGTTGCAGCACATTCGAAATGTGTGGTCTGATCTGCGCCCATATCATCCGGGGCATGGGGCACCTGAATGTGCAGGTGATACCGGATAGATACCTGCTGCGTCGATGGTCCGCTGCAGCAACAACACCCTCCCCCGACCCTGGTACAGATGGCATCAGGTTCAGTGTCCCTCCAACTAACACACTCAGGTACACCGCATTGTGCAGGAAAATGAATGATCTAGCATCCGCTGCATGCTTCGGTGATGCTACATACACACTGGTGTCTGAAGTGATTGCTGACACAAATAAGCGGGTTGCTGCGTTGACAAGAGAGTTGGTTGAAGCGGCTAATCAACCGCAGCAGGATACAGGAGCAAACACTGCTCACATGAATGAAGCTGAAGAGCAGAGGACACAGGCGAATCAGGCTCAAGTTGGCCAAGGTGTGGAAAACAAAGATGATGGGCTGCTATTCTGAAAAACCCTGCAAGGGTAAAGCCTGCTAGCCGTCCGAAGTTGAAGGAGAAAAGGCGGAAGCCGCTGATCGAGCTGCGCGAGGAGGCTGCTGCAAAGAGAAGGAAGAAGACTACTGAACCAAAGAAGCAGAAGGTGCCCAGGCAACCTAGACAGAAAAGGACAAAGAAATGTCCGTTTCGCTCCGAGGAGGGGCATGTCGTGCAAGATTGCAAGTACTACAAAGCAAAAGTGGAGAGGGATGCTGAGTTGGCTGTAGGAGCTGAGTTGAGGCTGTAGATGCTATATATAATTGCTACATACATTCTTATATAACTACAGAGAAAAAATGCACTCGTTTAGTTCAATTTGCTACATATACTACTTGTACATTGTTCTGGCTGTAACTTTTGAGACTAAGGAATACATCACAAAAAAGTCTACTTTTTGCTGTCTGTGAATTATGAGTATCAAATTGTTTGTTTTGAACGCATGCAATGTAGCATCTAATAAAATGATGTCATCGAAAATCATGTAGCAAGCCCATATAGTTGTTTTAGCACAATTATTTCCCTAAATCAGCAGAAGTATTAAACTAATTAAGCATAAGCATAAAAATCATGAATTATGTTGGGCAGCAACCCATGATTTTGTTGTTTGATGTAGCAAAACATTCTCTGTTGCTGGTGGGTATAGTTATACCTCCTGATGTTATACCCCATTCGGTACAATACCCATACTAGTAATTAAATTTTAAAACATACATATGAAGCAAAAAACAAACAGAAAACTGTTACCAGATTTAAACAAGATCCCACATAGACCAGGATCCTCTAACTTAGCCCACTATAACTTTTCCCAAACTTTGAGTCACTGACGTATGGGTCCCGCCAGGCGTAGGTCCCACCTGTCAATGACCCAAAGTCAGGCAAAGTAAGAGGATCCGGCTCCCGTCACCGTCGGCTACCAAAGCAGTCAAACAGGAAGTAAGCATAGCCAAAACGAAATTTCATTCATTTAACAAACTAATTTGCATCATTGCATTGCATACGCAGCAATTACAAGTCTAAATGACATTTGTCGTTAATCCTAGAGCCTAATGACCTAGAGCGAATTGGCGTTGGCCGTGCTATTACATGCAGCGGCGGCGGAGGCTACCGGCCCTTCCAGCGATGCTTGGCGACCTGCCTTCTTCCGCGCGCGGCCACTTCACGCGTGTACACTTGCAGTCGTCCGGCACATGTATGCTTTTGAAGAAGCGCACCATCCGTGTAACTAGATGGTGGTGGTCCGGCCACTGCTTGTAGTCGTCCGGCCACTTGTAGTCGTCTGACACAGGTCTGCTTTGGAGGTAGTGCACCATATGTGTAAGCGGGTGGTTGTCGTCCGGCGCGGAACGCGCGCTGCCTTGTGTATCCTTGCTCGGATCCCTTCCGGCCAGCGTCCGGCCAGGAAGGTGCTCCTTGGATCTCCCTAGGATCTCCTTCAGGATCGAAGGCTCACCTTGCACGGATGGTGCGCTTTGTTCAATCCACTTCTCACACTCATGGTCTTGCTCCCGTTCCCCCTCGCCGTCGTCATTGACGACGGTGGAGGGGAGAGGGTTGGCCATAGATCTGAGAGTGGATAAGGATTGTCAACTGCGGCGTTGCTGCCGGTGTTTTAATAGGCGCGGCGGGTGAGTGCGCGCAGTAACGACGCATTGGCTTTGTACCACTGACACATGGGGCCCAATAGGTATTGGATCCGCTCGTCAGGGACTCAAAGTCAGCCAAAGGCAGCGGTGGCAAAGTCAGCTAATCTCAATCCGGAGTAGAGTAGATATGAGCGCATTAACGCATGTCGCCTGGATTTTATTACCCTAAAATCAACAGTAATTAAACACGATATGACGGAGTACGTACTGACTGAATACTTGCAACACAACATAAATTAACTGATAGAGTAGCAAAACACAAAACGACAGCACACAGACTAGCTAGTGTGGTAGCAGGGTTACATAGATCGATCACCACTAAAATTTAAAACACGACAAGGTGCACACTCTGACTAGTTACAAAGACGCTCGACTAGTTGCCGCACCGATGACACGAACAATGGGGAACACCAGTGGGATGGTCGAGTTCCAGAGGAGCAAAGGGTTGACCTGGATGCAGGAAATCAGAGTGTCGCCGAGCCAGTAGATGTTTCCGTGCATTTCTGCCGCGGCGCCTACCTCCCAAAGCCTGACGTAGACCCCTTCACCATCCTTGCCGGTGTCGAGGATGAACATTGCCCTGTCGGTGTACCTTGCGCCTAGCACTGCTTCGGCGGCGCGCCAAGTGGAGATATTTCCACCGGCGGTGAAGAACTGCAGCACGTTCCCGGACCCATGGGCGTTGGGGCCGACGAACTCCACCGGTTGTGCGGCCTGGAGAGGTTCATCCCCGATCAGCATGATGGTCGTCCAGGCCATGTCGCGCACAAAGCAGAAGTTGACCGCTTGTGTTTTGCACATGCTAGCTATTCGAGATGTAGTTATGATGGAGATGTGTTTTGCAGAGGCCCTGCGTTTGCACCGTTCGGCTGATATAGCGGTGGGGAGAGACCGGCCGGCACCATTGCGGCATTTACAATTGAATTATCGCTGTCCAGGCGCAGCGATGACAACGAGCACACACAATGGCCGGGTCACGGACGGGCGCGGCGCAGACATGCATCCCGGACATGCACGGCCGGGCACGCAGACACGAATGCATACGACGCCGACTTCGACCCAGTAGTCCCTAGCCGGCAACGGAGGCATCGCATGCAGGCAGGAGTGAGGCATGGGCATGGATGCGGGCGGCCGGGCAGGCACGCAGTGCACGCATTAAGACGACGCGACGGATCACGCAGCGCGTGCAGACACGCATAACTAAAGGGGCGGGCTTCGTACGTCTAGCGCGAGGCGTTCAGGCCGTCGGATGCATGGCGTGCAACAGCTGGCTAGCCACCAAGCTGGCTCTCTCATGCAAGATTTCAGAACTGCGGCGACGTCGCGTCTTTCCCACGGCGTCGTAGAGAGCTATCTTGGCCGTAGTTTAATATCCAACCCTTCAGCCTCTCGCAGCGCCGGTCAAGTGGCAAGCCTTTAAGGCGTGGCGCCTGTCCTGCCAAGTCAGATCATAGCACTCCTTCTCCCTCACACGCTAGCTAGGTGATAAATCAATTGCACCCGAGAGAGATAAGATCATCTCCACTCACTCTTCAGCCTCTCTCCTCCCATCAATGGCCCACAACGGCGAGAACGGCGGTAGTGGGTCGCCGGAGCACTGGTTGTGGCCGCACAGGCTCCGAAAGGAGATCGCCGATGAGCTCGTCAAGTACCGGATCATGGTCCCTCCTGGCTGTCTGTTGCCAAACAGCAGCTGGGGTCTGAGCGAGGGCGGGTTGCCAGTGCCGCCACTCCCCGATGTCGGCACCGACGAGATGGACGATCTCATCCTCGACAAGTGGAATCGTCTACCTGAGAAGCTCAAGTTCGATCCAGATTACGCGCTCACTGTGATGCGTGGCCGTGCATCCTCGAGGCGGAGAGGCAAGAGCAGATCAATAGCCACGAGGGCCCGTTTGTCCCTCGGCGTGAAGAACATTGCAGGAAGGTGGCGTTTCTGGGAGGGGCACACAATCGAGTCAGTCCTCGCCGAGTACGAGGCTTGCCGGCATCCTCGTCTGCGTCAACCAAGCCCGCCGCCGGCCGCTCTCCCAGGCGCATTGTGCCTTCGCTCTCCCGGTGGTGCACCACCGGCGCGCCCCCGTTGTGATTCAGCGGAAGTGAAGCCAGAGCCACCGTCAACACCACCACCGACCCGTCTGTACATCGACCTCACCGGCGATGAATAGTAGGGCTTCGTACAACACGCTGTCGGCCGTGGAGCCAGCTAGCTAGTTATTTATGTCCGCTTCGGCTTGTTGGGGAGCTGGCCGACCCCGGTATCTAAACTGCTTTCATTTCGGCTAAGCTGTATGCCTCAGCTTGTGTAATACCGTGTAGGAACCTCGCTTGCTTTATTAATTTAAAGCAGGGCTTTTAGCCTTTTATATCTATAAAAAAAGTAGGGCTTCGTCCAGCACGCGGCCGGCCGTGTAGCCATATCTAGTGTTTTAGATCTAGGGTTCATTTATGTTCAAATTATTGTAAGGGCCTTTTGGCCGTGAAACTTGTTAATCATTGTGGTGCATTCGATCCATGCTGCTAGTCTTTTGGTCAAGGAAAAAAGTCCACTGAACTAGCCCCTAGCTATCGACGCTCATAGAAGCGGTAGATGAGAGGGCGGACTTTTGGTCAAGTACTACTTAGGGTTTCGACAATAGCGGGGCTCTAGCGTCGGAATCACACCAAAACATGGGTATGGGACATATGTATGAGTGTGAATGTTGGTTCATTGGAAGAGCCAACATCAAACTCCTAATTAGTGTGCGCCGCTTCATACACCACACACTTATCGAGCACAAAGTTTTTGTGATCTTCTATAAGGGTGAACTCTCACACTTCGGGTGGACCGGATGGAATCATGTGATAACATGGGCCTGGAGTTGGTTTTTAAATGTTCATATGAGCAACCTAACTTAACCAATGAGAAAATCCAACTAATCTACAACCCTTTCGATGCCCTGTGGAAGCGATAGACGAGAGGGTTGACTTTTGTCCAACTGTCTAGGGTTTCGACTAAAGTGCGGGCTCCGGAGCGTTGGAATCACACCAAAGCCTGGGTAATACATGTCTTTACATATGTACAAGAGTGTGAATGGTGGTACATTGCAAGAGCAGACGTTAAACTTCTAGGTGTGACCCGCTTGACATACCACACTTATCCCACACAAAGGCTATAAGAATGAACTCCCACTTCGGGTGCACCATATGGGATCTTGTGATAACATGGGCCTAGGATTTGTTCTAAGTATTCATATGAGCTACCCTAACACAACCAAGCAGAGAAGTCTATTGAGCTACCCCCTTTCGACGCTCGAGGAAGCGGTACACGACATGTTGTCTCTTCCAATATATTGGTACACATTGGAAGAGACAACATCAAACTCCTGGTGTGACCGCACATTTATATACTGCATGAAATGATTTGCGGTCTTATAGGGCTGAAGTATCGCTAAGCTAACACACCCAAGGAAAAAAGTCCACTGAGCTATAGCCCCTAGCTATCGACGCTCATATAAGCGGTAGATGAGAGGGCGGACTTTTGGTCAAGTACTACTTAGGGTTTCGACAATAGCGGGGCTCTAGCGTCGGAATCACACCAAAACATGGGTATGGGACACATATGTATGAGTGTGAATGTTGGTTCATTGGAAGAGCCAACATCAAACTCCTAATTAGTGTGCCCCGCTTCATACACCACACACTTATCGAGCACAAAGTTTTTGTGATCTTCTATAAGGGTGAACTCTCACACTTCGGGTGGACCGGATGGAATCATGTGATAACATGGGCCTGGAGTTGGTTTTTAAATGTTCATATGAGCAACCTAACATAACCAATGAGAAAATCCAACTAATCTACAACCCTTTCGATGTCCCGTGGAAGGGACAGTTGACTTTTGTCCAACTGTCTAGGGTTTCGACTAAAGTGCGGGCTCCGGAGCGTTGGAATCACACCAAAGCCTGGGTAATACATGTCTTTACATCTGTACAAGAGTGTGAATGGTGGTACATTGCAAGAGCAGACGTCAAACTTCTAGGTGTGACCCGCTTGACATACCACACTTATCCCACACACGAAGCTATAAGAATGAATCCCACTTCGGGTGCTCCATATGGGATCTTGTGATAACATGGGCCGAGGGTTGGTTCTAACTATTCATATGAGCTACCCTAACACACCAAGCAGAAAGTCCATTGAGCTACCCCCTTTCGACGCTCGAGGAAGCGGTACACGACATGGTTGAATTTAGGTCAATTATTTAGGGTTTCTACCATAACGCGGGGGCTCTGGAGAATCGGAATCGAAAAAACATAGGTTGTCCTAATATATATATATATATATATATATATATATATATATATATATATATATATATAGATAAGACTGTGTTGGTACATTTGAAGAGACAACATCAAACTCCTGGTGTGACACGCTTCGCAAAACACATTTACCCCGCACGAAATGATTTGCGGTCTTCTAGGGCTAAAGTATCGCTTCGGGGTGCACCAGATGGAACCACGTGATAAAACGGGCACATAGCTGGTTTTAAATACTCGTATGAGCTACCCAACACAACTTAGCATAAAAGTTCATTGACCCACCATTTCGCCACCCCTAGAAGCGATAGAGTTTTTCAATCAACTTTTTAGAGTTTCGACCATAATGGGGGCTCCGGATCGTCAAAATCACACAAAAATTTAGGTATATTGTCCTAACATGTGTATAAGAGTGTGTTGGTGCATTGGAAGAGCTAACTCAAACTCCTATAGGTGTGCCCTGCTTCACAAACCATGATTATCCCGCACGATAGCTAGGGTCTCCGATCTTCTAGAGCTGAACTCTCACTTCGGGTGCATCGGATGGAATCATGTGATAACACCAAAACCTAGGTACTGTGTCCTAGCTAAAATATGTATATACAGTGTGTTGGTACTTTGGAAGAGCTAACATCAAACTACCATGTGTGACCCGCTTCACATACCGGAATTATCTCGCATGAAAGGTTATGCGATCTTCTAGAGCTAAACTCCCACTTCGGATGCATCAGATGGAATTCATGTGACAACATGAGCCCAAACTTTGTTTTGAATGTTCATATGAGATAATTAACACAAACAAGGAGAAAAGTTCATTAAGTTCAAAACCGTTCGACGACTATGAAAGGTCAACTCGTTAGGGTTTCGGCTCATGTTGTCATAGGATTCCATCCGATGCATCCGAAGTGGAAGTTCACCCGAATTTTGTACGTAAATATTTTATAGACAGATTTCTTCACAAGGTCCCTTTGTTTTAAATGATCAAATTGTTAAAGCCACCCATCACATGCATCCGACGGCCACCAACGTTTCCCGGCCACCGACCAAAATTATGAAAATTTCGCGCCTGGACTGCCCACCCAAAATTTCAAAACCCTTCTTATCCCCTCGCCCCACTCTCGCACATGGCGAAATTTCGCCGGCGTTGAAAATTTCGCGCCTAGACTTCCCACCCAAAAATTTCAAAAACCCTCCTTATCCCCTCGCCCCTCTCGGACCTCACGGAAAGAAGCTTCATTTCCGAAATATCCCCTTTCCCCTCCTCCTCGCCGTCCTCCCAAACCCTAGCCCATCCCCATTCCACCTCGCCGTCCAGCTCGCCCACCCGGTCTTACGCCTCGCCGTATAGCTCGCCTTCCAGATCTCCCGCGTCGCCGTTCGAGGATCGCCGTCCAGGACAGCCACCTCGCCGTCCAGCTCGCCATCGTCCGGATCTGCCACCTCGACGCCGTGCTCGCCGCTCAGGTCTGCCACCTCGCCGGCCTGCCACCCGTCTACAACCTCGCCGCAACATCGACGCCCAGATCTGCCACCTCATCTCCAACCTCGCCGCAACTTCGCCGTCCAAATCTGCCACATCTCGTGCTTGCTCGCCGTCCAGCTCGCCGGTCTGCCACATCCTCACCAACCTCGCCATACGTCCAGATCTGCCACATCGTCTCCAACCTCGCCGCAACTACGTCAAGATCTGCTACATCGTTGCTGCATCGTTGCCCAGTTCGCCATCAAGGCCTGCCACCTCGCCG
Source organism: Poa pratensis (assembly GCA_947311845.1). Lineage (NCBI taxonomy): Eukaryota > Viridiplantae > Streptophyta > Magnoliopsida > Poales > Poaceae > Poa > Poa pratensis. Next base: position 70,233,639 of record CAMZMU010000044.1, on the reverse strand, counting down.
TCCAGCCCGCCGGTCTGCCACCTCGTCACCAACCTCGCCGATGCTGCGAGTTAAGGTTGAAGGAGAGGAGAAACGCAGTATGACAGGAGGGCCTAAATCCGCAGGCAATTTCTCTCTATTTAGTTTCCTGTTTAATTGTATGCTTGATGCTTCTTTATTATCCAGCTTATGTTCGATGCAATTAAACTGTCTAACTTGTTAAATTTTCGAGCTTTTGTGTTCATATGGTCAAACTTTGCTCATTTCCATATTGTATACTACTCCGTGCTAGGTTTAAGATCACTTTACTTGTGATCCTATCAGTCTTAGATCTGTTAAATCGTTTGATAGATGCTTACTTATTATTCTGATCATGTTTGATGCGATTAATCAGTCTTTATTGTTTGCCTTCTTAATCGTTTTATTGGGTTCCTAATTATCCTGCTATTGTTTCATGCAATCAGTCTGTCCATATTGTTTGTGTGATGTTTGCTTATTATCGTGCTTTGTGTTCACATCTCAAACTTGTCTCATTTCCATTTTGTATACTATTAGGTGTAAGATCACTTTGCTTGTGATCCTATCAGTTTTAGATCTGAATTTACATAACTCATAGTGGACTGTTGTTACATGATGAGCAGCATACTTTTTGATGTTTGTATTCTCTTCTTAGTATGTGTTTTATTTGTAGCTTACTTTGAGTTCTTTATTCATGTTAGGACCACCACTGGTACCCATTGAAGAAGAGCGGCTCAAAACTATCATGAGAAACAATGAACGGATGCAAGAACTGGGTTTTAAGTCTTTAGCGACTATTGCTGCGTCTCCGACTGTATTCACCCCGAAAAGACCAAGAAGGAAGACTCTGCATCTGAGTATGATCCTGAGGGGGAATCAGATGGCAGTGAAGAAGACATGTCAGACCAATCACTAGCCAGTGAGGACAATGTGCTGCAGGTTATTCCCTTATCTGGTAGCTGAACATCCTTTCATGCTGGAGTTTGCAGCTTACTTATCTTTGTGTTGAACTGCTTGAGTACTGTTTTGCCATATATTTTGTGCTACTCTTCTGTTCTATACTATTATACATTTTAGCAAGTAAATTATGACTGTCAAAACCTCTTAGGGTATCTCTCCAACAATTTGTAGTTAGTTTATTTTGGAAAAAGATTCCCATGTCATAAACCAACGCTGTATCAGACAGCTACGCCAATGTTTTTATATCTACAGTACAAAAAAATCTGAAGAAATAAATACCATTACACCTTATACCCAATCGCTTTTCGTATTGCTCTTGGGAACTCTTGGGAAAGGCCAAAACCCAACATTAACTACTCTTTAGTTAATGCCAATTGTTGCTTATTCTTGGAAAAATCTGATACTGGTATTGCATCTATAAACCAAGATTGAGGTAGTACAACTTTGCTCTTCCTTACTTATTGCATGCCACATCATCAAGTTGTTGAAGTGTATATGTGAATTGTACTAGCCCTTCCTATCGGTTCGAACTGTTAGGATAGTTGGCTAGTGCACGACACATGACATGTGGTATCAGTGCCCAGGGTCTTGAGTTGAGTCCTGGCTTGCGCAATTTATCCTAAAATTGGTACCACTGTATATGTGAATTGTACTAGCCCTTTCTATCAGTTCGTGCTTTTAGTTTGGCTGGAATAATTAATATTCATTGTTAGTTGGGCTGGAGTAATACTGATCAAGCATAGAACAGGGAGAACATCATTATGTTTTATCTTGATTATTGTTTGTCGCATTATATAGAATCAAACGAGTGAACATACACATGGAACGTGTCTAGATGAAACATAGCCTCGATTATTGTTTGTCGCATTATATAGAATCAAACGAGTGAACATACACATGGAACGTGAACATACGGTTGCCTCGATAGTTGCCTTGTATTCAAAGACAAAAGGAGTATATCAAGTACACACGCTTCGCATCTGCTATTTCGTATATGCTTGTCATCTGCTTATTCATTACACTCATGCTTAATAAATTGTCATCTGCTATGTTTCATCTATTTTCTGTACATGCTTGTCATCTGCTATTTTTCATCTATGTTCTTGGCATGGTTGACAGGCAAGCAAGAAAAGGATGTCTCCATGCCCTTCAACTGATACTGGAGGTGTCATGCTGAAGAAAACCTGTGTGGAACCAAGTCTTTCAAAGTATCAACTTGAAGCAGAACTTGATTTGAGAAACAAGGGAATGAGAACCTGCGCAACACAATTTCTGAACTGAAGTTGGCCAAAGCAGAATCTGAGCAAGTGAGACTCAAGTTTTTAGTTGATATGCAAGAAATGCGTCAGCAACAACATAAAGGAGTCCCAAGAACAGGGAGTTGCCCTACTTGAGCAGTTGGTTGCACAATATTGCGATAAGTGAAACTGTGAGGCTGTGGCATGTGGTGGTGTTGCCTGTGGTGGTGTTGCTGAATACTTAATTTATGCATATTTTCTGGACAATTTGATTTGGTGGTGTATCAAAGGGCCTGTTATAAGGTGACGTTGCTGTGAAAACGTATTGGGCACTAATTAAGTAGCAGCATAACGTTGACAGGCAAATTACGTCACAGATATAGTGTGGCAAATATCGTCATATAACTGGACCACGTGTCGCTATATATATGGGAAATATAGCCACGAAAAATAAACGTAGCGGTCTTGCGGCGCCATAACCAATTTCCGCGACGAATTATAACGTCGCAGGACAATGCCACGTGTCGCAATTTGGATGGTCCACGTATCAACGTCGGATCCGGGCGTGTACATGACGTCACCACCTTGACATCGACGAACTCAATTCGTCACGGATAACGCGACGTGGCACTACTCGACGATTGCACGGTCGCTATCTCGTTGTATTCATCGACGACGGAAAAACAATCATCGTGGTACAGATGACGTCATTATGCTACGACGATTTTGAACCGTCGTAACTAGCACCACGTGGAGGCTTCTGGTTAGTCCATTTGTTAAAGTGTGGTTGCTCAGTCGTACGACGAAAAAAAACGTCGAAATGCAAAAACGAAACCGTCGCGGATAGTAACCCACGTGTGTTCTTCTAATTGGTCCACATGTTAGCGCACGATTGCGTGGTCTTACGACGAAAAAATACGTCGAAATAAAATGCTGACGTCAAAAACGGATTAGTGATGTCATAACAGCGAAAAGTAACAGTGCATCTACGACGTAAAAAAACGTCGAGGCTAACGATGACGTACACGGTAATAAGAATGACCTCAGCAGAGACTGTGTGAACCTGGTCTGCCACGTGGAAAACCAGTACGACGAAAAGGTAAACGTCGCCGCTTGTTGGGCCTCGGCCGACAAGTCCAACTACGCGGAGACGAATTATCAAACGTCGTGGATTGCTCTCGACGTTTCTCGTTTCACGCAACCGTCGTAGAATTGTTTATGACACGCGGTCCCTGACTTTTTAGAAACGTCGTGGGAAACGTCGAGGATCTCGCATCACGACGTTTTGGACCACAATCACCACGTTATGCAATCGTCCCGGATCGACGGAAATTTGGTAGTGTCCAGTGCAGCTTCAGTTTTAAACACAACACTTGGACCGTCACCTTCTCTCATAGCAGCAGATACATCAACCAGCAAGGAAGCCATGCGTCTAGAATGCATATTTTTCAAACCTTGACTGAGTTTCTTTAGGGTATCATCAACCTCAGAAGCAAATAGGACACCACGCTTTTCATACAGATGCTTGAACCTCTGTGGAACATGTCAGTTTTAAAAATGCAGCTTAGATAGCAACTCAATATAACTATGTCAGCAGAAAAAAACAATAATGTAGCAGCAAAAAAAAATACCTCTAAATCTTCCATGCTTGGGAACACAAGCCAGACATTCAACGAAGCAGACAGGTTGACTTCAATTTCTTCTACATGAACATTGCTGGGTTCTGCTACTGATCCATAAATTGTTTTGGATAAATCCAGAAACTGCATGGTGATATACATTGTTACATGAGAATCGTCGCAGCAACAAAAAAATGCACAAAAAGCAGAAGATAGGCAACTCCTTACCGGACGCCTCCCAAAGATATACTTGTTTTTCGGGTTCGAGATGTCGAGGTCGATTTCAGATATGAAAGTGAAATCAGCACTAGTGACATGACAAGGACAGAGTAGTTATTGCGGTGTGTGTTCGTTGGAATATCAAAATGGTCCATATAGATAATCTAATCAAAAAAAAAAATAGGTCAAAATTTGCTACAAAATCCAGAACAAAAGATATGCTACAGTATAATCAGCAGGGAGAACAACGTGGGAAGGAAAAAATGAATGCTTCGGTGATTCTACATACACACAGGTGTTTAAAATTTAAGCTATGCTACAAAAACACTTAAGCTATGCTACAAATAAGAATATAAGTCAAGCTACAAAAACCAGACAAGATATGCTACAGTATATGTATAGGTATGCTGCAATATAGCTGAAGGTATGCTACAAAACAAAAGTAAAGGTATGCTGCAATATAGCTGAAGGTATGCTACCCAGAAGCAAATAAGGGATTCAACGACTTACAGCAAGAACCGGCAAAGGTCCACATATCCAGAAATCAAAATTGACTGAGCCCTTCTCAAGAACCAGAGGCCTTGCCTTCATAGCTTGGATTCTTTCAACATTCTTCATTGCCATCTCCAAAATGTGCTCGTTCCAGTCGAACTCATGCACCTTCCTTGGATCGTTCATGCTAGCCAAGTAGTCCAAGCACATCATGTTGCAAGAGCCAGGATTCAAAACAGTGTTGCAGCAATAAGATCCCAATGTTTTATAACTGCATCTTCATCACTGGGGTCCTGCGCCTTCAGCAATGCTGCTACATTTTTTATGGGGAGGCGTTCGAGGTTGCCTTTGTAGTAGTCTTTCATTTCAGAGCTGCAACTCTTCGTTAGAAGCTCAACAGGCTTGTCCCCGGATCGCAGGTTGAACACTTTGCTCGCCATGTCTTTTGTGAACACTATCCGTTTGCCACCATAGTTGAACTCACGAAGCTTGGTGCTTGTATTGACAGCTATGAAGTCAATAATCTCATTCGGCACATTGAAAGGAGAAACGTCAAGCAGCGATGCAAATGCACTGTTATTCTTGATTATGTTCTTCTTGTCAGTTGTAAGAGCTTTTGAAAGGTTGTGCAAACGCTTCGCAGCAAAACGATCCTTTGAAACCCACATAATTTCCTCATCAGCAACCGTAGTCTTCTTCTTCTTCTGAAAAATGCAGCAAAGATATAGCAACCAATTACATCAACAATTACTCATGGGGGTAGCAAAAAACATATAGCAAACCGATTGCAGCAAAAATACTCGTGAAAAATAGCAAAACAATAATACATAAAACAGCAATTATTGATCAGTATTGCACAAACAAACATTCACATGGATTTGTTCTCAACATTGCACATCTAATGAAGCAACATCTATAGCAGCATGCATCAACCAAACTACATACAAAATTACTCATGGGGGTAGCAACTTTTGCAACATACAGCACAAATACATATGGTGGAGGTAGCAAAAAACATATATCAACCAATTACAACAAAAATACTCATGAAAAATAGCAAAACAATAATACATAAACAGCAATTATTGATCAGTATTGCACAAACAAACATTCACATGGATTTGTTCTCAACATTGCACATCTAATGCAGCATGGACAACATGTGGATGAACTGAAAACACAAAATACGTGCATAAACTGATTTTGTAGGATGAGTTGGAGGAGAGCACACACCTTCATTCTTTGGACACCTGAGGAAAACACTAGTTACAACGTCGAATCGCTCGTCGGAGACAGCTCCAGAACCTCTGAAACCCTAGAAAACAGGCCGAGATTCAGACACGAAAATGGACAAAAATCCACGGAGGATTCGCGAAGCAGGGGTGATCGGGAGGAATACGAACTCACGGAGACGCGAGGAGGGCAGTCGCAGATCACGGCGGCTCGCAGATCGACCGCGGCGAAGGTTGAGTGGCGGTTCGGCCGAGGCGGAGGCTCGAACGTACGGCGGAGCGCGGGAGGACAAAGGTGCGCACGCGGAGGAGGGCTCGCAGGCGACGCCGCTGCAGCCGGACGACGGCGGCGCGCGGGTTGCTCGCAGCGGCGGCGCCTCCGTCCGCGATGAGCGCGGCGTCGAGCGCGAGAGCGAGGGCGAGAAGCGTCTGCGGGGACAGGGGAATGGGGGCGCAGCGCAATTAATTTGTCCAAAAAGCGGACAGCGCCAGGCAGGCGACATGGACGCGCGAGAGTCGCTCGCTGCCTCGCGATCGGACGGCTCGCGATGGGGAGGAAGGAAAGGTGAAATCCCGGGTAATTACTATACTTTTCGTTTTTATAATTACTTGTTATATTGTATCTATTGATACGAATGCGACTGAATTATTCTTTTCATTTGACAGCTACGGAAATGCCATTACCTTCAGGGTTATGACAAAATCCCCTTTACGTGTCGTTTTGGTTGCCGAGCCATGCGCAACTGAATTAAGATGACACAATGGTGAAGATGACCAAGGGGTGGGGTCCAGAGACCCAGAGCTGCATTCTATAAAAACACGTGGCAGGTACAAATTACATTCCAGTCCTTTTCGTCTATTGCCCTAGAAGACCTGATATTCGAATAAAGGACCAGAAACTTTACAAAAAAGACCCTCCAACTGAAGAAAGAAACGCAACGAAGCCCACGGTCTTCTCCGCCACACGCCGCCGGCGACCTCTAGGCACAGAACGCGCCAAGATCGGAGCCCCTTGAAGCACTCGAACTCTCCCTTCCGGCGGATGATCCCTGGCGCCAGCACACACGGCATAGCCGGGGACGAACCACTTGGCTACATCGCGGCGTCGAGCTCCGGCGTCGGAACCAGCAAGCCTCCGACATGGAGGTTGAAGTACGGCCACCATCATGGCCAAAGATCGCAGCGGCAAGCCTGGCCGCTGCGTGTGGTGCTCGTAGATGATGCAGCAGAAGCTTCCCCACAGAAGCAAAGGCAAAACCGTAGCTTCTCTTCCACCCCTCGCCTCCACGGCCGGCCAGAGGAAAATACAACCACCGCATACCTTGCTCGATGAAGAAGCTGCAGCGCTTGATGTCGGAGTTGACTTCGAGCAGCTCCTGCTTCTGCTTCCACCACGGAAGCCCGCCGGAGATGCACCTCGGTCGCCGTCCTTCGCCGCGCTCGAACGGCAGGACAAACCAACTCCAAAGCCACTCCATCAATCCAGAAGGAGAGCAGCAATACGTCCCCCTCTCCTCGCCTCCACGGCAGGCCAGAGGAGGAAGACACCATCTCGCCTCTTGATCCACAGAGCAGCAGATACAGCAGACGAATTTATTGGAAAATCTTTGACCTTCTTCATCCCTGCAGTAGATCCACCATGGATCCGGCATACAGAGGTGAAGGGGGCCGTCTCCGGCGTCGCTGCGAGTCGCCGGAGCCAAAGCAAGAAGAAAGAAGGAGGAGGAGATAGACGGCATACGCCAAACTCCACTGCGGGAAAAGCAAAACCTAGATCTACATATATACAGGGCAGGCCGGCGTCCTAGCTCGTCTCTACACCATCCGGCGCGAGCGCCGACGGCGAGAGCGGCCGGAATCGGGCAGCACGGACGGAGGACTCTCAAAGAAAGCTCTCAAACAGTAACAGGAGGAGAGGAGAAAGAAAGCAGTCAAGATGATAAAAGTGATCTGGTGAAGATGACAGCACGTGCCATATGGCATCATCATGTGGTTCCTAGTCTCCTAGGTCATGCTTGCCTGCAATGTTTAATCCTCCCGAAGAGGTACGGTATCTATGACTATGATCCTTTTCTGCATGCACTGAAACTGAAAGTACTCAAGGCTGAGACTGAAGTCGTTTTAACCTATTGAGCTGCAACTGTAAGAAATTCTCAGCTATAATTATTTGGGTACCTTTGTAGACTGCAATAGCTCTTTGACAGGTACGTCCATGCACCTAAATTCATTCATTCATAGTATATATCAAAGCTGCGTCCTACTGTAGCTAACACTGTTCATCTACAGTGTTCTACAGTGGCACGATCCCGACCGTCCATCGGCGATCCGACGTCCCCCACGAACCCACCCACGCCATTTTGCAAAAAAGCCCCTCGCGGCCGAGAAATTGCTCCGCAACCCACGATTTTGCGAGCAAAAGGACCTCCACGTAATTTTACCACATCCGAGGGTGTTTCATGTAAAACTACCATCTTCTCCCCTCTCCCCCTTCTCCCTCCCGCGACGCCCCCGTGGTCGCCGCCGCCGCCGACGCTTCCCCCAAGTCCAAGCACGCTCCCGGCTCCGCCGCATTCTCCTCTCCATCCTAGCCCAGAAACGAGTGTCGGGACGCCTCACAGCCGCCGTAATCGTCGTCGGCGTTGTCGTGCCGTCCGCCGCCGTGGATTGCTCGCCGCCGGCGAGCCCGGCGACCAAATGGTCCGCCGCGCCGCCTGTTAGGCTCGCCTCGACGCGCGCCACCGGATCCGCGCCATGACGGCCTCGGACGCGTCCGCCGCCGCGCGCGAGCGCGACCACGGCGCCGCCGGCGCGTCCGCCACTGCCGCCCGACGCTGACGTCACCCACCGACGTCAGCGGGACCCACCTGTCAGCTGCAAATTCCGGATTTAAAAGAAAAATGATAACAAAAAATTGTAAAATCCATATCTTCCAAACCACAATTCAAAAAATGCAAAAAAAATACTAAAATTTGCAGAAAAAAAGGTCTTCATAGCTAACACATCTCCATGCGTGCTTACACAACTTTACCAAAAAAATTATAAGAACAAATAAATTGACGTGCATGTAGGAATTTCCAAAAAAAAAAATTCTAGGAATTTCGAAAAATTGTGAAAAAAAACAGTCTTCAGATTTCCACGCTTTCAAAATAAAGAAATTTCCAAATTCCTATTTCACCGCATTTTAACTTAAATTTATTTCACAATTACACGAAATGAATATGTATTTTCCCCTAAATATTTTTTTTAAATATAAGTTCACAATTAGAGTATTTTAAATTATACTGCTTCTAAATATGTTAGTTTAGTTGGAATAGTATATTATGTTTTTATGTTAACATATTTTTTATATTCAGCACCATAAGCAAAGGAATTATACTATGGTTATACATAAATATTTATAATTGTATGCACTCAAAAAAAAAAATGGAAATTATTAGAATTCAACAAATGTTTATGTCTAGAAAGTGTTCAGTTCCAAAAATTGTTTATGTTGAGAACATATGCAATTTCCACACAAGTTTAAGAGTTGGATTGATTAGCTGGATATTTGTAGCACATACAAATTTATTTCTGCTAATTATGAACTTACTTCAATAAATGCTAATACAAAATATTTCCTCTGACTATGAAATTCAATCACAGATTTATGGAAAGAAAACACAAGCGTATTTGATCGGATCTACTATACAAATAATATACCGAAATTTGCACTTCTATCCCTTTGCAATAACAATGACCATAGACTCAAATAAATTTTTTTGGTCATCACGAATGCGGCGTGAAACCGCAACAACAACATTGGAATAATGATATAAAAAAATGTGCAACACATTTTAGTTCACAAAACAACTATTTTGCAACAAACATTCAATAATTCTAACAAGTTTCAAAACAGATTTCAAACAAGTTTCTCCTAAATTTTTTCCAACAAAAATTTCGCAACAAGTATTTTACCCCAGGAAATATTCAACAACAAGAAAATATTATTTCCCCAGGACTATTCAACAATACTCACAAAAGCTTCAAATACATTCCATACATGTCTCTCCAATTTTCTTTTTTTAAACAGGTTTTGCTGAATTGACTCGATTGAGACTACGTACATAGATACATAACATATCCAAACCACTACAGCCAGCACGACATCCTACAAATTTCAAATTTATGAAATTTTAAAACTTTCCACACAAAAATTGTACCAAACAACCACTGTACACAAAAGTAAAGCTAACAAATTTTAAAATTTAAAGAATTTTCTGAACTTCCTACATGAACTACCAAATGTTCGTTTTGTTTCAATTTTATTGGATTAGGTTTCTAAATAATTCTTTAATTTTCCCACTAAACAAAAAAAATCCAACCTTTCCCGAATTGTATACACAAATAAAAAAACATTAGTACTAACTACGTACTTAAATTAAATATTATTTCGAAAATAGAAACATATTTGACCATTTCGGATACATTACAAAACATATCAACATACTCCGATAAATAAATGCCAACATACAAACATAATTAAACAATGCAAACTGACTAATATTTGTATACAATCTAAGTGTACTTCATCCAATTGTGAATTTTAAATTAATAAATGCTCACAGAATACATATTCTCTGATTATGGAGATATCTTACAAATTTATGAAAAAATACAAATATTTCTAAACAATGCAATTTGTCAAGTATTTGAAGATACCCTAAATGACAAATTCCAACAAATTTAAATATTTCCAAAACTGACGGGTGTACCATGTCGCCACGCCAAAATGCCTACAAAATCCAAAACTAGCAAACGTTTACCAATAATTCAAACACATTTTCTCTAAATATGGTCAAATAAATTATAGCAACTTACAAACATATTTAAACACTTCAAATTGCCAAATATTTGGATATTCTACAAACTAAATGTATGAAAAAATACAAACATTTCTAAACAATGCAATTTGTCAACTATTGGAATATACCCTAAATGACAAATTCCAGCAAATTTAAATATTTCCAAACCTGACGGGTGCACCATGTCGACACGCCAAATTGCCTACAAAATTCGAAATTAGCAAATGTTTACCGATAATTCAAACACATTTTCTCTAAATAAGGTAAAATAAATTATTGCAACTTACAAACATATTTAAACACTCCAAATTGCCAAATATTTGGATATTCAATAAACTATATAAAAATGCTCATTAAAAAACAACATTACCTACGTACAGCAAAACGCAAAACATAATTAAAGAATTCAAAATGATTACAAACTAACAAAATCGCTGCATGACATCGATATAAGTAAACTTTCCCGAATTGTAAATTCGAATCCAAAAAATATGCATTACCACTAACTACATACTTAAATTAAATATCGTTTAAAAATAAAAGCATAATTAAACATTTCAAACCACTAAAATATTAGAAAAACTCCAAAACATATCGACGTCCTAAAAAAAGGCACTTATTAATGCCAAATTACAGATATGTTCAAACAATTCAAATTAGCTAACATTTGCATACAATGTAAGTAAACTTCATCTAATTATGAAGCAATTTAAATTTAACAAATACTCAAAAAATATAATTCTTTAATTATGGAGTTATCTTACAAATTTATGAAAAACTACGAACTAACAAAATCGCGGCGTGACGCCGCGTTAAATTCTACTAGTATATGTTTAGTTGCAATCATTTGTTTCTGTATTATACTCGGCTTGCTCTTATGGTGTCAAAATGGCAGACGGATGGATACATCAGTATCAGTAGAGCAAAAAAAAAGTTAGTGCAATGTAGAAAACAATTATTGCATGCTAGATTACAAGCGAAACACAAAATACCACCCCGCGTATATTAAAATTCCTTTTGAGCACAATGGTCACTCACTCACTCAAATATACAGAACTTAACACGCGGTCTTCCTGTGCAGAAATTTCCCAAACAGAACCGAGATAATACTCGCAAAAAAAAAGAGAACCGAGATAAACTAACGCGGGGTTTGTATAGTCCTTGACTCCTTGTCGGACTGGAGTGGATGTCGGCCATGGACGCCGACTCGATCTCGACTCGATCAATCTAGGGTTGTGCTCTGCCTTTACATACATCGAGACCGCGCACCCGCCCCCGGCGCCGCATCTTACCCCAGTCCCAAATAACGACGACCGTTCCTCGGCGAGCACTCCGGCTGATCCGATCCGATGGCCGGTAAGGAGGCTTCCACCAGCCGCCGCAAGAAGGCTTCCACCAGCAGGCGCAGCAGGCAGGGAGCCGGCGACCATGAACACACCCCGGCGGCGAACCCCGAGGGGTGCCCCATCAAGAGGAAGTCGTCCGGGGAATGCGACCCATTGTGCAGCTTCCCGGAGCAGGAGATCCCCATGGAGCACTGGGCATACACGCTCTACAACCCCGCCGTCCGAACCGCCAATCCCGTGACGGCGGCCGACGTCTCCTCGGACGAAGACGCGGAACTGCGGAAGAGAGTCAGGTTGGTGCTGCTAAGCTTCCCGGAGTGCCACGCCTTGGGAAGCCCGGGGGAGCTCGAGCAAGCGGTGGACAGGGTCGTCAGGGAGTCCAAGCCGGAGACGGCGTCCGCGGCCGCCCCGGGCATGGAGAGGCTGAAGGATGACACCGTCAGCGTCTTGCTGATCATGAAGAAGAAACCCGCCGTCGCCGAGCTCCCCGGCGTCGAGGCCGGCGCGGTGTTCCCGCCGGGGTGGCTGGAGGGCAGGAAGAGGTGGCTGGACGAGGAATGCCGGCCGGAGAAGAAGACCGTTGGCCACGACCTGGTGCTGCCGGACAAGGTCCGCGTGGATCTGCTCACGAGGGGATACGTCGAGGTTCATGAGGGTTACATGGATGAGGACCCTGAGTTTGATCCCTACGTCCCAGAGGACTTTGCGCCCGAGGACTATGATGGATGATCGATAGTGTGCCAAGCTCCTGTCATTACCCTTATATATGATGATGACATAGCTTTCTATCTATGCTAAACTGTCGAGCTATGTATCTTTACACAATGTGATGACAGACTTTATCTTTGTTTGAACTGCTGCAATGTTGGTTGTGTTGTGCTGCTACGATTCGGATCAATTTTATGTGTTACTGGGGTGTTATTTCTCGTCGTCTTATTAGGTTGGCATATTTTTGGCAGTTATCTGTTGCTCTACTTTGTTATTATTATTGTCAAGTCAGAGATCCCAAGAGCACTCCAATGTTACAATAGGTTAGTTTACACCAAGAGAGTAGTGTTGATCGACGTGTGTCAGATCATGAAATCTCTGAACTTTTGAAGATGCTACTAGCTCAGTTTACACCAAGCATTATTAATCCGGACTGCGCCATTGGGAAAGGCAGAAATTTTTGCACAGGAAGGACCATTGTGTTCTAATAAGTAGAAATTTCTACAATATATGCAGGGTTTTGTAGTTTGTCAATCCGGGAGGACCTTTCTCAAGTACGGCCAAAATCACAGAACTAACCCTCGGATCAAAGTTTATCCCAAAACGAACCAACTTCGAACTTTTAGCCGAAACTATTATTTATTGCTAGTTGATAGGATTGGTCGTGTGCACCGCCTCGATGAAGCTAGAGGCCAAAGCCTTTCTCCCCTTAAAAAACTAGTGTTGTAGAAGTGTATATATATATATTCCCCTCAATCGATGTGAAATTCTTCGATCTATCCGTCTGCCATTTGGACACCATAGGAGCAAGCCGAGTATAATTCAGAAACAAATGATTGCAACTAAACAGATATTTAGGTACTACATGGTCCTGTCAAAAAGTCATTGCAGTGTACAAAGTTATCCAAATAAATATGCATTTGGAGCTCTTTAAGTATGACAACTTGTGAACACAACTTAGATAACAAAATGATGTGATCTAACTAGCTAGAACCATTTCAACTTGCTGCATATAGAAACCCTGGTATGTACCGGACAAACCATTTTGGACGTACGGATGGCAGCATCGAGGGTCTCGGAATATGTCGATACACCACCGAGAAAAGTCGACTGATCTCATATGAGCTATCAATATTCAGCTATCTGAATTTGATTTTAATTGCACACGTTTTAGTAAGGTTTTTTGTATGGTGTTTAAAAACTCATTGCACATGTTTGACCTAGTGCTAGCCGTGTGTGTCTGAAGATCAATCATATATGTTTAGAGTTCTCAGCAAAATATCAAGAACAAGTATATGTGCCTGAACTCTGAAGATCCATCATATATGTGTCTGTAGGATTTCATTTAATATTAATAAAACATGAAAATATCAAGAACATATGAGATGCGACTGAATTATTCTTTTCATTTGAGAGCTACGGAGAGGTCATTACCTTCAGGGTTATGACAAAATCCCCTTTTACGTGTCGTTTTGGTTGCCGAGCTAAAGGCAACTGAACTAAGATGACACAATGGCGAAGATGACAGTATGTGCCATGTGGCATCATTATGTGGTTCCGAGGTCATGCACTCATGCTTTCCTGCAGGGTGTTCTACTGTTATACTGAAAGTACTCACACACTCGTTTCAACCTCTTGAGCTGCAACAGTAAACAATTCTCAGCTATGCGGGATACTTGTTTCAAAATGAAGCCATTCCATCTTGGCAAAGAGGGTGTTTTTCAATCTTGAGGAAATATATATTCTGTATCAGCTGTCTGGCGTACTACGTCTTCTCCTGGAGATAAAATATTTGGGGGTCTGAATATTCCGGCTACAGAATGCTATAATAGTGACGACAAGTTAACAAGCTAGAACATGCTAGGGAATGGCGTGAATAGGAAAGCATTGCTGCTATATTTTGCGGAACCGCAATACACTGAACTTTCAGCAGTATTTCCACCTATAAAAGAATTACTATGGCATTGCTCATTGGCTCATCAGTTTTCAGGCTCCTAAACATAGGATGGAAGTTTCTGAAGAAACTTCTTGTCCATTGTAGACCCCCTCTTATATTTCTTCTATTCATGATCCCCTTGTCCCGTAACACAATGATGAAGATGACAGTACCATGTGGCATTATGTGGTTCTCAGGTTGAATTACAATGATTGCCTTGCAATGGTCTTTAAAGTGTCTTTTCTGAGCTCGTAGCATCTTCAAAAGTTCAGACTCTGACACACGAGTCGATCAACACTACTTTCTTGGTGTAAACTAACCTATTGTAACATGATAGTGCTCTTGGGCTCTCTGAGACTTTGAGTTGACAATGATAACAACAATGTAGAGAAAATTTGACAAACAAAAATATGCCAACCTAATAATACGATGAAAAAAACCATACCAGGTAACACTAAAACTTGATCCGAATCGTAGCAGCATAACACAACCAACATTGCAGCAGTTCAAACAAAGACAGTGTCTTTTTTTAGATAAGAGGGTGCGGATCCCCGGCCTCTGCATCAAAGTGATGCACACAGCCATACAAAAACAGTGTCTGTCATTACATTGTATATGGATACATATCTCGACAGTTTAACATAGATAGAAAGCTATATCATCATCATGTATAAGGGTAAGGACAGGAGCTTTGCACAATATCGATCATCCCATCTGCTCTTCAGTTACAGAAGATTCAGACTTTGTCAGACCAGAATCATCACCTCCCCGTCATAGTCCTCGGGCGCAAACTCCTCGGGGTCGTACTCCATCCGGACCCTCCCTTCGTGGACGTAGGGATCAAACTCAGGGTCCTCGTCCCCCATGTAACCCTCATCCTCATCGACCTCGACGTATCCCAATGTGAGCAAATCGACGCGGACCTTGTCCGGCCACATCTCCGGCCGGTATTCCTCGTCCAGCCACTTCTTCCTGTCCTCCAGCCACCCCGGCGGGAACACCGGGCCGGCCTCGACGCCGGGGAGCTCGGCGACGGCGGGTTTCTTCTTCATGATCAGCAAGACGCTGACGATGTCATCCTCCAGCCGCCCCATGCCCGGCGCGGCCACGGACGCCGTCTCCGGCTTGGACTCCCTGACGATCCTGTCCACCGCTTGCTCGAGCTCCTCCGGGTTTCCCAAGGCGTGGCACTCCGGGAAGCTTAGCAGCACCGACTTGACTCTCTTCCGCAG
Source organism: Poa pratensis (assembly GCA_947311845.1). Lineage (NCBI taxonomy): Eukaryota > Viridiplantae > Streptophyta > Magnoliopsida > Poales > Poaceae > Poa > Poa pratensis. Next base: position 70,217,819 of record CAMZMU010000044.1, on the reverse strand, counting down.
CTCCACGTCTTCGTCCGAGGAGACGTCGGCCTCCGTCACGGGCTGGACGGGGTTGTAGAGCGTGTATGCCCAGTGCTCCATGGGGATCTCCTCCTGCTCCGGGAAGTTGCACAGTGCCTCGCATTCCCCGGACGACTTCCTCTTGACGGGGCACCCCTCGGGGGTCGCCGCCGGGGTGTGTTCATGGACGCCGGCTCCCTGCCTGCCGCGCCTGCTGGTGGAAGCCTTCTTGACGCGCCTGCTGGTGGAAGCCTCCTTACCGGCCATCGGATCTGATGATCAGCCGGAGTGCTCGCCGAGGAACGATCGTCGTGATTTTTTGGGACTGGGGTAAGATGCGGCGGCGGTGGTGCGCGGTCTCGATGTATGTAGAGGCAGAGCACAGCCCTAGATTGCTCGAGTCGAGATCGAATCGGTGTCCATGGCCGACGTCCACTCTAGTCCGACAAGGACTCTCAACGCGGATTTTCTAACGGCTCCGCGCCCTACCGGACCTGCATGCAGCCAATCAGCAGCTGCCAACTAGGGTTGTAGTCAAATATGTACATGTGTATTTGACTCGTTATTTATAGTATAATGACTATATGCATTTATGTGGGGCCCCCACATGGTTGTGTCTGGAGCAACAACTTTTCTTATCCATTTTCCTCACTCCTGCGGTAAGATTCTTGCCCATACTTTTCCACTCACCCATGCTTTTTAGTTTGATTCCCAAAATTGTATTCACCATGTCTTTTAAATCGAGTGTCCGACTTTTGATATTTTTTGATATTTGAGTTCCTGACGACAAGATCTTCAAAACAAGATCAATTTTGGATAGATTTTGAAAATATTTCAATTTCGACTATGAAATTATATTGAAACTTAAATCATATTTCAATGAAATTAATTTAACACATCTAACCTTTTAAATTTGATATGAAATATGTTCCAGTATAATAGTGATTTTGTTCATGTTTCATTAGGGTTTCAATTAAAATACGAAAAATTACACAATGAAAATTCACATGGATAAAAATAATAGTAATTATAATTATTTATCTTGTTTGCATGATTTTTAAATATAAACATTTATAAAAATTTGAACATTTTCAAAAAATCTGACAATCTTTATATTTGATAAATTTGATTTTTTTTAAACTTAACAATTTTTAATTTGGAACATGGTATATCACAACAATAAAATACTCTTGTTACACACAGTCTGAATTACTGTTTTTCCGAAGCACCAAGAGTAGCACTAAAAAAGATCACATGTCTGCATCCTTATGACCGACTCGAAATCATTTGTGCCGTCAATTCGGTGACTTGCTCATTCGGAGTTTACGCCGTCAACACAAGATGATTCGGTAAGAAGCTAGCCCCACTTACCGTCCTTCTTGACCTCCACGAAACCAATTCTCACATGTCTTTTAATCACCTCTCTGATCCACTTCCGAATAAAATCTTAACTTTTCTTTATGGATTATATATTTTGTAGTCGAATAAAACATGCTATTTCAAATATGTTTAAATACAACATAATTAATTACATCATCTAAAATAATCAACTACTTATCCTAGTTCCTCTGATATCCAAATTGATAAGCTTATGTGTTTTATGTATGACCAAAAGGGGCACCATCTGAACGTATCACTGCCAACATTGGATAGTGTTAAGCACATGGGCTAATGTCCTATCTACTTGGCAAAGCGTACAGACAAGAACATGGCAGTGAGCACTCGCGACCTTGGACGCTCTCCTCTCTCCGCTACAGTAGAGGTGACTTTTTTCACCCCCCCCCCCCCCCCCCCCCCCCGCAGATCCACCTCACCGCCGGTGAATCGCCGGTTTCCCCTCCCTCCGCCGGCCGCTCCGGCGGCAGGAGGGTGGGGAAACCTCGTTTCCCTGCTGTACATAGCGTAGGAGTTGTTGGGGGCCTGGCCGGTGGCGTCCTGGAGTTGGAGGCGTGTCGGTGTCGGGTTTTGCTGGAGGTGCTCGTCCTCTCCGGCGATGGAGCTCGCTGCTCCATGGTGGAGCACCCCCTTCATCGTGCTCGCGGTCCCTGGTGGCCGCCGTGTGCGACCTTCCCCGCTCTGGAGCTCGGTGCGGCGGCTCCAGATTTGAAGTTTGAGGTTGTTGTGGTTGCAGCAAGGGAGCTCGGCGACTGGCAGCGCAGGATGGAGGCTCTCCGGAGTTCGAGGACCGGCAACTTCCCGTCCGTCAGGGGACATCTTCGTTTCCAAGGCGATTGTGAAGGTGCGGCGGCGGCGCGCCGCCGGAACGTGCTGCTCTGTGTCGGTGGCTCAGCTCTGCAGAGGGACTTGTGTGTATTTTTCATCTTTGTGGAGGTCCTCTCTGTATAATCCTTGTTGTAATTTCAGCGGTTTCCCGCAAAAAAAAGAACATGGCAGTGACACATTTTGTTCTTGTTAAGTTGTTAGTTCTTTTATGGCCTTTCACGCATAACTTGTATGTCATCATCTGAACGTATCACTACCAACATTGTCCAGCATTTTTATACAATAATAAAGCCTTTCAGCTGAGCACCACATTCCGATTTTTTTGTATACATATCAAATGGCTATTGTTAAACTGACCCACACTTTGTCATATATATAGCTAGAAATTTTACTTTACCAAACAAAAACATAGTGAATGCACATCCCACCTAAACCATGCAAACAAGAAGGATATTATGGATTTCATCCGTAGATTAGTTCGCACACCTTGGGTGTATTCTAGTATTTATATATATATATATTATTAGATGGTTGTGGCGTGTATCAGTTAGATATATATTGTTAGAGGTTTTTTTTAGATCTTTTCAAATGTATGAGCACTGAAATACCTTGGTAAATGTTCCCACACTAGATGAAGATTGCACCGAATCGGCTATCCGCATACTCTCGATGCGATTGACTCATCTCGTCGGGAGAGGAATGTCGATGGAAACACGACTACTAGCGGAATTGATCGATCCATCCATCTGAGGCCATGGCTCCTTGATGCCACAACGCCTGCAGGCTTCCCTGCCCAGGGCCACGTACGAATAAGGCTTGAAGGCTGAAATGGCTGTTTATGGGCTTTATATAAGGCATGCATATCAGACTGAATATTTCTGGCTTTGTGAGGCCGCACAGGCTTCACTGGGCCGCCCTGTCCGTCACACTGGCAATCGCATGGCTAGAAAAGAATGGTGTTGCTCTAAAAAAAACTAGAATGGTGTTGTCGCACCATTATATGTTTCATGTTGCACTACTTTCAATTAATTGTTACTGGGACTTCCATCCTTTTGAAAGTATTTTACGATGTTGACTTGTTGCTTAATTGACCTTAGCGGTACCTAACATATACAATTTAACTTAGTTGATGTAGGTCTCCTTTTTCTAGATCTCAGGGTGAGCCCTTTAACTGAGGACCTCGTGGTGTGCCTTTTCAGCAGCCATATGATTACTTGGACCGTTGAATACGAAGATAATCCTATGAATCTATATGATGTGATTTTAGCAGAGACGTTGCAGGCATTTGGGGGTGGCTCTGTTGCGTTGTCTCGTAATCTGGTGGCTGTCCCTACCAGTTTCCTCAAACCGTGACAACGACATTGAAATCGTTCTCAGTATTCGACAGTCATCATGTATAGGGATGTAAGTGGCAGCGGCGTCCAACGGGACCACATATGCCGCCCGCGAAAAATAGCCTAAGTGGCGCATGTGGCCGCCTGCTAAATTTAAACGGCGTAAATGGCGAATCCACAAACGCCAGCGGCGCTGCACGCAAACTCGTCGTGATCCCCTCTCCAGCCACGCAGAGAGCAGCAGCAGCCTGGTTGCTGCGGCGTACGTACGAGCTGGTACAACGTCGAGCTGGATAACTAAATGACGACCAAAATCGGACTGCACAAAGCTAGCTAAAGTGGAGCTGATCGATCGATTTTTCTGGCCAGCACACGAAGCTAGCTAAATGGAGCTGATTGATCGATTTATCTGGTTGCTTGGGCAGTGAAGTATAGCTAAGAGCATCTCTAGCAGATACCGCATAAATTCGTACCAGAAATTTCGTATCTGGTTGAAATGGAAAAGATTTGTAGCACCAAATTTTGCTGTCGCAGAACAGATGCAGGATATTGGTACTGGATATTTGAACTGAAGAACAGATACTAGTTCGCGCGATAATTTTACAGAGGAAGTTGATCGAAACTAGACTAGAACTGAAATTAAACTAAACTAAAACGTTAATTAAGCTAAACTACAACTGAAATGGAACCCTAGATCTACTCCGGTGGCGGCGGCGTTCTTCTCCCCAACATCGACGTCGGCGTCGACCTACGTGTCGACGTAGAGCTCCTCCTACTCGACGATGCGGACGACGACCGACGCGACATCCTCTGCCTCCTCCGAGCGCGCCGGACCTGCGCATGGTCGACCCGGCCATGGATCTAGCGATGGGAAGGGGTGAGGAGGTGCGTGCTGGGTTGCATCGGACTATTTCAGGCCGAGAGCCTTATTTGGTACTCCCTCCGTTTCACAATATAAGATGTTTTAGCCTTTTTCTACATTCACATGTACACCTATATATCTATATAGACATATTGTAGTGTTCATGTTCACACTATTTAGTACGAATTTAGATAATATATGTAACACCTAAAACATTTTATATTGTGGAACGGAGGGAGTATGTGCTAGAGATGCTCTAACCGATCCCCTAAAATCGGTTAGAGGAGTAAAAATACGCAGCGGCGGCACCTAACCGATCCCCAAAACGGTTAGACGAGGGAATTTTTACTCATCGGAGGAGTAAAAGTGGCGGCCGACTCCTAAATTTACTCCTCCAAAACCAATTCTGAGAAAACCTCCCGCCGCTCCGCCTCGTCTTCCCGCCCTCCGCCGTTCTTTCCCGCCCGCCTCCCCGCCGGCGCCGATGTCGCCGAATCCGCCCGGGATCGACGCGCAGCTCTCCGGCGCACCTTCTCCGCCCATCCTTGGCTCCGGAGACGACCCGACGCCGCCGCAATCGGAGATTTCCGCCGCGTCCGCGGCCGGAAAGAGGTTGGGGGCAAAGAACGTGGTCCGGCCGCCGGCCGGCAAGGTCAAGGCCTCCGGTAAGGCCGGCGGCAAGCGCGTGGAGGCTCCCGAGGTGGCGCCGCGTCCTCCCGAGGTGGCTCCTGTGGCCGGCCGGCGGCAGAGCAAGCCGACTCCGGCCAAGGTGGCGCTCGCGGAGGCGGCGGCCTCGAAGAAGAAGAAGAAGGCCGAGGCGGCGCTTCCGAAGGCTGCAGCTGCCTTTTCGACGCGCAAGGCCTCGACGGCCAACCGTCCCCGAGGCCGGCCACCGCGGGCGGCCGTCGTCAACCTCGACGAGCCCGAGGTGTTCGATGAATCGTCGGCAAGGTAAAAAAATTCTTTTTCTCCTCTCCTCTCATCGGTTGGCTATTTGTAGACACACGGTGATGTTGTTTTGATGATATGTAGTGTGGCGGAGGAGGAGGTGGCCACCTTCATGAGCCAATTGGAGGGTAGCCATGCCGCCGGGATCGACGACATGAACTTCGACGATCAAGACGTTGAGGTGGAGGAAGAAGTGGTTGAGGAAGTGGAGGTGGAGACACAAGGAAGCACAAAGAAGAGCCGAGCCTCCAACTATAGCGAGAAAGAGGACGTCACATTGTGCTATGCGTGGATGAATGGAGGCAAAGCTTTCACCTTGCACCATTGCTACAACGAGCTTGTTGGCAATGAAAAGTGGGTGCGGAGGAATTGGGAGACCACTCCAAAAAGGTCTAGGGTGAGCATCTCCATCGATGCCAATGATGAGGAAGACGAAGACCCGCACAAGAGGCCCGCAAAAGCTTGCAAAGGAGAAGGCGGCAAGGTGGGCCGAGCTCAAGGCAATGGAGGAGGAGAAGTCGAAGAAGAAGATGGAGCTCGAGGATAGGAGGACCCTTGCCGAGGAGAGGAGGGTTGCACTTGAGGAGGAGAGGGTAGCAAAAGAGAGGGAGATCGATGAGCGTGCTATCATGTTCATGGACCCAAGCAACATGGATGCCACGGCTAGGAAGTATTGGGAGCTCACTCGAGCAAAGATCCTTCAAAGATCTTTTGGTGGAGATGCTCATGGCCATGGAGGTGATGGTGGCCGAGGAGGAGGAGGTGGTGGTGATGGTGATGACTTCTTCGGAGATGGTCTTTGAGCTCTTCGATGGTGGTCCCCAACATATGAGGTGATATGTTGGTGGTATTATGGATCAAACAAGGTCGATGGCTTCTTTTTGGTGACCTTGATCGATGGTGGTGGTAGAGTCTACTTTTGAATGAACTCTATGCATGTTTTATTTCGATGACCTCAAATTCGATGAACTATGTTTATGTGACCCGCAAAAGTGATGGATTGCATGTGTTTTAATTGTTCGTATGTTTCATATTGTTTGTTTGAACTATATGTGAGATGTGTGGATGCATATGTGGAGTGGTGGAAAGAAATGGGACAAAAAAAAGTTTACTCCTCTAAATTTAGGGGTTCGGTTCCGCGCCGCCAACCTTTAGAGGAGTAAATTTACTCCTCTAAGTTTTAGGAGTCGGTTTACTCCTCTAACCGATTGGGGATCGGTTAGAGATGCCCTTACATCCTGAATCATGTAGCAAAATCCACATGCAAATTAATTAATCAACACACCGGTTCTCGTAGCAAATTAATTAATCGTCAGTGATGAGGGGACGAGGGCTTCATCGCGAATGAGGGATTCAACGATGCCGGTATGGGGATATGGTACATGAGATACGTCATTATTTGAAATTGTACATGCGGAGAAACATCGTGTATATAAATAGCTAAAGAAGCCATGTAATCAAGAAAACAAGGTAAAATGTGAGATGTTATCAAATGGTGTTTCCATTGTTGCGGCCTTGCCAAGTATTCAAATTAATGATGGTAAATTTTCTCATAACTAGGGAGATATATACCTGACGGTGTACTGCCTCTAACCGTCCGTGACTGAACGATATGTCGCTGGTTTTCCAGACAGAAAAGGGTCCTTAATTAATTTCAGCTGGCGGACAAAGACAAAAAAAAAAACCAATCAAATTCAACACCTACTCATCAATAAACAAAGTACGGAAAGGGAGTACTCCTTTTAGCGCTAAATCGTTTTCCATTTGCCTGGTACCATACACTGACAGAGCATCTTAATTTGGACTTTTGGAGAAGGCCTCGTTGCTCTCAACTCCCAATCAACTTGCACAGTCCAACAACCAGATCGTCCTCCATGGATAGCTAACTTAAACTTGGTTGCTTGTTTCCAACTTGGTATAGCTGGTACAGTGATCATGTGCTGGATCAGTCTACTGGAACTATACTTCAGAAGCATAGACTAGGCGCGCCAACGCACGCCAATCCTGGATTTTCCAGGGCTAACAGAGACAGCCGCCCAAACAAGCCCGAGTAGTTGGTCACTCCTGCACACAGCCTTCTCCTTGTCTCGACGACTGGCCTGTCCCTCCCACTCCCACCTAACGCACGCACCCGATCGACGACGACCGCCTCAATTATTCCGTTCCTCCGTTGCTCGCTCGATCGCCGTCACACTTGCAGCACATGCCACGAGCGGCCAGCCAGCCCCAGCACCACCTTATGTATAGCCCCAGCCGTCGTGGAGCAGCAACTGGCAGTCTTCTTCTTGGCGCGATCACTTCGCTCTCGCGCCGCCTGCGTGCTTCTCCGGTGATGAAGTCGGCGACGTCCCTCCTCCTCGGCGCGGCGCTCGCCACCGTCTTCTTCTGCTCTACACCTCCGTGCGCAGGGACTTCAGCGACGGGCCGGCAGGTCGGCGCCGCCGCGGTGGACGCAGGAGGACAGCGTCAGGGCTGCCGGTGATCGGCCCAAGCTGCAGGAAGCGGTTGTGAAGGTGGAGGAGAAGCAGGATGTGGTTACCAGCACGGACGGTGGCGGAGGTGAAGATGATGGTTCATCGTCACATCAGCAAAGCAGCAGCAGCAGATTGTGATGCCTGCACAACAGCAACAGGTTAGTTTGTTTTTGCTTTTATTAATCAACAGTTAATTATTAGGAGATGTAAATTATTTATTTCTCTATTTGTTGCATATGTGTAACTATTAGGAAATAAGCATTTTTGTCTTGTGTAACATGAAGAGCTCGACTTTGAGTTGGTTTTCCAAGTCAGCTGAGGCTTCATTCAAACTAGTTCAAAATTGAGCGTTCTTAATCCGATTGGTTGATCCGGAACAGGTTAGTTTTGACCTCTACGATTTTAAAAAGGGATTAGTAGAAGATCAGAGGAAAAGTACTCCTAAAACAACAGCTGGAACCCTTTTTGTAAGAACAGCTAGCTAGAACTTCCTTCTCCGATTTATTATATTCCAGAGGTGATATTCTTTTTGACCAGAATATGAATCCACCATGTGAAAGGTATATATCCCCAAAAAATTAGGATGCCGGCCGGCGGAAACGGGCAGATCAAACAATGGAATAATCACATGGCCAGCTAGCTCCCCTTGTCATTTTGTACTAGGACTCTTGCTCTTAGCGACTGGTCTTAAGTTCTTTATTACTCGGAAAAGAATGACCCTAAAATAGATATATAATACTAAAATTGTCTAGATAGTAGATACATCATTTTTGTGACATCTGTTTCCGGACGGAGAGAGCAGCAAAACATTAAGAAGCTACTCCTTATGACTGGTCTGGTTCCTTAGTTAAATACTCTCTGTGACATAGTCATAAGCAAAATTGTATATCAACGGTAAAATGATGATTCATGCTGCCTTGAAACAACAGGACAAGCCCCAGGATCTGGCCGACCTGCTCCGGCGAGCCGCGACGGCAGACAAGACGGTCCTGATGACGGCACTCAACGAGGCGTGGGCGGCGCCGGGTTCGTTCCTGGACCTGTTCGTGGAGAGCTTTCAGCACGGCGAGAACACGGCGTACCTGGTGAAGCACCTGCTGGTGGTGGCCATGGACAAGAAGGCGTTCGACCGGTGCAACGCCGTGCACCCTTTCTGCTACTGGTTCAAGGTGGAGGGCATGGACTTCGCCGCCGAGCAGAAGTACATGAAGGGCGACTACCTCGAGATGATGTGGAAGAGGAACAGGTTCCAGCAGACCATCCTCGAGCTAGGCTACACCTTCCTCTTCACGGTAAGTCTAAGTCTAACCGGCCAAATCTTTCCCTCCAAATTAATCCGTATAAATTTAAACATCTTTTTTTCGATAAACAGAATATATTAATATCAAGCAGATACCAATTACACCCAGCCTCTGCAACAACATAATATCTAAGAGCTAGTCGAGACATTAATGATGCACAGAGCCAAAACAAAAATAAAGTAAAACAAACATTCCCCACCGAACTGAACAGCGAAACAAAAATTTAAACATCTATTGTGCTGTAGACTTGTTTCAAACCTGATTGTTGATTTTGGCTTCGACTGCAGGACGTGGACATCCTCTGGTTCAGGGACCCGTTCCCACGCATATCCCCGACGGCGCAGCTGGTCATGTCGTCCGACTTCTTCGTCGGCGACCCCGACTCGCCGGGGAACTACCCCAACGGCGGCCTCCTCTACGTGAAGTCATGCTACGGCACCATCGGTTTCTACAAGCACTGGCAGTCGTCGCGGGTACGATTCCCCGGGATGCACGAGCAGTACGTCTTTGACAAGATCGTCAAGGAAGGCGTGCCCCCTCACCTCGGCACCAAGGTCCAGTTCCTCGACACCAACGTCTTCGGCGGCTTCTGCCAACATGGCAAGGATCTCGGCAAGGTCGCCACCATGCATGCCAACTGCTGCGTCGGGCTAGACAACAAGCTCTTTGATCTCAAGAATGTGCTGGAGGACTGGAAGACTTACAAGGCGCGCGTCGCCGCTGGGAATACTGAGTACTTCTCCTGGAGGGTGCCCGGGAGGTGCATACACTAATTTTTACTAGTTGACACATGTATGTATCGGTGTTGTTCAGCAGGCAAAATTGATTTTTTTTGGTTCGGAAAAGGCGGCATATACCCATGGACTTTGCATCAAATTTAAAACAATTAAAGACAAGCAGAGCCGAGCAACAAACCGGCCTACAGAAGAGTGGAAAGAAAAACTCAAGGCTATATATCCAAGTCGAGGAATCACCAAAATCCTACCGTAAATCCTAATAACATGAACCAATCAACTAGTCGAGCGGCATGTGAACTCACAATGTGGCTACTCCAACAAAATGCCTTCAAGATTTCAAGAAGTACAACCAAAGTCGGATGACAGAATATCATCCCGAAGCACAATCTAACGGACGAACTAACACTTCAATAAAGAAATAACATCGTGGACGTCAATGATCAATGATGCCTAATTAAGATAGAAGGCTAGCATATGGATTTTCACCCGAAGTAAATACAACCGCGATGCTATCTGTCGTCATCCACCACTTTAATGTCCTGCTCACCACTCATCACCATCACATTGATCTTTACCTTGCGTACCACGATAGTGCCTAACCGTCGTTGCTCCTATATACGTCGTCCACATAACATTGCCACACGAGTCCTTGAACCGAAGGAACCATAGTTGGGCCCTACATGGCTCGCTGCAACCTCGCGGGAGACAGGCGAGACCGGCAGACCCCCTCGGCTCACCGTACCTTTGTAGGAGAACAGTCAGATCTCGCCAGAGACCTGCCGGTCTACTAGACGCCCGCTGAAGCGTCGTCAGACTTCCGCTGGACCCCCAGAGACTCGATGGACCATAACAGACCGTTGATCTTACGCCAGGATACCATCAGCTGAAGAGAAAAAGTTTGACGCTACATTCAATTCAAACATAATCCTAAGACCGTGAACCAATCCAATAGTCAATGACATCTACATGTTTGTACCTATAAATGTTATAACCCTAACTATATCCTGCAGGAAGTTGGAGAGACGGCTCGGCGTCGTGGTGGTGTGGCGTTCCGGCATGAAAGTCGTCGGTCGAACGGCGAGGCTCACAACCTGCCGCGTCTAGCGACTTCGTTACCCCCAAGGGTGTCATGTTTGGTTAGGGCATAGGCCTGAGGGTCTGAATTTTCCTGTAAACATTCTAGTTAACATTGAATAAAGGGTCGGTGGTTATCTCAAAAAAAAAGGTTGATAATCAGGCCTTGTACTAATTGCCGGAATATTAAGGGTAAAACACTACTGGTCCCTGCTGCATGTCAATGGAGGGGCCGGAGCATGGGGGGCCTAGCCACCGCTGCACCCCCTCCCCCCGGCCAAGCCCACTCCTCATCAGCCGCTAACCTAACCTCCTCGCCTACTCCTCGTGCAAACTCAAGCCATCCCTGTGTCAATCCAGTCTCCCTAATCTAATAAGAATGGTGAAATCGAGAGAAATATTAACGATGAAGAGACAGAGTGATAAAACCGAGTAGCGAGTAACAAAGCAATGGCAAGTTTGTAACTTTAATCGGTCAAATGGACATACTAAGATTAGTGCTGGTCATGTAGTAGCAACAATGATAAGAACCCAACAAACAATCTCTCCTGAACTTTTATCTCCCACAAGAATCCAAAATCTTTTGGACCTGGACCGACGACCTTGACGATTTGTTGTCCTTAGCTAAAGATTTTGTACCAAAGGATTGGAGCACTCTATCCGTGTGTGATTATGGGTTTACATTATTTGTCCAATCTATAATAATGCGTTGTGCTTTTTGGTTACGTTAATTTCATTTTAAAATGGGATAATCTTTGTGATAAGGTTCTCTGACGAGAGTCGGCCTTGTTGGATTTTCACGAATCGTCCATCCGAGGGCTCAACTCTTAACACGCGTACACAGGGCCGGTCCTCAGATTTTCAGGGCCCGGGGCGAAACCAGATTTCAGGGCCCCCTATACCCATTAAAATGATAATGATACATGTAAATTATTTAAAATGTATACACAAAAAATGTTCATATCAAACTATTTATACATAATGTTTTGAAAAATTCTAATATCAGTCTTACCTACTATGACATCAACTCTACCTAGAACCGCGATATCATAGAGTGCCCTCCTCTACATGGAACCGCGTCTTTGCGGTGGTCGACATCTGATGTTGAGGGCTTACAATGGGTCGTCTCTAGCTCTTGTTCTTGGAAGAGGCGCACGACTCGCGCATGACACAAATCACATGGAGAAATAGAATTTAGTTGGAGATGCGAACAAGACTCAGTTCTAGCCAAAATCAAAGCTTGTGGAGATCGAAAAAATCAACGGGTGAGTTGTTTAGATGAATCCAAACGACTGAAAATAATGTCCATTATGCGTTGCATTCTCTAGATCCTTTTTCGGGCGTGATCTCTCCCACCAGCCCCATTCCACTTATTTCCTTGATATAGTAGCTTTTTTAGGGGGCCTTGATATGTAAGTAATAAGTAATGAAAAAAACTATTCGCACAAAAAATGGAAAACGCCTAGGCTAGCCAAAGGACGAAATAAAGCCCAGGCCAAGCAAAAGAAAAAGGGCCCAAGTTGTAGCCCACTAGGAAGCAGCCAAACGGTTCATCATCGTCTCCCTGAATCGTACGGGAGAAACCGCGTGCTACTCTAATGGCGCCGCCGGATAACTCTTTCAGTCCCTTGCCTCTACACACGCCGTAGCTAGTCGGAACTTGGGGCCCCCTTGGTGTCGGGGACCCGGGGCGGCCGCCCCTCCCGCCCCCCCTCAGGACCGGCCCTGCTCACCTTGCGCCATGATTCAAAACTTTTGAAACCTCTAGAATCGTATCAAACTTACGCCCCGCGCTCCCCTCGCGCCAAATTTCAAACTTTCCAAAGCATTAAAATAAAAACCATCGAAGCTATCTCTCACCTTCACCCGTACCACGATTCAAACTCTTCGAAACCTCGAGAATACTGTATAGGAGCCGTCTCTTCCCAAACCCCTCGCGCTCGTTGGCGTCAAATATTTGACATCCCGAGAATGCCGTTCGGTTGCGCTAAGGATCAAACTTTTTAAAAAAGAAACTTCGGAATCTCTTCTCCAGGATACGTCCCATACTCGTTTGCACACATCGAAGTTACATTTCAAAACCTTACACAAAAGTCAAAAGAAACCCATGGATCGAGCCAAGCTCAACTTGATTGACAACTTGAAATCGAGTCGGACACATGGATCGGTCGGTCGGGTCGGACTCAACTCCGACCCAGGCCGGACCGGGGAGCACGAGACATGCGCGAATAAGAAACGACGAATTTATATTCACTGGTCGATGATTTATTAACCAATGTTGTTTCATTACAAAGTACAAAGCATGCACATGTTGTTATTTATTTAATTTCTAAACAATTTTGACCACGAAAAATGAGTAAAGAATACATTCGTCAAGTGTGTACTATAAAAGTTTATATAAACTAGTACGACACTATGTTGGAACATATTAAGATTTGGATATCCTTAGGACTTGTATTTTTTTTATTTTGGGGTTAAATTTAATTATGTGGTTTCTGAAAGTTAAACTTCGTACGTCTTGTTAACTCGAAAATAAATGATTGTGACGTCAAAACCAATAATTTGAAACAATTGATGCGCGTGTGTACCATGAGAGATCTCAAAGGCGAAAGGGAGTCATGAGGGGATGTGGGAGGTGGACGGGGCTTGCCTGCGCCGCGCCGGTGCGACTATCCGTGCGTAGGCCATCGGGTGGCTAACCCCGCACCGCTTCGCTGGTTTTCCTTCGAAAACAAAAACGGAAAATACGTTTGCGGCTGTGATGCGTCGACCTGGACGAGTGCGGCTGCGCGCCTGCGCCTCTGCTTCTCCGGCGACCTCGACGAGCGCGGCTGCGCTCTGCTACTCCGGCGACCTCGACGAGCGCGGTCGCGCCTCTGTTTCTCCGGCGACCTGGACTAGCGCGTCCGCGCCTCTGCTTCCCCGGCGCCGGCCCGTTTCAGCCAACCGAGTCCACGCACGCATCACGGCCAGCGTCGACCGCGCCTCTGCTCCCCTGCCTGCCTCGCCGGAGCCGGTGACAGACTCGGAAGACTCGACCCAAAGTCGCACTCAAAAAGGAGCACGCATGATCCACGCGCAGAGGCCAAGAGCACCGTGGTGGCGTGGTCGTCGTTCTCGCCTACAAGGACGCGCGCCTCGCGTGGACCTGCCGCCGCATGGACGCCGGAAGCGAGGTCTGTCCGCGTGGAGTCCGTCCCCGACGAAATGTAGTTACGACCCTGCGGCTGATCGCGAACGCGGCCGGCGGAACAGCCACCATGGCCGCAACCAGCAAGCAGCCGGCGAGCGTCCTATCCTCGCGGGATTGGCAGGATGAAATGGTCCCGTGGCGGTAACATGGAGTTTAGGCTTCATGACACGGCTGACAATCCCGCGTAAGGTCAGCGACGGCCATGCACCTGCCTCACCACAGCACTACCTTCACCTGACCGTCGCCGCCGTGGTCCATCTGGTCGAGCGAGAAGTCCGAGCCAGCGTTCCGCTGCTCTTTTACCCAGAAGAAAGGCCGGCGGTCGTCGGAGATATGAGGCCAACAGAGCGGCAGCTAGCTGTTTCTGCCAAACACGGTGGTGGTGCGCTAGGGCGCGGGCCGCGGGGCCTGCCTTGCTCGAGCCGGGGACGAGTGTCTGGTCGCGTCCTTCCGGCGAGAAAGAAAAGATGGAGATACAGAGTTAGTTCGTGTTTTAATTAGCCAAAGAAAAAAGATGCCGGGATGAAAATTGCCTGGACCGTGCGATGGTGAATTAACGGAGTGGTCGCACAGATAGTACTAGGCATGCCACGTGGTCTCCTTTGGCTTTCTGGGATTCCCTCCGAAAGTTAGGATTTTGGTAATTTTTCTGAAATTTTCGAGCAACTTCATTTTCTCCTTTTTTTTACAATGCAAAGATTAAAAAAAAAACAGGACCTTGCACTTGGCACTAGATAATAGATTAGTCCAAGAAATATTCTAAAACGTTATGAAATCATGATTAAAGCATGTGGCAATGATATAAATTTATAGATATGTTTTGTCATACCATATACATTTTTATTTAACCTTTCACTTCAGTTAGTTCAATCGATGTGTTTTGTTGAAGATGCGAGAACATGTTTTCACAATTGGAGAAATTATGGTTGGTAGAGGGCCGTGGGCCGGATGTGGTGTGTGTTGTGCCGAACCTGTGTGCACTGGACATAGCACTGTGAACAAGGTTATTAAACTGATTTTTCTATTTTTCTTACATTGTTGACTGAATTTGCATTTGCCGATTGGGCAACCAGGTGAGCACATCGTGTCCATCCGCTTTGCAGGTGTCGCCGCAGAGTAGGGCGTGCGTGTCCAGCGCAGTGCCAAACCTCGCCGCTCTACCACCTTCTCGTCACGCCCTCACGCCGCCTTTTATCAGCAGCGGCGCACTAGCCGCACGTACCAGCCTCCAGCTCTCGGCTTCTCGTTCTATCTTGTCCTTGACGGCGAGAAAGCTAGCGCACGTCCAGCGATCGCCATGAGCGACGGCCACGGCCAGGCCCTGCGCGTCCGCCCCGGCGACGTGTACCCGCCCGCCGCCGCCGGCCACGACGCGCGTCGCCAGCGCGACGAGGCCCTTGCCCGCGATCAGCAGCAGCAGCATAAAGGTGGTGAGCTCCGGGTCACCGAGACGGACCGACACGACGGGACACGGGTCGTCACCGCCACCGCCGGCAACCAGGTACGTACATGCACGTTCTACGGTCGTTCTTCATGGCGTTAGTTACGTCGTGTTCACGTGGCACGCATGCGTGCATGCAGGTGATGTCGCAGTTCGCGGTGCCGGCGCCAGACCCCACCGGATTCGTCGCGTCGGCGACGGACGCGGTGACCGTGGGCGAGGCGCTGCAGGCGGCGGCGAGTGACGCGCCCGTGGACCTGGCTGACGCAGCGGCGGTGCAGGCCGCCGAGACGCGCGCGACTGGGCTCGGCCGCGTCGTGTCCGGCGGCGTGGCGGCGGCAGCGCAGAAGGCGGCGCAGACGAACATGAGGGACGCGGAGGAGAAGGTGCGGCTGAGGGACGTTGTGGGCACCGCCACCGCTGTGCTGCCAGCGGACAAGGCGGTCACCAGGGAGGACGCGCACAAGGTGGCGGCGGCTGCGGAGCGAAACTCCGCCGGAGGAAGAGGAAGTGACGTCGCCGACGCGGTGGCCGCGGCTGCCGAGATGAACCAGGGGAAGATGGCGCGGTAGAGTAGCTGGTTGTATTACCCGCGCAACCGTATGTTGTACAGATGCCAAGCTCAGTGCTGTAGCGCGTAGAACTCTTCTCTGATCGGTCTCGTCGTTGTGCTTGTGTACCTGTACGCGTCTCTGTACTCTCTGACTCAGTGTGTACGCTACGCCACTTCACTGAATCTTCTTTTGAGAGGAAGGCCCAGTAACTTTTTTGTTCATTTTGGTTGAAAAACTCCTAGCGGGAGGGTTTACTCAGTTCATCCCTTGCACACACAATGCTGTCAGTCATGTGGCAATTTAGAATCAGGTTGTTTGGAAATAAACGTTCAGAGTTTGGAACTGAAGCTAATCTGGAACTGTGTGATACCGTTTCACTAGATTTTCAGTTTCCAGGAAGGAATGCAGTACAAGTAACCAAGGCCGGTAAGGGCAGCCCACCAAGCAAAAGCCTAAAAGAGGGATCAACCAAGCCGCTTTATTTACATCGTCTGTGTTTCAGGCGGAGGCGCGAGCGGTAGGAAATCTCTTCTCCAGGTCAGCCGGTGTTCGTCCACAACTCCCCTATCTCCACCATGGAGTTCAACTTGAAGCAAGTCGAAGCTATGTGTGTTTGTAAACATCCAGCTGCACTCCTTCTCAACTATACATCTCCCCTTCCAGGACCAGGTAGCTACGAAAGAGACATGCCGTTCCATGATTCCTCCTCTCCGTATACGTACTTCTCCTGGAAAGACATCGCGTGACAGCGAAGTACGGCCGGCAGCCGCGGGCCGAGTGCCATGTTACGCTACAACATCTTCATTTTTATCTGCGAGATATCAGAGAACCATTTCCATTACTCAACATATGAATGGATTCAGTCTTGAGCAATGTTTTTGGTCTACACAAGTAGGTGCCATCTGCAACCATTGAGGAATTTCTTACCACAATGTTGGAGAATTGTTGATCCGGCCTTGAAATCTTTACCAAATTTAGCACTTAAACTCCAATAACAAATCTCTGAAAAAAGTCCAGTTACAAACACCACATTTATGTTTAAGTAGATAAACAAAGTGTTGCATTACGATGTACATCTTAGAGATGTTCATGACCAAATTTGTCATTGGATGGAAAAACTGTAAAGGTATGGTAAGCATCTTTATTTATGTTTGTATGAAAAATCGGTAAAATCAACTGATATCGGGTTAATAAATTCCAATTCAGCCGAGGAATAGGCGCGCCGAAATCTTGTGTTTATTTTAACTCAAGTAAAGTATATATATTTGGATCCAATAGAAAGTATAATACTGAGCCCGAGAATTTTCTCGATATTCTTACAAAAACTAATATAGCTGGCAACTCACGAGTCACAATGCATGTTTCTAAGCACTTTCTCGATGATTTACCATGAGGATATTTGGCGGAAGTATTTGCCGAAAGCCTACTTACGGCAAACTATGTGTCATGGGTATTCCGGTTTTCGCCATAGGTTCTACATCAAATGGGTTGTGGCGCTTACACCCAGCCTTTAGAAAAAAATTGTGCTCACTGATACAGGCAGTTGGCGTACAAAAGGGGGAAGCTGACTTTCTAGCCAGCTCGATTATTTTTTTTTATTTTTTTTTGAAAAGGGGCCCCCGCCTCTGTATCGATTGATGCATGCGGCTTTTATTTTATTATTATTGAGAGTTCAGTTATCGTTACAACGGACTTACATCAAGGATCACATAAAGTGGCAACATGAATCAACCACTTAAAAAGGAAAGACAACAGTGAATGACTCTGCATCAACATGTTATCCTCAACTCAGAACGCCAGCTGCACTGGGAATATAGATCCGACGCGACCGATTCCAGGCGGCTGCACCCAGAATCCATTGCGCCTCGCCTCTCCGTTGATTGTAGGTAGGACCACGTACGGATCCAATGAGTAGCCATCGGAATAACCTGCATAAAAGAAGTTTTCTTTGCTCTATTAAAAATATAGTCATTGCGAACATTCCACAGAATTGGAGGGATATATGGTATGGTCGAACTTCGACGCGGTCCTTTCTGAATTGGAGGAACCTGATTATTTTTCTTCGAAGACGGGTGGACATGGTATAAACCTTGCAAATAATGCCTACAAAAACATGTATGCAAGGAGTGGTACACACATATTAAATGATATTGATACCCCATGAAAATTCATCAAACCGAACATATAACTATTTATTTCGTAGCGGGTTTTTATTCGTGAAGACGGTTTGCTCTTGTTGATTATTTATTTTACTTACGTACACATACTAACGCAATGCCTACTGAAGTCTAGAATCGTGGAGCTTTATGGATGAAGCACCATAGGTGATCACTAACCAGATATTATTGGGCGCATCGCTTGAAATTCCATGGATAATATATCTTTGAAAATTTCAAGAGAGATTGGTGTATCATCTAATGGTCATGTAAACACGCAACGTTGGGTTCATCACTCGTGAATTCTGCAGACAACTAGCTCACTGACCACCAAAGAGATTATTGGTCTTGAGGTTTAAAACATACTCATTTCGCGTAAAGCAATTTGTTCCGTAAGAAAGATACATTTCACTATTATAATTCTTTTGGTATTATAGCTCACAACTAAAAGTTCATGTACATTAATTACCCCGCAATCTTCTTCATGGCATTTTAGAAAATTGGGTAAATTCATCATGAAGGGTGGGCCATAATCGATATATGTACTGTGTGTTTTTAGTGACCTTCAGACTTGATGCAATGTTTTCCCTTAGTCCGTACGAGAAACATTAGCAAGTATTATATGTCAACACAACGAGCCAAGACAAAGAGAGAGCAACAATCTTAGCGCGGGACAGCCGCAAGAATCATCGGTCAACTCTTTACGTCAACGTTAACGGATAGGAAAAACGTCGAACTTAACCGTCAACCTACGGCACCGGCAATCTTGCAGACTAAAACACACATATTCGTCGACAAAAACAGTCATTCTCCTTCACATGATGTTGGTCGTGCAAGACAAACCCGGAGTTATCGAGGAATACAACCCCTTCTATATGTAGCCATCCGTCCTCCACGACGACAACGATGCAGGCGTCGTCGAATTTCATCCAAAACGCCGTCCAGATTCAACGAACGCCGTTCCTCCGCCGTGCCATGCCAACACCTGGTCCACCTGCACCGAGCCCACCTGAAGTTGGACCCACTGTCAGTGGCACGGCTCACGGTGGACCCACCAGCCGGCGTCGTTCTCCCCGTCCATCTCCGCCCGCCGCCACCACCAACCTCGCCTGTATAAATCCTCGCCGTCGCCGCCCGCTCCCACCAGCTCCATCCATCCTGCTCCACTCCCTCCCTGCTCGTTCCTTCTTCCACAAAATCAACCCGCTTTCAAATCGGTGAGGCAGAATCCCTCCCCTCTCCTCCTCTGCCACTTTCTTTTCTCCTCGATTGGTTGGAGAGCAAATCCGCCGGATTTTCTTTGATTTGTTTCCTGATTTGCTGCCTCAGTGGCTCACCGTGAAGGTTGCCGACGGCCGGCGGCGGGATGGGGGAGGCGTCATCGCCGGCGATCGCCAAGGACGTCACCGAGGTGAGCCCCTCTCGATTCTCCTGCGCGGCGGCCGGCGGTGGCTGAGAAGGAGGAAGGAAGAAAGATTGACCTTGTCTGTCTGTCTGTCTGTGATGTGTATGTAGCTCATCGGGAACACGCCGCTGGTGTACCTCAACACGGTCACCCACGGCTGCGTGGCCCGCGTCGCCGCCAAGCTCGAGTCCATGGAGCCCTGCTCCAGCGTCAAGGACAGGTGTGTGGAAATCTGATTGTTCATCCTGCTAGCTCTGCTCTCATGCTCTGGCTAGCTGTTGTTAGTTTAGATGTTTTGTTTAAATTTAGGCGAGTTTCGTGATTCGCGTTGAAGATTCGAGCTAACTGTTTCTTCTGTGTGCTGCTGTTTTGTGCTTGTACAGGATTGGGTACAGCATGATCACCGACGCAGAGAACAAGGGGCTCATCACTCCGGGCACGGTGGGTAGAATCGATCCCTTCCTTTGGTGCTTTCAGTCCCCCAGATTTTGTGCTTATGCCGTTTGGGAATGGTTTGGCGTTACAGACGATAATTTGCACTTCCTGCAATATAACCGTTACTTGTGATTTTGGTGCTAGTGTGTATTAGCCATGACTTGCAATAATTTGCTTCAAGGCTCGGAAACATAGTAGTGGGCGCCATACTGTGCATGTGCATGAGACTGGTTTGCCGTGGTTTATATTATAGTCACAGACACTGATTTGTTAAAGAATTCAATCTGTTGGCGGAAAGGAGGGGGGGTTAAGAGCAACACGTATCAATAGAAGTCAATGGAATCTTTTCTCTTCTCCCTTGAGTTCAGTAGTCAATGGAGGAATTCCTCATTGCGGCATAACGAATTGTTTTCTGTTGCGTGTGCTGCTTGACCATTTCCCTGACAGTGTCTAGTCTAATATGCATGTATCTGGCCTTGATTTGCAGCATTATTCATTTTCTGCTGTGCCTAGCTGGTTGACACGTCGATGCCTTTGTCAACCATCCATGAGCACATTGGTTCAACTCAGCTTTCGGATTACCGTCGCATGATCCAACTAGTTACATAGAGCATCTCTATTTATCATTTCGGAATGGCTATAGACGATGATCTATTGCCCGTTTTTTAGTAATTATTGACAATAGAACATAATTGTGAACCTAGCCATTTGGTTCATGGTAACAAAGCCTTTTGTGTGGTGGAGAACATTTCCTATAAACTGCTAGTATTTACTAAAAAACAGAACTGCTAGGGTTTGATTTTAATATTTTGCTTTCCACATGAATGCTTGACAGAGTGTGCTGATTGAGCCAACCAGTGGCAACACAGGCATTGGACTGGCCTTCATGGCTGCCGCAAAGGGTTACAGACTTGTACTCACGATGCCCGCCTCCATGAGTATGGAGAGGAGAATCATATTGAAGGCTTTTGGTGCTGAACTGATCCTGACTGACCCACTCTTGGGAATGAAAGGAGCTGTGCAAAAGGCGGAAGAGCTGGCAGCAAAGACACCCAACTCATACATCCTTCAACAATTCGAGAATGCCGCCAACCCAAAGGTGTGGCATAATTTACCATTTGTATTTCTGTATGCCCGAGTACCCGTTTTCAGATTTGTATATTTCGTGTAGATTCACTATGAGACAACTGGGCCTGAAATCTGGAAAGGCACGGAGGGAAGATTGATGGCTTTATATCTGGCATTGGGACTGGTGGTACCATTACTGGATCTGGACGGTACCTGAAGGAGCAAAATCCTAATATCAAGGTAAGCACTACAAAGCAATTTTTTACCCTACAGTGTTAGCTGCATCTTCCTATTTGAGAAACTGTCTCTGATTTTATTGGATTTCCTTGTGCAAGCTCTATGGTGTCGAGCCCGTGGAGAGTGCTGTCTTAAATGGCGGAAAGCCTGGTAATGTTTTGCTTCTCCACTATATTCCATTTGTTCAAAATTATTCATAGCAATGGTTTTTGCCTGTTTTTGGAGTAAGTGCACCTTAAATTGTTTTCCATGATCAATAAGAACTAAAAAATCATGATGAGTTTTCCTTGTGCATTGCCCTAGAGTTGTCATGTGAAGTATCTTGTCAATATGTTTGAAATATAAATAAAACTTATCGGATGGTTAACGATTAATAATGTGACCTCATGAGTAGCCCTTTCTGGAGGTCATTAATTCCAGAAAGTTTTCTGTTGGGAGGATAGAACCTTTGGGACCATTTTCCACCCAAACAAATTCTGCTTGTTTCCTGACATTTCTTCTGGACTAATGAGGTTCAATTCTGGTATGCAGGGCCACACAAGATCCAGGGTATTGGAGCTGGTTTTATCCCTGGTGTCTTGGACGTTGACATCATTGATGAAACCATACAAGTGAGTTTTACTCGTGCATATATTAGAATGAGTTATTGATAACACACTATATCAGCAATTGTTTGCCACGTTCTGTTTTGCTTAGTTGCTACTTATAATTTTTCTTTGGCGAGAATAGAACTTTGCCGGATATTTCCTGTTTACCTTGATACATCTGCATCTTGTACCTTGTGTAACCTTTTGATTCATTCAAATTGTTTGGCAGGTTTCAAGTGACGAGTCTATTGAGATGGCAAAGTCCCTTGCCTTGAAAGAAGGATTGCTGGTGGGTTTTCTGTCCAACATATATCCATCTATTATGAAACATTAACATGAACACATTTGTTTTTATCGAACATTTCCATATGAATCATTCAGAATAATGCACTTGCCTCGGCCACTGACAATCTAAATATTTGTAGGTTGGAATATCCTCTGGCGCGGCTGCAGCTGCCGCAATCAAGGTTGCCCAGAGGCCTGAGAATGCAGGAAAACTTTTTGTCGTAAGTGACGCATTTCCTCATGGTAGTTTCTAGCATGTTACGATTTGAAGCTGTTTCAGCTCCACGGGTTGTTCCCCTTGTGGTTCATCTGATCTTTAAGCAAAACACAAACGAATCGATATAATATACTACAGATCATTAATGTCCTGTAGGGAGACATCTGTATTCGACCACTGCTATACTGCAAACTAACATACTCCACAAGTGAAAGATAGCCTTATAGCAATAGTGTCCACACAGTCTCAGTAATTTCATCACATACCAATGTTGGCACTTTTACTCAATGTAGGTCATATTCCCGAGCTTCGGAGAGCGCTACCTCTCGTCGGTGCTCTTCACCTCCATCAAGAAGGAGGCCGAGAGCATGGTGGTCGAGTGACTCTCGGAGTCCTACACTGCGAATTTCCGACAGCTATCCTCGGAGGACGATCTTCTGTTCTGAGGATTTCGCAAAAATAAAGCTCTGGTGTCTCTGCTTGTGTTGGCTCCTGTCAAGTTCAGTTCCACTTTGTGTAGCAATGGAGAATACCTTGTGTTGGCTTCTTCTGAACTGTAACATTTTGCATCATCTCTGCTCTGTAAATTGAACTCTTTCATATATAGTCTGTGTCCGCCAGTGTGAAATAAAGCATTTTGGTGCAGTGACAGTTAACAAAATCTTTTGTCTTCCCAGTTAACAAAATCAGTTCAGTTTTAGAATGGAAATCAGGAGGCAAACTTGCTCTTCTGTTCATGGAGTGCCATCAACTGTAGTGCTGAATTATTGATCCTCCAAAGTCCCAAGTCCGTGCTTGCTTGCAGCCAGCTAGGGTTTTGACAGGACAGAAAGATGTGATGCGGTGCAGGCTATGCTCATGTTCTGGTGACTGTACTACCAAGCACTGTTGGCACACCACACTGGAGTACACATGCATGCATTGCATTGATTCTAGGCACCACGTACCAAAAGAGTTTTGACCAACTTCTTTTTCTGTGCTTAGAATGCAACTGGAAATGTTTGATTTGTCATCTGAGCATGTGAGAATCTGTGATAGGTTGACTTGATATCTTGGCATGTTGAGTGAGCTTGTGCACATGCCTGCCCATGTATTTTGTTATAAGTACAGGTACAGCCATCCCTAGCTTCAGTACAAGGACAAATCCATTGGCTTATTTTTACTGGCTGTTTATAAACGCACTAGGGAAGTAAAAGAATGTGCACTACAAAGGAATGGACTTGAAGTTACCCAAATGCACATGAGGAAAAATAGGCATAAACAGCAAAAGGCTCCATGATGGTATGGGAGGAACAGCAGAAAGGCAGCCGAGACCTTCCCTTTCCTGTCCATTTCTCTCTTCAAGTGTGAAGAGAGAAAGGAATTACCTGTCTGCCTGCCTGCTTGCGTGCATCACACAAAGTTGTCCCTGAATCATGATGAGAGAGGCCTTTGCTGCTGTCTCTGAACCCTGAACCCTGCAGCAGGATTGATTGTTTCATGCATCAGGTTCTAACATTTGATTCTCCAGGAAAATACTCTTCTGTTATGGCAATGTAGCAGTGTCAGCAACCTGGAAGGAAGGAGATGACCTGAACAAGAAAATTCAGATCCTGCATGGCTCAAATCTATCTGACACTTTAAGCTTACAAACAAGAAAGAAAAAAATATCTCTTGGCTTTGATGATTTGCACACAGCACACATGGTACACCCAGCTCTCACAAGTTTCACTTCTGAGAAGGATTGATAAATACAATGTAAGGGAACTGTGACCATGGAGAACACATTGGCTTCAGTAAACAACACCAGATCTTTTCCTCTTAGTAAAAAAAAGCTATCTGGGACTTTAAACTTACAAAAGACAAAATAACTCTATCTGGGACTTTGATGATAAAGCACACATGACATAAAGTCAGAAGTTCCACTTCTAAATCAAATGCAAAAGAACTGTGACCATGAAGAACATACAGGACACATGGCTTCAGACCTTCAGTAAACAACACCACATCTTTATCCTTGTGCATTGACAATTGCTATGTCTGATCATGCTGGGTACATGTAGTGCTATCTTAGTAATCAAACGGAGCTGGATGAACCAAATTCTGTCACTAGTACCAGGATCACATGACACAAAAATAACAATACAAGAGGCTGCTCAACTCCAACCTTGCCAACAAACTCAGAGGGAGCCAGGAAACATAGCATAATGTTTCAATATAATGGCAGCATAGTAATATTGTAGCAACCAACCATCGGGCAACGAATTCCAAGACTAGAGAAAATGATCTCTGAAGCGAAAGAGAAAGACTGCTAGAGCTAAAAGCTAACAAAGAGTCTGAACCTGAGACCTAACCAGATTTTCGCATCCGCTTCTCTCGTCATCTACACGAACTAACAGGCAAATAGCCTCTAATAAGACCCGACAGATTCAGGAGAATGTTCCTGGTCACCGGCTCACATGTCATCGACGGTCTTCCTCATCTGCATCACCTTCTTGTGAGAGTTGGAGTGCATGAAGCTCACAAAGGTCGGGCTGTTGGCGGGCCTGTACTCCGGCAGCAGCCTGCCAGACTTGTACCTCACGCCGCAGGCGTTGCATAGGCTCTTAGGCCCCAAGGGGCCGGTCCTCCACTGTGGCGTCTTGTAGGACATGCAGTGGGTGCACCTCTTCACTGGCTCCTCCGGCGGGAGCTCCTCGTTCACATATGTGGCCTTCCTGATCTTCCTCTTCGCCTGCTGAAGTTCATCATCCACAGGTGCAGTCTTCTTGATCTTCCTCTTCTCCTGTGGAGGCTCCTCGTCGTCTCCAAAATATGTGGTCTTCTTGATCCTCCTCTTATCCTGGCCCCTTCCTTGATCTTGTTCCTCGTCGATTTCTTGGACACAGTGCTCCATGGAGATAAACCCGTTCCCTGCCTTGATACTCAGGCTGCATGTGTTACACAATGCCAGTGATGGAGCACCCTGCCACTGTGGTGCTAGGTTGGACAGACAAATGCTACACCTCCTCACCACCTGCTCTTGCCGGAACTGCATTGTTGGTGCAGCCATATATAGCTTATTCTCTTTCTCGTGTTCCTGTTGTTGGACAAGTTCTTGATCTTTCTCTTTCTTGGGGAGGATGAGCTCACTCTCTGCTAGCCACTCTTTCTTGGGGAGGATGAGCTCACTCTCTGCTAGCCACTCTTTCTTGGGGAGGATGAGCTCGCTCTCTGCTAGCCAATGCTTCTGATCAAGTAGTAGTGGTGGCTCAACAAACACCGTGAAACAGTGTTCTTCATCGCTCTCTCTTATGACAGAGGCCAGGCTTCTTTTCTTTCTTCTTGGATTGGAAGATGAAGGATGTGGTAATCTTGATTGTGCGGGCGCTTGCTCTGCAGAGACAGGGCAAGATGCAGGCCTCGACAAGCAGTCCTCTAAATAGAGTGAGATCCACTCTGTGTTGCTCTCTTCGCTTTCCTGCAAATCAAAGAGTAGCATGTGACCTGTTAGATAAAACCATCCAAAGTAATTGCCTGTGAATCTATTACTAGATGGAATTACACAGCTGTAAGGACATATACTTTTCATAAAGGTGCTGCTCTACATTTTTGCAACAAAGAAGCATGTGAGGATCAATAACAGTGGATGGAGTCTACAGGGAAGCGTTACTCGACTAGGGATTGCCCTTAGCAATATGAACAATGTGAAGCAGAAGCATGGAGTAATCAATTTTCCTAACATATTTCTGAAGAAAGATCGTATCAAGGGACAAACTCCTACAGTCAATATGTTCTATTTCCTCATGTCACAACATCCATACAAAATTGCTTCATGAACAGAATGTCGATTTCAATGGCAAGTTAATTTGCTGCAACAAACTTGTGAACATAATAAACGTCAAGCATTGACAGCACAATTAAACACCGGGGAACAGAAACCACCACCACGGCGGTCAGTTTCTCTCATCAGGATTCAATTAAACAGTTCAGTGGGCAGCCACAGGCCATGACAGGCTCCAGTCAACCCTGAATTTGAGGAACCATAACCGATGCTGGGAACATGTTTCCCTGAATTCTTCTAGCAGCATCTTAAGAGTTCACAAACCAAAACTGAAGATACCTTTATTATTAAACAAAATTGACATGCCGAGTGCCATCGTCAGTGTCTCCAGCCCTAGAGTCTCCCACAAATCGACAAACAAACTACGCTAGTATCTCTGTCACAATCTACATTAACAGTGGACGCACCTATGCAATGACAATGACAGGACGGTGCGAACATATGCAAATCGACACCAAAGGCTAACACTGTTCTTTTCTCCTAAGTGACATCACAACAAAAAGAAACACCAGCCGGGCACATACACTACTTTCCCCAAAGGACGGATAACTGCAAGAACTTGCCATAAACCCTAGGGCAGAAGAGAAAGGCGCAAGAAAAAAAATCCCCTCGAGACGACAGTTACCGTTGAACACATAAATCGCCCAACGAACTGCAAAATTCCTCCCTCGAACCAATTCAATCTTCAAACAGATTGTCACAGGCGTACGAATTCGTCCGTCCGCCGCAGAAGACCGAAGCGGTTAAAAGCAACACGGGAACGAAAACACCAATCTGTTCAACAAGAGAAAAATTCGTCCTGAAGGGGGGGGGGGGGGGGGGGGGGAAGAACGCGGATAAGGAACCGACAGAGGCTAGGGCTCGGGTGGAATCATCTCGGACAACGGCGCCCGAACCCCGGAATCCCCGGACCGGCGGCGGCGCGGCCTAAACCCCACCCAGGAACGCATTGAAAAACCCAAGAAAATCCCCCGGTTCTTCCTTCCCACCGAAGGAAAGAAGCAAGCAACCGCCGGCAGGCAAAACCCGGGCAACCGAAACCTAGAAGAGTCCTAGGGGGACAAGAGGGGGGGGGGGGGGGGGGGGGGGGGGGGGGGGGGGGGGAAGAACTGACCGCGGCGGGCTCATGGGGGAACTGCAGGTCGGCGGCAGCCACCCCCGGCGGCGCATTCGGTGGGCGGTGCACGTCCATGCCGCCAGCCAAAGCCAGCCGCCTCCAGGAAGGAAACGGCCGGGGCAGGTGGAGGCGGGCGACGGTGGAGAGAGAAGATAGAGAGGGGGGGAGGGTAGGGATTCCTCGAGCTTTTTCGGCCGCGAGCGGAGGTTTTTAGGGGAAGAAGGAAGAGCGCGTTGGGGGAAAAAGGCCGGTTTTTATCGCCTTGAGAAGGCCCAAAACACTTGTTTTTGCCTTAGCCCTGAGGTTTAGGGTTTCCACGCTTCCGTTGCACTGCACGGTTCAAAAATTCATGTTATTTTTCTTCTTTTCTTGTTTGGTTATTTTGATTCAGCATGCAAATTGTATTCAGAGACTTTTAGATAAAACAAACCCTAGCGAGGTAATGCTTGTTGGCCTGCCTCGGATTCGGAGGCACTCGTGGCCTTCCAAGATGCCAGTTGTCCAAAACCCTTTTCCCTCTTTTGCTTAGACATGAGGTGGTTTAGGTTTAGGTTATTGACTTGGACGGTTACACGGTCCAAAAACGGTCATGGGGTTTTAGGGTTTAGGTTTTCTTTCATGGTCTCTCACCGACATGCCAATTGTGTTTTGATTGTTGTGCGCGTCTCATCCGACAAGATAATGATGTTTAGAGGTTTATCTTTGGGTGAAAAAGTTCATGGGAGGTTTAGCCATGTATTATATATCCAAAGTTGTTGGATAAGATTGAAAAAAATCAACTCATTCCTCTGAATTTCAGTGGCCATTAGATATAATTTGTGGGTGTCCAAGCATCATCTCGATGATTTTTAGTTCAGTATCAATTATATTTTAGTCTTTAGTATCGTGTAAGACCAGCACCAAAAATATCACGGAGAAGTTGAGCATCACGAGACAACGCAAATAATTAATTATGAATCACGAGACAACGCAAATAATTAATTATGTCCAATTAAAAAGAAAGAAAGAAAGAAAAGAAAGAAAGAAAGAAAGAAAGAAAGAAAGAAAGAAAGAGAGAGAGAGAGATTATGAAGATAATGCGTTAAAGGGTATTTGGTCAGTCGTCAGGTTATTGGCCATGCTTAATTTGGTCAATTCCCCGGTTAAAATATCAACGAAGTTTTATGTTCACTTTGTTGTATGTTTGCTTCAACATGCCAAATGTATTTTGATTGTTGTGAGGACTTAAACCTTCTACGATATGATACTAACATTATTAGGTGTACATTGGGTTATATATGTCCGATGGTTTCGGGATAAAACTTACATGATAGAAACATTTTCCCTTATCGACAAAGTCATTCCCGATGACCGGAATTTCATTGTCCTTTTTTCTGCATAAAAGATTAACGATACAAGATTTGTTTTATTCTAGTTGAGAAAAAATTCTCCGTGCTAGAGAGAGGTTTTGTCTTGAAGCTAGAGCTGGTTCCTATATGTATTATGAACGTCAATTTGAATTCAGAAAGGTCCAAGCATATGTCTTCCCATGAATCTTCAATTAATGGAGAGTAAATCTGCAGCATATCTTGCTCTAGTTTTCTTGTTCCTGGTCCAGTTTATATTTCATTTATTTTCGTTTGAGCCGTACGTCATAAAACCGTTTTCAATGTTTTCGTACTGGTTTCGCTCTCTTTCAGGACACGCAAGCAAAAGGAGGCAGAGGCCAAACTTGTGTGAACCACCCTCCCTTTTGCCCAAAGGACAATGCACAGTTTGACGAAAAAAAGTGAAGCTGATGCTCCAAACTTTCTTTTCATGCCCGAAGAAAAAGATTTGTAATTGCGTATGCTGTAAAGCTTTTGTTTTAGATTGCAAAAGAAAGTGAAGCTGATGACGCTGTTCATGCTGTCATGCATTTTTGTTGAGCATGTGTATCTTTTCTTGCTTTCTGGCTCTACCAGTTTTTTATAACTTCGCATTGCTTTCAATGCCAACTCTGGTTGAAAAGAAAAAGAATCACGGTGCTGATGACATTTTACAGTTTCTATTTCAGACGATGTTAAGTACCCAATATTCCACGTAACTACTTTAAAGTGCTGATGATTGAGACGACATCGCTACAATAAAGAGTTGGAAGGAAGAAGAAAAAGATGGGGAAAATAGGCAAGACACAAATTTCATTTTACGATTTGAACCATCAGTTTGCCTAATCTCAAAAAAAAAAATCCTTTTAACAGGGCATAATACGTCAAGAAACACTTGTACACAAGGTTGCCTCTTCATCATCATAAACATTCAGAAAAGACACGGGAATCCAGGAGCAAAATCTGCTTGGTCTTGCTACACTTCCAACAGAGCAATTCAGGTGATAACAACTGTCCATGGACCATGCTACTAGAATAGAACCATCATGTTTAACAATGATCTATCTATCAAAAAAAAGACTCCGAGTTGATTGAGACGACAGGCACTCCATATCTGATGGACAGTAGACGCTCCACCGAAAAACCGGGGTGTATATACACTTGGACGTTGGAGCAGGCCACAAGCAAAGGATATCTCCAATTGTGCTTAGTTCCAAGGCATCTGCCAAGACCAAAAATCTGTACTGTTAGCTTCTGAAAGTAACCTCTCAGTCATGGCAGTCCCAAAAACGCAGCAGACATAAATAGAGCATGCAGCACCACAAAGAAGACGATATCCGCCTTTAACAATCCCAACTGTCACTGGAAAGGATATTTCCCATCCTATTCCCAGCATAACATTGACAAAAGATACAGCTGTAGAGGTTATACCGTCATTGCTGGACTTTTCGGAACTCTGAGACGACAGGATATATGTTCTCGAAGGCGGTATATGTCTGTTCTCTCACCTAGAAATAGAATAGCTTAGATATAGCACACTTATATTGAGTAACAGAGAAACCCGCAGAAAAAGACTAACCAACCTTTGCTCCAGTCAGAACAATCTTGCCTGAAACAAAAATTAGCAGGACAATCTTTGGCTGCCTCATTCGATAAATCAGGCCAGGAAACAGCTCTGGCTCATACTGTGGAGCAACCGGATCGAGTATCAATTCCAAAACAAGGAAAAGGAGACGGTCGAAGAAATAAAAACTAATGTTCCCTCTTAAAACAGTGCTAACAAAAACCATAGAATCCAAATTAGAAACTTACACTTGAGAAAGCGCCGTGAGAATATGCAAGGCCCTCAAGCCTTATAGGGAATTTGACATCACAAGACGCAACAATATTCTGAATCTTAAAGTCCTGATATTACAGGGTTAACAAACATTCAGCAAACATCAATTTAGTAAGGTATGAACATGCACGGCATAATCTATACAAGAATCGTATCGGTACCTTGAATTTTGCAGGAAAACCAAGCTTCTGGATTATACGAGCATACTGAAGACAGGGAAACATTTACAGTTTCAGAAACCGCTCAGCAAATATCTCTGGTGTGTATGAAATGAAAGAAAGCTAGACAATACCTTTCTAGCTGCGAGTTTAGATTGCTGTTCACTTTTTGCTCCAGTGCAAACCTGATAGTGCAGCAATGAAAATTCTTTGCATCAGTGTGTAATTAGGAGGATGACTCTCTGATATAACTATGAAACTCCTTTACCAAAGTGTTAACAAAGAGTCAAAGACCCTGACTCAAAACATTTTTTTAGATTATCAAAGTAAGTACAAGGCTGAAGATGATATATTGATATTTAGAGGGCCTTTACTAATTAAAGAGATTTAATTCTCAAATATACTAATAAAAAGAAGACGTGGCACAAAATAACCGTTTGGTGCCCATGGGTATTTTGCATTAAATTTCAACAGCCAAATAATTACAGCATAAATAGCTACTCGTGAAATTATTATATGAGCTCCAAAGCCAACTACAAAAGAACATACTGCATCAGATGTACAACAGTTTAATCTTACCATTTTTCCTGATGCAAAAATCAGTGCAGTAGTTTTTGGTTCTCTTATCCGCATGATAACTGCAGCAAAACGCTGTTTCAGACAGAAAGTTAGCAAAGCAAAATATAAGTAGATGCTGCTTAAAAAAGTTGCAGGCATCAGAACAGAATGAGACGAGGAAATAAAGTTGATCAACGGCAGAATTAACTAGTCCATATGACCTAATGATAAAAAAATGCTCGGTTTTTACCACAAAATTTTTCCATAACAGAAGGGATGATACTATACTACAGATTAGCTAAAAATGAGTGTGAGTTCTGAACAGCATTAGCTTTACATAGTGAAGCAGAGGATATAGCAGAGCAGGCATACATCATGAATTCATCATCTTACACTTATGCAAAGGTAGTCAGGTAGACAGTCTCTTCGCAAACCATTGAAGAAACACAAGATTGGACGAGTAACAAAGCTACTAATCTATTTGGTAAGCAATTTTTGTCTAATTTCTTGGTGCAGAAGCACGGATTTTCGGAGGCTCCATAAAGTCACTGACTATTATACTAGGTCATTCACCATCCACAATTGGATGTTTCTGGACATATAGCACCAGACAACACCTTGGGTCATGTAAGAATGTATTAGGATCATGATTTCACCTTGGGGTTATATTCTGCATTGCGCGCCTGGAGAGCTATTGCTTTCAGGTCCAATTTACAGTCCAGGTTGACCGTGGACACAATATTCCTGTCATCAGACCAAATACCAGAATACACCGTGAACACCATTCAGTGGTAACTGGTAAAAACACATCACAGAACACTATCACCCCCGAAACGCAGCATCACAATCTAGCAAATTGGAACACTCTGCATTCAGCAAGTCATGGTTGATAATTTAGAATGCTAGCCTTAATGCAGAGCAAGTCATGGTTATCTAAATCAGAATCTCGCTTTGAAAGATTGATAATGAACATCACAAATTACTCGGTGTTTGTCTAGCCCTGCTTCTGTTTTGTTTTTGTTTTCAAAACAGTTAGTAGCTGATCTTGAGTTCCAGAGCAGTCAAGTAACGCCACGATATGAATTACAAACCAAGCGATCTCAAAATAAACTGCAGCATTACTTTCCTCTGAACCAAACCCTGAAATTACTAGTCAGTTATCAACAGTGAAGATTTTAGCCAGCACAGTGAAACCAAGCATCATGAACCACAACTGTTTTGATTGTAACTGCTGTATCCCCAAGAAATCCTACAGTTGGGTTGTCGGGCCAGTAAACAACCCAACCGCGATTTACGGAAACCAATTAGGCTGATGAATCGCAGCTCAGCAACAAGTAATTTTTAACAGAGGTGTTTCGATTCATTGATAGATTGTATGACGGTTGTATCGCATCTGCTCGCTAAAACTCCTACACAGCTCCAGCGCGAGTTGGACCCGATCAAATCGAGCTCAACCACGCCCAGACGCAGCGACCGGTCATGGTTGATAGCGAAGATTTTAGGCAGCACGGTTAAGCCAGGCATCATGACGGGGTTCGATTGATTGACTATACGATGGTTGTACCGGATTTGACAGCTAAATTTCCTGCACGGGCTACAGCGCCCTTTGCCGTCGCTGGTGGAACCCGATCGAATCGAGCTCAAGCACCAGCGACGGGTCAATCGCCGTCCAAGAACGCATCTAGAAGCGCCCCGGCGGGTGGGGAGAAAGCTGAGAGAGGGTCGGGGGGTGGGGGCTTACTGGAGCGTGGGTACGATGCCGGAGGGGTGCAGGGTCAGGTCCACAGGCTCGCTCCCCTCCAGCCCCGCCTCCGCCGCCATCCAGCCCAGCCCCCCTCCCCGAGAACAAGATCCCGCTCCGCCCGATCGGAGGCGCGAACGGATCCGGGGTTCGGTTTGAAATCCGCGGTCTTTTATAGAGAAGGAGGAGATGAGAGATCGGGGGAAGAGCGAGAGGGGATCGGAGGTGTTTGCGTCTAGGGTTTGGTCGCGAGGGAGGCGGTCTGGTTGGTGTGCTGGGGACGGGATACAGGCGGTTGCTGGGGATTTATAGCCGGAAGGGAGGTGACCGGGTGGTGTCGGTTCCGGTGGGGTGGCCGACTTGTACTCGCTCTCCGACTCTCCTATACATGGTGGAATTCTAGGCTGAATATGGAAATAGTCTAAAACATTTATATTAAAAAACAGAGGGATTATCATTTATTTATAAGATGCTTTGACATATTATGTGCCACCAGTTATTGAAAAATGGAATTGTCGCGCTCATGGTAACGTGTTTAACGATTTTACTCCGCTATAAAACTGTAACATGAGTATAGAAAGTAATCTTAGACATAAATTGTTAGCAGCTTTCTGATCGTTGATTTAGTATTGCATCTACTAGATTTTTTTTTGCATTTGCACGAAGCTGCCATTTCATTCTTAAAAAGATGGTTTCAATCCGCATGTCCTCATTTAATTGGAGTCCCGTGTACAACCAGGCAAAGAACTTCGATCCTTACTATTTGACATGATGAAGAACAAAGATAAGATAACCGACAACGATCAAAACCCTAGCTGAGAAGGCGCAGACCAAGACTAAGAAGTACATGCAGCTGACTCTTAATGTTGTTGCCCATCTGTCTACTGGATTCACTCCTGGCCAAATTATTAGATGGTTTGACATATTATGTGCCAACATTTATTGAAAAATCGAATTGCCACGCTCATGGTAACGTTTTTAACGATTTAACTCCACTATAAAACTGTAGCATGAGTATAGACTGTATAGTAATGTTAGACATCAATTGTTAGCAGCTTTCTGATAGTTGATTTAGTATTTCACCTAACAGTTATTCTTTCATGTGCATGAAGCTGCCGTGCTGACATTTCATTCTTAAAAAAGATGTGTTTCACACTATAGGATGTCCTCATTTAATTAGAGTCAAGTGTACAACCAGGCAAATAACTCTATGCTATTTGTCATGATGAAAAGCAAAGATAAAACCGACAACGATCAAAACCCTAGCTAAAAAGGCGCATACCAAGACTACGAAGGACATGCACCGGGATTTTAATTTAATTTGTTCCCCATCTGTCTACTGGATTCGCTCTTGGCCAGATTGCCGATGAGCTTGTGATGATGACTACAAGTCTACAACACATTCACTAAATCACATCTACAAGGCTTTTATTCCAATCACGGCTGAGAAGATCTAGCACTTACAGTGGAGGAAGCCTATCGAAATGCTTTTGGTGAAGTACACTGCTTTAAACAGATATATTTTGTATACTAAACTTTTATAGCTCGAACTCGTCTTTAGCAAGTTATGGTCCAATCGAGTATAATTGCCTATTAGTTATTTACATAGTAAACCATATAATAAAGTTATTAATATTAGTTAAATGTTGTTTCTTTTGTAGTTGCAATGTATATCGATGATAATGCACTCGTATTGCACTAGGCAAAAAAACTTATTTTAATGTTTTCATTCAAAAATTATATTTTCACAATTACATAATTATATTATCATACATATTTATGGCAGAGATCTCTAATTTATATGATCCAGATAATGCCTTAACAAATATTTTAGTATATGAGTTAGACATATATAGTTGTAGAAACTTCAGGAGCATAAATTGAATTGTTACTATGTTAGCAATATTCTTTATTGATTTTGTCATGATCAAATGTGCTTTGCGAGCTATTATGGATTATATAAGTTGAATAAGTGTGTACATTTTCTACTTGGCATTAAAAGAAAATCACTAATAGTAGACACCAACTAATAGAGATTATAATGGATTATAACTTTTTGCATACGATTTTTTAATTTTATATGCTTACATGCAATGCACTTGGCAGCATATACCGTGAAACAAAGTGCTCCTACAGTTTTTCTAAAATAAAAAAATACTTACACATAATTAACAATGTAACTATAGTTAATATTTTTTCCTACATCTTGTATGGCTTGTACGGGTGTAACTAAACTCACCGCAATAGACTAGGTGTTGTTTTTTCGAACATATGTGGTACACACTATTAATCTATGGTAGTTTGCTGCTACAAATTAAATCTTATATATTTTAGATATTTGATATTTTAGTGTTACTGATAATAATATGGTGATTACTATTACACTCTATCACTTCGTGCAGATAATTTTTCCCTCTTCTTGGATTGTTGGTACTGAACATTTCGGATTCGGCAGTAAGAACTTTTGTTTCACTTTTAAATCGTTCAAAATTGTTTATATTCACCTTTTTAAAATATTTCAAAAACTAGTTTCCGTCCACCAACCTT
Organism: Poa pratensis; assembly: GCA_947311845.1. Lineage (NCBI taxonomy): Eukaryota > Viridiplantae > Streptophyta > Magnoliopsida > Poales > Poaceae > Poa > Poa pratensis. The sequence continues at coordinate 70,182,182 of CAMZMU010000044.1, read as the reverse complement.
TCATGTATATTTTTAAATCGTTCAAAAATAGTTTTCGTTTACCGACATTTTCACTTCACCTTTTGAAATCGTTTAAAATAATTTACTTTAAAATCGTTCGAAAAAAATTACGTTCAACGACAGTTACTTTTCACTATATTTTTAAATCATCCAAAAGTAGTTTCTTTCACCAACCTTTTGTGTTCACTTTTAAAATTGTTCCCATTCACCGACATTTTATGTTCTTTAAAATCGAATGTGCACTAACTGTAAGAAGCAGCACACGAGAAACATGAAACACTCGAACCATGAGCGAACTGCGCGGAAACGAGCGACGAGCACAAAATGGGCCAGGCCCACTAACGCGGAGGTACGCGGAGCGTTGTTCCCTCCGCACAGGTCGATGGTTAGGGTCTCCTGTTTCTTACGGGATAGGCCAAGGTCTGAAGAGTGCACGTGCAAGTCAGCCAACCGAAAGTATCAAAATTACACCCACCGAGCCCATAAGCCTTGCGTCCTATCAAACACGCTCTGTCTTCAATCTATCTATACTACTATTACTAGTTAAATGCCGTGCGTTGCCACGGGCCATTAAAGTTTTTTCATCGACGCAAAAATAAATATGCATAATGATTTTGTAAAAATCTAATTATATATTAAAATAAAGGGCTCAGGAATATATATAAGGTAGTGAAATTGTGAGGATTTTGTACCAAAATGGGTGGGCATTCAATCTCAACATAGTGATTATTACAAGTCAGTTATTTAATCCAATACAGTACTTTAGTTTTTCTAGCAAATTGCCGGTGCGTTGCAACGGGGTAATTTCATTTCTTGTACCAGAAAATCATCCAATGAATGGCAAAAATATAGCTCTATGTGTCTAACTTGCAAGACTACAACATGCATTATGTGAATACAATCATCTCCAACTCAAAATATGTAGACTTGCAATTTCTGCAAATTGGAAACAAAAATACAGAGCAAGCATGTGTACATTATTTGACACCACAAATAAAAAGAGCACCCCTGCGTTGCTACGGCCGGAGTGAATAACAAACAACTATTGGTTGAAACCGATCGCATATTATCTCTTGGTATACATCGAAGATCTTCATCTACTAACTTCCTCTTTTGATTCGACATATGCAGTGTTCACCGTTGCAATTGATTCTTTGCATGGTGTGTTGCGTCTAAACTCACGATTAGCTCTAATTTGCTCTATCCTAGCCTTTTTTCTACGAACTTCCTCTTCTGATTCGACATATGCAGGGTTCACCATCGCAATTGACTCTTTGCATGGTGTGTTGCGCCTATACTCACGGTTAGCTAGAATTTGTTCTAATCTAGCTTTTTTTTGTTCTGGATCCAAATTTGCATATTTCAGCCTCTTTTGTGCGCATTGTCTTGTCCTTTGTTCCGGCTCTAAATCGGCATATTTCTTTGTCTTTTTAAATGCTTTTTGTTGCTTATAAGCATCACGACGTTTTTCAATTTTTCCTTCTTTTCTTCATCTGTCATATTGGCATAACTCTCTCTATCTCTTTTCCTTCGTTGTTCCTTGATATCCATAACTTGAAATTGCAACCCAAAACGCTTACCTATGGGAGAGGTTGAATAATATAAATGCTATTGTTGAGAAGAAATATATGTAGTAAAAGCTAAATATCATGAGGTTTGATTATCGGAAAATCACATATGCTTTTGTTGTTTGCACATGCATCTCATGACTTAAATAATAGAGACGCGGGAGGGTTAGTAAGGCTAAATAGGAAATTATTTTTACGTATAGCCCAATATATATACTGCCAATGTGATTAGATAAAACCAAGCGTGAGCATGCATATAGGAAGTAGTTAGAACGTAAATCACTATCACATGATCGAGGAGTACCCATGATGGAGCTAGCTAGATTTTCCCATGCAACCAATTCAGCTTTCGATGATAGTTGGACCATGGGAGGCTGGTTAGGCACGGCAACCAATCAGGTCAGCGAGCAACATTAGGATTTGTACTTGCTAGACTTAACAGAGACATGAAATTAACGTGACCAGCACACATTAGGAGAAGTGATTACCATTTTGTCGCAGCGTGTCGGTTGTGAGTGCAACTGCACAAGACCAAGCAGTGCCGATGGAGAGATCAGATCAGTAGAACAACGTCAACGTCGAGCTGGAGCAGATTTCTAGCTTGCTAGTCTAGGCAATGTCGATTTGGGATTTCGTGCCAACGAGGAGCTAGAGGAGAACTTCAGGCTAGGCAATGTTGATCTGGGGTTCCGATAAGAGATTGCAGAGCTTTTTTATACGTATACAGGTGCCCATGGCCGCGTGTTAAGCACGAATTCGAGTCAGAGTAGTGTTCGTTTAGGAGTATGATGGCGAGGCTTGTTCGTTTGTAGGGTGCTCTAGAGGCTTGTTCGTAGAGGGCTTGGGTCAAACAAAAAGGCATGCTTAGTTTTTTACTGGCCCAACTATGTTCGGTTGGACTTTGAGAGAAACATTGGCCCACTTCGAGCGTACCAACAAAACTATCGACGCCAGTCAACATGTACGAGCCAAATCCGGACAGGATTGAAACGGAGGAACCAAGACGACGTACCAAACCAAAACGGACGAAGAGAGAAACCTTCCTCGTATTATATAGTAGAAAAAGAGCAAACTTCGCCGGATACATTAAATGTTACGCGTCCGATCTGTGACCAACGAACCAGATCGTCCCAACCGTGTTGAGCACCTCGTGTTGAGGTCTGGCGAACCGGTACGAGTCTATTTCTGGCCTCCAGTGTCTCTAGCGCAGAACGAACCAAAAAAAATTACGTGGAGACTCGCCGGAGCTCTGCGACCAAGCGTTCGGCCTTCACGTCCCGATCCCACTCCGCTTCCGAGGCGCCTCAGCCTCACCCGTAAATCGCCCCAAGGTGAGTCCCGTCTCCCTAAGCGAATCAGACAGAAGCCGATTTGTCCGATATGAGCCGCCGCCTCCTACCACGCTCCCCCGCACAGCGTGGGCTCAAGATGCGCCGTCGCCTCAAGCTCGCTGACTCCGGCCGGCCGGACCGCACCGTGTAGGGCGAGCTGTTGTCAGATCAGTAAGGAAAAAGAGCTCACGCCCTCCTCACAAGCACGCGGAGAAGGACGAGATGGGCCGGCGGCGACGGAACGGCACCGGACGGGTTGGTCGTCTTTCCTCTCTCGCGTTATCGCGTCCCTTTCCTGTCCCTGTCCCTCCTCTCTCCGACCCCCTCAAGCTCTTGCATCTCAGCTGCTTCCATGGCGGCCGATGGAGACGAAGGCGCTGGGCGCTGGCCTGAGGTACCTGTGTAGCAGCGACTAGCACTAGGAAATTAGAATCGATTTTGCTTGCCACGTTTTGGCAGCACGCACCTGAGGCTGAGAGAGCTAGCGAGGAAATTAGTGCTGCTGTTCCGTCTAAAAGAAATTAGTGCTGCCGGCACATGAGAGAACTAGCTAGAATGTATTTTGCAAGCCAGCTAGCTAGAAAATAAGTGCCGCATGTACGGATCTCCTTTTCTTTGTTTGCCCTTGCATAGTTACAGCCGGTCATAGGAAAAGTAGTGTACAATCAGTTGAAGGCAACATAGCAGGATGTTAATTAATTCGGCAGTGGCATATATATATTTGTCTCAGACTCTCAGTGATAATTTTGATTATGTAATCCAGCGATGGGGTATGTTTTGTACATAGCAACATGATATGTCTGCAAGTTTCAATAGTGTTGTTCCCCTTCCATAAAAATTTCGTTTCAAACCTACAAAATATTTCTGTTGCTCAAATCTCAAATGAGTAACATACTTTCATGCTTCTCGGGATTTTACACCAGGACAGGCTAAGGTTAAATGGGCCGACCGACTATTGGGGGGAGGGTATAGCAAATCGATATTTTTTCAACTATGTTGCCATTACTTTCCGTAAATGATGATTATATGGTTCCACATTGTTGAGTTATCTGCGCTGCTATTGATTTGCACCAATAAGAAGTATTCCACGTAGTATTTTATACGGTCTTTTCTTACTTGTAAACCATCCCATTTAATTCTGACGACGTGCGTTGCACGTACATGCCAACTAGTGAACGTGCACGTGCAACGCACGACCTCCACTATTAATCAATATATAGAAACACAAAAACACTAACTTTGGTTACTCTACACTTGATGCATGATTTTTTTTTCAAAGTCAAAATGATCCTAGAAGTTTATTTTTTTTTCAATTTCTTTAGATTTTATTTTTGCACCGAGATGTTTATTCAAGTCATGATACTTTATAATCTTCAACGTACATGAAATTTTTCATGGTAAAAGAAGTGGAATGTAAGTAGTTTGGAGATAAAATAAAATAAAATCTAGAGTACATTATATTCATGCAAGACAATTGATGGTTGCAAGCATGAAAGTCTAAAATCTATGAAGATCACCTATCTGTCATCTAATACTTACATCCCTAATAAAACATAATTTGAAAATTTCTCCACCATAGAATAGGAAAAGAGTGCACGTGTCTTCACAACTTTTTCAAAATCTATTACACATTTTTCTCAGTTGTATTTAATTAACCATTGACTGGAATGAGGTTTCCATCTCCGCAAGTACAAAACCTTCACACTTGAAGATCTCTCACCTTTGTACAATAAAATAATAATAATCATGCAGGCTGCAAGAAAAATGGAGAAAGAATAACATAGGGACAAACAGGACCTCCTTACTTTGGGTGTGCACATCTTCTCTACACATGAGATTGTTCTCATTCAAGAAGCAATAGGACTAAATCGAGAACTGTAAATTCATACAGTTTACAATCATTCAGAAAATATGCAGCTACAGAGAAACATAGAATAAATACTACTACAGACTTTGGGCACCATGGAGAGCGCATTCAGGATCCGGAAGAGGACCTGGCCTCCGGGCACGAACTTGTCGAGGTCCCGCTTGAGCGCGTGCCTGCTGCTCGTGCTCATACTCACCTCGATCGCCACCGTGATGACTCTGAGAATAGGCTCCGTACGTTTCCAACCAATGCAAGAAGCTCTCTGAGATTAACCAGAAATCAAAATCAACCTCGCGATGCACTGATACATCAGGGAACTGGAGAAGGGAAAAAAATAGAGCATGTGCAATTGTATCATCGTTACCTTGAGTGGAGCAAGCAGCCAGATCGGCGCCGTGGTCGTCCGTCAACTACCAGCTTGCCCCGGAGCACCGGTACCCCGCGGCATACGACGACGGCGTCGACGCGCTCCGTTTCATCGAAGACGCAGGCGCCGTCCCGGGCCTCGGCGACGCCGTCCCCGTCGACCTCTCCAGCTGCTTCCTTGCCGGGGAGAGTGCTGTGCCGGGGGCACCATCGTCCACCACGTCGCAAACCGCTGGGCCGCCGAACACCAGGTCTCCGCCAAGGCCGTCCGCCTCGCCGGGATCTTCCCCGTGCAGCCCTACTTCGGAGGCGAGGAATAGAGAACCGCGGCGGCGCTCTGCTGCTGCTGCTTGTTTGCGCCACCGCCATCCCGCTCGCGCTCGCGCTCACGCGCCAACGGAGTCGCGTGGGCGCCGTGGCCGCCGCGGTGACGGTGGTGGGCGCGCCGGCGGCCTGCCGTAGTATTGGCGCTCCATCTCAGCGTCGCCCAGGATCTTCACGAAGCAGATCGAACTGCACTACCCGGCGACGCAGATGGATTTCCCGCTGCGACGCAGATGGACTCCCCGGGCAGCGCGAGCACGCGCAATGCGCGTCTAATATCTATGTCCTCAGGAGACTATGTAAATCGAAGAAATCCATATCCACATCATTGCTAATTTATTTTACCTGATTTTCTTATCACGTTTCTTTTTAATTTCAATAGTAATGTTAGACTATTCTCTTATCCAAAGTCAAGACATCACATAACATCACAAAGATATGTACCAAGACAATAAGATATTGAACTAATCAAACAAAAGAAACGAAATTAGAAGATTACCGTGGACTTCACTGGTAGCGATTACATCTTCTTTGTGATTCGTTGCTCTTACTCGTCCGTTCAGCTTCACAATCAAACAATTACATATTTCTCATCATGTCTTCCTCTCATAAACTTCATTCATACGTACATAGTCGGAGTAGAAAAAGATATATGAATTGCACATTATATAGCTTGATTAAGTGGGTGCTATCAACTAATGATCAAGACAACTCATAACATGAATTAATTATCTAAAGAGGTGGCACACAACAAAAGGTTATTTTCATGTGGCACCCAGGTTCATGACATTATAATACAATATTGATTATTATATAGCTGAATTTAGTAAATGCAATATTCTGTAGTGTCATGCAGAAAAAACTTGCAATTACAGGGAAGCAGCCAGATATACCAGTGAGTACTTTAGCATGCAAGTTGTTTATACCTCCAGTACTTACAAGAACTTACAGTTGGTTATGTTGATACCTCCAGAACTCCTAGCCCTTACTGTAAACAGGCCATAGACGAACAACTAATGTCGTGCACTTGGCACTTGATCGCGTAAAACACAACAATCTGAACGTGAATAACTGATGTACAGAACGTACAAACTTTAGAAGCACATACTGAACCTATAAAGTGAAGAAGCCCAATTGCTGCCTGTATACGCTGCCGCACCGCCTGCCCAGTACGCTAACCTGAAAACCTGTAGATGACACTTAGGTTCAGAAAAAACTCTGAAAACAAATCTTGATTTTTCCGGCCGGGGAAGGGCGTCGGCCAGAAACCCAGACACACTAATATATGGAAGCGCATGCTGCCCAAGAGACCATGTCGTTAATCTGGGGACGGGCATCCGACGGAAACCCAGACACACTAATATATGGAAGCGCAGGGACGGGCATCCGACGGAAACCCAGACACACTAATATATGGAAGCGCAGGTGACGCGACGTTGGACGGCGACAGCGGAGAGTGCCACGGCGACGCGGATGGTGACGGTAGAAAGTGTCGCGGCGACGCCGGCGTAGATGACGTCGGTGGATAGGACTGCAGGACGCCAGGGGAGAAGGCGACGGCGGATAGGGCCGCGTGACGCCGGCGTCCCATGAGTCCCTTGGCGTGCGCGAGGACTAAGAAGCTGAAGAATCCGCCGCCGAGCAGCTCGCTGTACTGCGAGATCTCTACGTAGATGCAGCGCGACACGCCCACCATCATGGCAATAATGTTGATGCCGATGATGGTGAGCGGGTGGGATGAAGAGCGACGTCCACTTGATGAGGTGCAGGTCCGCGAAGGGGCCATCGTCGTCCTGGACTCCTGGGCCGCCGCCTTGGCCGTGAGCGTGAAGGGTATCTCGATGCCGACGATGACCTTGAGCAGGCCCTGCAGGACCGCGGCGAGACGCCCTCGGCCTGATTCTCCATCGACGACGACGTCCTTGGATCGCATAATTTCGATCCCAGGTTGTACTTATATTGGATTAGACTTGTACTCCTGCACGTCTAAGGTTCTGTATTGGATCGACTCCTACTCCTATACGGCTATATGTCGCTTTGCCAGACTTTCCTTCGTGCTAGCGAATCGGTTATTTTATCGGTGGCAACCCTTGTAATTTTTATGAAAACGAAAAAAACGAAAAGGTACGGTGGCAATTTGGTTGTATTATGTGGTTTGGTGGGAGGGCAAAACCGTCCAAAACGGACAATGTTGAGTTGTCAAACATTGGGACGATCTGGGCTGTTTGATCAGATGTTGGACGGTACAGATTTAAAGTATCTATAGACAACAAGTTTGCTCTTTTAATAGTACTACTATTAAAAGAGCAAACTTGTCTTGTTGGGATACTTTAAATCTGAGCCCTTCAATATCCGATCAAACGGCCCAGATCGTCCCAATGTTTGACAACTCAACATTGTCCGTTTTGGACCGTTTTGCCCTCCCACCAAATCACATAATACTGCTAATGCCATCGTACCGGTTCGTTTTATTTCAAAATTACAGGAGTTGCCATTGTTAATAGATCCAACTCGTGTGTCTAAACGGTGGAGATTTAGCACGTACTAAACGCACATGCAATGCAAACGCAAAACAAAAGGACACCGATTAAAAAAAGGAACTTCCAAAAATATACGATGTCCGGCCGGCGTCAAAGCAAACTGAATGAATTGAAAAGGGACATCGATCCACAGCCCATGTAGACTCCGTAATTCATCCATTGTGTCCAGCGAATCGAAATCGACACGAGACGTCGGCGAATCGAAATCGACACGAGAAGTCGGCGAATCGAAGGCAAATCGACAGCACGGCACTATGCCAGGGCAGCAGGACATCGGCAGATCGAAGATGATTGATGCGGTGTAGCCTCCTGGAGGCGTGTGTGGCAGCAAAGGGCGAGCGGTCGCAGCTGGCGCCGAGTGGATCTGGAGATCCAGCGTCCACCGCCAGGGCGAGGCCTCCAACTAGGGATGGCACAGATGACCACACCCACTAGCGTATCATCTTCACGTACCCAGCGTGGACGGCAACGACACCGGCGAGAAACAGAAGCTGCTCTCTGCTCTGACACCAGGTCATTCATCTACTTACGATGTCTCCACGCCATGAGTGGTGCGGAAGCAGTGGTATCAGACAGAAAGTTAGTACATGTATATTGTCTCAGGTACATCGGTGGAATCAGCAAGATCAGCTGCCATGCACAACGTGAAGTGGTGGCGCTAGACTAGAAGCTACACACGGAGTCTGATTAATTAATGCTGTACGGCCGATGATATGCACGTACAACGCCCTCCCGACTCTGATGGAGAACTTATGCGACGATTTACATTGCATGAGACAGTCAGAAGTCACGCCAAGCACAAAACTGATCGAATTTGCAATTGGGTATCGATTTGCTCCTGATGGCTACAGCCAATCTAGCGTGATGCAAAGCAGATAGCTTGATACGTAATTGATTGGGATGCTGCTATGCAAAGACCGAGCTAGCAGATAGCTTGATACGCAATTGGGTATCGATTTGCTCAGCTGCTTGACCGGATCCTGACACGCATCCTTTCCATGGGCGCCGGTGGCGATGCACCTCGGAGTGATTCTTCCGCGCAAGGAGGAGTGCTACGCGGGCGTCTCTCGGTCGACTCCATCGTCCTGTAGGATGCAACCGTAAGCCGTCGCAGCACAGGGATCCGACGCAGGCAAGTCGGCTGAGGTCGCCGAGCGGACGCCGGCGACGTCGCGGGGAGCGGACGCCACTGAGCTCGTGGGGAGCAGGCGCCGGCGACCTGGGAACCGAAAGGCGGCGGCGCGAGGCGCCGAGGACGGAGGTGGCCGAGGGCCTCAGAACCGAGCGGCGCGCGACCTGGAAAGGGCGGCGTTGTCCAACTCGCCACCAGCAGGTCGCCGTCGGCCAGCTGCTCGCGAAATTGACGAAGTATCTTCCCCTCTTGCGCCGGCAGCCGTGCTCCACGACGATGTTCCCGTCACCAGGAGGCCGTCGTTAGCCGCGCTCCACGGATCTTCCCCGCCGGCGGCCGCGCCCCACGTCTCCCCGGCCGCTTCCCCTGCGCCGGCGCTGCAAGAGCACGAGGCCGTCTCCGCCACGAACAGAGAAAGGCAGAAGAGAGCTCGTTAACCGCATGTTAATGGCATATTAACCACCTGTTAACGAATTGATAGTATGTCCACTCCTCGTGACCCTCATGTTCCTCACATCCTCCCCCGTGCTGTCAAACTAGAGGTTAGAGATAATATCGTTGCTGATTCATTCTGGGCATTCTACTGTCCGTGATTTTTTCGGTGTGTTTCGTGGAAAACCTGGTCAGAATTAATACTAAAACGAACGAAACGAGTTTCTCTCCGGACCGAATCATTTGTGGATTCGACTAGCATAACGGTTTTGTGTAACAAACCAATCGAGTGTTTTTTTTTATCTCCCATTGCAAAAACACACGGGCATGTAAATTGTCCCTTTTAATTATGAAAACGTGCGTTGCACGTACATGCCAACTAGTCTAAAAAAACAAACAAACCGTTAAGAGTTTGTCATGAAAATGTAAGTAGTACTTGGATTTTGTATGTGTTATTCTTATGCATTTCAGGGGTTCTTAACGCTCAGAATGTTCAGAAAATCTCAAGTTTTTCTGCATTCGGTCTAGTTGTGGCTTAGATATTTCACTGAATATGAACAAGCAGGTAAAATGCGTCAACTGTTCTACAGGCTCCTTAGAAAAAACGTTAAGAAAAACTGCTACATATTCACATGTACTAGTACATATATAACATCAGATAATAAAAATGAATTAGACAAGCTTGAAACTTTAACGCGGGTTCAGCGCAAACTGAAATACAAGTGCATATATAACGCAGGTCCAGCCCCCCTCCCCAAGAACAAGATCCACCTCGGATCCCGCCCCACCACCCTCGGAATCGGGTGCGAACGAATCCGGGGGGAGGGATTTGATTTGAAATCTGCGGTCTTTTATAGAGAAGGAGATGAGAGATCGGAGGGAAGAGATCGCAGGATCGGAGGTCTCTCTCTAGGGTTTGGTCGCGAGGGAGGTGGCTGGTTGGACGGGATAGAGACGGTTGCTGCGGGGTGGTGGGGATTTATAGCCGGAGGGGAGGTGACCGGCTGGTGTCGGTTCGGGTGGGGTGGCCGAGTTGTTCGCGCTTTCACCGTCATCATCTTTTTTTTTGCGAAAACCTTTTTTTTTGTTTATTTTCGAAACTATATCTGTTTTATCTTAGATCAATCGGTAGAAAGTTAGGTACAATCAGAAGTAATTATCACGAAAACGAAGGGGAAATATGACTACGATATATTGTATGCCACAAAGTTCTTGCTGAATCCGCGACTAGACTTTGTCATTGTGTACCGTCGTAGCTCACTTCAGTAATGGGTGACATCAAGAAATCATGAAGAAAACAAGCAATGCAACTCATGTCTTGATGTATTTATGCACCAAAACAAGTGGATCTTCACGAAAAAAAGTCGCACAAAAGGAGCAACCTGAACCTGGTTTGGACACCAGAGGAGGAGCACCCATTGATTTGCACGAATGTAAGCGGAGCCTAACATAGATGGTGCAGAGGAATCAGAAGTAGGGGGCTCAATATGATAGCAAATATACGGTCGGTTTCGAGAAGCAACAACAAGGATGAGCCGGTGGTGGCAAAACTCGGGTTGAGGGGAGGGGTAGAGATTACAGAACATAGGAGTCGAGGACATAGAAGAAGAAGAAGATGGGTGGAGACATAGGGGGAACAATCATGGAGGGGTTTAGTTTTTATGCACCTCAGAAGTTAGGGAAAATGAAATCCGAGATGGAAACCATGTGGGACCCCCTATAACCCATA